>CM017579.2:20227311-20351598 GCA_007844105.2 Rhamnella rubrinervis | reverse complement strand
ATAGCCTAAAAACTAAGGCTGCTTTGTTGGTTCTATTGCAAAGTTTGCGTACGGAAATGCAAATTTCCGGGTGTCGAAGGAATATTTGCACTTCTTCAGTGCACGCCAGATTTGACTGAGAAGGACTGCACCTCTTGCTTAGATGATGCCATATTACAAATTCCAGACTGTTGTGGAGGAAAGCAAGGTGGTCGAGTTCTTAAACCAAGCTGTAATCTAAGGTTTGAGTCAGGGACCTTTCTACGATGAGTCCACGGTGCGTTCACAAGGTGGTTTGTGTTCGGATGGTGCTGAGTACTGTTGGAGTTGTACTGAAAATGGCAACTTCGCCACCACTAGCGTCTTCAAAGAAAACCTCAATAGCCTCCTATTCTCCCAGCTCTCTTCCAATAGTCAAAACGACTATGGATTTTACAACTCTTCACTGGGACAAAACACAAATAAAGTCAACGCCATTGCAATGTGTAGAGAGATATTGAAATGGAGATCTGTCGCAAATGCATGAATGAGTCGAGTAGCAGGCTCTTGGAACGTTGTCCGAATAGGACAGAAGCTATTATATGGGACGAACGTTGCATGGTTCGGTACTCGAACGAGTCGATATTTTCAGCACTGAAAGAGGAGCCAACAGTGAAAGTGCCAGGTCCAAACCAAGCGTGGGATTCAAACTTGTTCAAGCTAACGTTAAATCCGTTGTTGGATAACGGTAGCAAAGCTTCGTCGGGTGATAACCGTAAGAAGTTTGCGACGGACACAACACCATTCCGGGATACGAAACCATATACGCACTGTCTCAGTGCACTCCTGACATAGAGAAGAACGACTGCAGCGCTTGCTTGCAAAGGGCTTCCTTGTTTCTTCCAGAATGTTGTGACAATTTGCAAGGGGGAGAATTCTTAAACCCAATTGTAGTTTAAGGTACGAGGTTTCTCCTTTCTATATGTACCGACTCTCCAGCAGCTCAAATCCCTTTGAAAGGTACCACAATCATGACCATGCCCTTTTTCATATATATATATATATATATATATATATATATATATATATATTTTGTCTTTTTGCTGGGTAAGTAATTGTTTATAATTATGACGACACGTAATTTTTGATATTTTTCAGGAAAGAAGAGTAACGAAACACGAACTGTTGTGCTAATTGTTGTTCCGTCTGTTACCGCGATGCTTATCATGTATGCCTTCTCAAAAGATTGAGGAGGCGGCCAAAGGAAAAGCTTCTAAGCAAAGTCATTGACTATAGTTTTAATTTTATTGGCGATAAATTTTTTAAAATAGTTTGGGCATGCGAGAGTCACGTGATCGACAGTCCAATGCCTGTTGGAGCTGCATCTGCAAAATTAACGGTCCAATACATTTTCGTTCTACCTATAAATAAATTTATTGGGCCGATTCTTTAAAAGGTCCAGCTGAATGTTATTCCATAAAAGAAGTCGAAGGTCCAATATTAATTGGGCCCAAGTGTCCATGATCGAGGGCCCAATATATTTAGGCCTTTCTGTACAAATGGACGTCTACGTGGTATTGGGCTGATTCAAAGCAAATGGTCCAGCTGTCCTCCAATAGGAAGCAGTTGTCAAATTCTTAATTCTTTCAACTACTTGTTCTATGGTGCTTGACTTTTTATTTTATTTTTATGCTTTAATCCATTAATATCTTTTCTGTGTGTTTATACAAGCCTTACTCATCCATACTTGTTATATATGTAGATTCCGAGGACATTAGTTGGATGGAATCGTTGCAATATTTTGCCACAATTGAAGCTGCAACGGATGACTTTTCTGATGAAAACAAGCTTGGACAAGGTGGATTTGGATCTGTTTACAAAGTAAGAGATCATTCTCATAATAAAAGGAAACAGGAAAAAAATAAAAAAAGGAATTTGAATATTATGTGGAATTATATATGAAAAACCATTATATATCATGTGGCAAACATTTTCAGGGTATTCTAGCTAATGGACAATGCATAGCCGTGAAAAGGCTGTCCGTGACTTCCCAACAGGGTGATCTGGAATTTAAGAATGAGGTTATGTTAGTTGCCAAGCTTCAACATCGAAATCTTGTTAGGCTCCTTGGTTTTTGCTTGGAAAGAAGTGAAAGGCTTCTTGTCTATGAGTTTGTTCCTAATGCAAGCCTTAATCAATTCATATTTGGTATGATTTCGTTTCCATATTTGTTAACTCCCCAGAATTTATTCGACTTTTATTCAATCAGCATATGCATATAATAAGTGATACGTCATGAAAATCTAACTAGTGTAGTAGCACACATACATACATACATATATATCTATATATATAAATGATCATCTTTATAGTTTTGACAAAATCTTGTACTTGTGCTGTATGTATGCAAATGTAGATCCCACCAAAAGAGAGCAATTAGATTGGAGCACGCGATACAAAATTATTGGAGGCATTGCTCGTGGACTTGTGTACCTTCATGAAGATTCTCGTCTTAAAATTATTCATCGTGATTTGAAAACTGGTAACATTTTGTTAGATGAAGAAATGAACCCTAAGATTGCAGACTTTGGCATGGCAAGGTTGGTCGTGGTTGATCAAACAGGAGAAAGCACAAAGCGAATTGTGGGGACCTTGTAAGTACCACGTTGTACACGCATTCTACATATATAACAACCGACTTCAATATAAGCCTATAATTCTATGTATATTCAAACTGGCTGTATTTATATAACAATGAAACCTATCTGCTTCCACGTTAATTACTTAATTAATTTGTTGGCAGTGGATATATGGCTCCAGAGTATGTAATGAATGGGCAATTTTCAACAAAGTCTGACGTCTATAGTTTTGGAGTGTTGCTTTTGGAGATAGTGACTGGGCAAAAATTAATTCTTTTCGTGATAAATCGGACAACTCACAGCATCTTCTTAGTTATGTAAGTGCATATATATAAATCCTAGCTAAGATGTTTTTTTTGTAGACTTACTATTTGAATTTATATATTTGGTTGCATTCTTTTCTTTTGCCTGGCCTATAATTGATAGTCTAGTACATGAAGATGTAACTAGGTTAAATGTTAAATTAACACTGATTTCAAAGCTTAATTTTAGAAGTAAAGTTTAATATGTATATAATGCATTGGGAGAGAGTGAGAGATAGAATATTGTCAATATTCCTCTGCACTTGTAGGGCGTGTTAATTCATTTTAATGAGTGGTAATGTGATAATAATGAAAATTGAACATAAGTGTTTGAGATTTGAAATTGATATTATATTAAATTATTACCGATCCAAAAGCTTAAAAGTTGTAATATGATATATTATACTTTGAGAGAGAGAGAGAGATAGAATATTGTCAACATTAAAACATAGTTTTTTTCCCCCTAATATCTAGTTGATTTGCTTATTTGACATGATCAAATTGATGCAGGTGTGGATAAATTGGAGGCACAATTCAACAATGAATATAGTAGATCCCACATTGAGAGAAGGTTCAAGGATTGAGATAATGAGGTGCATACACATTGCATTATTGTGTGTACAAGAAAATCCAGTAGTCAGACCCACCATGAATTCAATAATAGTGATGCTCACGAGCTACTCTGTCACTCTCCAAGTACCTTCACAACCAGCTTTCTTTTTGCATAGCAACATGAGATCTAACATGTCTTTAGCTTCCGATCACAATTCGCAGGTGACGGAATCAAATGTGTCAAAAAGTGACTCAGTTGAAGCGTCCATTAATGAGGCTTCAATTACTAGTCCATATCCTCGCTAGTATTACTATTCATTGGAGCTACCTACGTATGTACCAAAATAATATATCTATGTTTGTGGTGAAAGTTTTAATATATATAACTTTTCTCCTTCTCTTAATATAATGAGCTTAACAATCTTGGTCAGGAGTGCCTTCTTCAAACTTTGTTTAAGTAGTGGTTTCAATGGAATAAAAATGTTCACTTTATAATTAAGTGTCGTTAATTAATATTGTTATTTTCCTAATTGTTGCATGTTATAAGAATGTACTTTGGATATATAAACTAAATCCTAATCCGTATTTAAAATAATACAAAGAGCATAGCGCTACTATCAAAGCTTGTTTTTCCTATTTTTTTTCCACAATAACATTGATTTCCAAATTGTCCAACATTTAAAATTGATTCTTCACATTGAAGGTCAATTTTCCACATCCAATTGTTGGTTTTCCAATATTCAACGTTGATTTTCCACATTTTAAGTGAATTTTCTAGCACCCAATGAATATTTTCCCACATCTAATAATGTCGATTCTCCCCACATTAAATGTCAACTGATTTTCTGAATGGAAGGTAATTATTACACAATAAATATCAATTTTTCAATATTTGATGTATATATTTTTTTACATACATTGTCGATTTTTATATTGAAGTTTGATTTTTCAATATTCAAAGTCTATTTTTTCACATCCAATATCATTTTTTTCATATCTAAAATTGATTTACTCTGCATAAAAAAGGTCATTGGTCAGAAAGCAAAGTCGTTTTAACAATTTATAAGGTCAAATTTTTCACATTCAGTGTGATTTTTCAACATCTAATGTCAAATTTTCACCATCCAATATGATTTTTCAACATTCAAGATTAATTTTCTCACTTCTAAAGCCAATTTTTTCACATGTAAAGTATAATTTCCCCACATAAAAGGTTGATTTTTTGGACAAAAGCTCAATTCATCCACAAAAATAAGAAGGTATGTAGGATAGAGACATTACTTAATTCGCAAAGAATCTTTTAATCAAGAACCTGCTCTTCATATCTTGGTAAGCCGGCTCAATGATGGGGGTTGGAACATCCGTCCATTTAAATTCGCCTACATTATTCTTAATATATTCAGTTGGTGTACTTTTAAGACATAAAATATATATCTATTTCTCTCACCCAATATATAATATAAAGCAAAAAGAAAAAAAATTGTCATATATTGAAAAACATCTATATATGTATATATAGGCTCCCTTGTAAGAAAAATAATAAAAGCTTCTATATTGCATCGGTCCTAATTAATCTTGCATGTTTTGGGCTGGATTGAGATGACCATGATGTTTACTAAATTGAAGTTTTCTGAAGAAAAAAGTATCAAAGGCTAGGCATATATATATGAGAAACAGTATGACAGCATTCTGATTCAAGTTCAGAACAGATCCTTTAATTGGACGCCATGATTGCAATTAAATAAAATATGTTAACAATTAATCAAACATATAATCATAAAGAGTACAAGTTAGGCACGGAATTCGCAAAAAGGCTTAACCAATTAGGTATGAGCTTAACCAATTCTATGAATCTACAGATGATGTTATTGGTGTACCACCACCATCCTCTCCTTCAAATTCAACCACTGCCCCAACATCATCCAAAGGTATGACAAAAGAGCTTAAATTCCATTTAAAAGCCTTTTTCACGTGTTTAGCAATTTTTTCCGTGTATTTAACTTTGGTAGTTTATTATTTATTTTGGCCCAACAAGGAGGGTCCTCTTTTAATTTTACTATATTGTTCTATTAATTATCAGAAAAATGAAACTCCTTTTAGCAGAGCAGAGACCTTGTTTTTTGTTTTCTTTTTTGTTTCGTTTTGTTTTGTTTTTTTTTTTGTTTCAGGAAAGAAGAGAAACAAATCACGAACAGTGATCGATCGCTACGTGCCACGTGTTGCTTTTTGGTAGTGATAGTCTCCATTTGCGCGTATTTAAGACTTAGAAAGGCAACGGAAAGAGTTGAAGGTAAGTTAAGATTCCTCTATTTAACTGCTTCCTATCCCATATGTTTTATTACGTGCAACTGAACCAATAATGACACTCTTTGTAGTTCTTTTATATATTATTATTATTAATTTTTAAAAGAATTATTATTACAATCCATTACATCTCAAATCTTTTGCATTTACATACACCTTTTGTCAAACAAATATTATTTTCTGTTAGTCAGTTCATAAATTTTTAAAACTAAAATTTAATACACATGAGTACAAGCGAACACACATGTTCTTGTATTAAAAATTAGTTACAATTAATAAAACAACACACTCATGTAAACCTAAATAATTGTGTGAATAGGTTATTCATAACGAAGGAATAATTTTATTATATTAAAAATCCCATTTTCATGTTAATAGATTGAAGGAAGAGTTTTGAGTACTGTAGAATATTTGAGTTATAGCTGTATATTAATCTTAAACATATATATAAATCAAAATAAATTTGTATATTTAAACACTTCATTTCATAGAAAAATACAAAATTTAATTTTGAACTCCTAGGACAACCACAAATTGAACACGGCATCTGCAGAAAAATGTCTAGACACTGTACACATCAATCATATCATAACACTTTTGATGAATCATCATATCATAACACTTGGATATAAAATCAATAATGATATAATACACAAACAATTGACTAAGTGACATGTCATGATATGTATTAAAATTATCCAAGTGCTATGATTTATTGTTTGTGTGCCCAATTATTATGATACGATTGACTGTGTGTACTGCTGAGTGATATTTGTCGCATTTAGTACAAATATGTACCATAAAGATCACATCACTTTCTTCCTTAAAGCTTAAACAATTTTTACAGTGCCAAGAGAGAAACTCAATAATTTTAAGAGTTTTAATATGGAAAATACATAATTCTGAATATGGTTTCTGAAACCCATACATATAATATTTCTTTAATTTGCAAGAACAATATATCAATATGAATGCCTAGTTTCTGGAAACTTCTAAAATACGTGATTGTAATTTATATTTGTTGGTCAGCCGGCCCTTCGTGTGAAGCTATGGAAGGAATTGGAAGTCAAGAATCGTCGCAGTACGATTTTGACACCATTAGATTTCCGCAAATAACTTTTCCGGGCAAATAAGCTTGGGCACGGAGGATTTGGAGCCATTTACAAGGCAAGGACGTAATAAATTTGGAATATTTTTAAGCTGTTGTTTATGCATGCATGACATCCACGTTGTTATATTTTATCATATTTTTGTTTTGATGAATTTTCAGGGTAGGCTTTCCAGTTGGCAAGACATAGCGGCGAAAAGGCTGTCAAGGGATTCGGGCCGAGGAGATCAGGAATTTAAAAATGAGGTTATGTTGGTTGCCAATCTTGAACACCGTAATCTAGTTAGGCTTCTTGGTTTCTGCTTGTAAGGAAGTGAAAGGCTTCTTGTATATGAGTTTGTCCCTAACACGAGTCTTGATCATTTCATATTTGGTACGTACCTACTCTTACCTTTCTAATTTTATTCCATCAATTCATTCAATACACTTCATTTGTCTCACAAATATTCTTGAGAGAGCGTACCATAAATTTATGGTGAATATATCTAACTACGCGGTTTAGCAAATTTATATATCTAAATAATATATATAATATATATACATAGATCCAATCGGGCGTTCAGATTTGGATTGGGAGAGGCGTTACAAGATTAGAGGAGGAATTGGAGTTCTCTATATTCATGAAGATTCTCGTCTTCGAATTATTCATCGCGATCTCAAAGCTAGTAATATATTGCTAGATGAAGAAATGAATCCGAAAATTTCTGATTTTGGCGTGGCAAGATTGTTTATAGTTGATCAAACTCAAGGAAATACAAGTCGGATTGTGGGAACATAGTAAGTAAAAATATTATATCTACATGCATTTGATGTTAAATTATTTTTAACAAAATCTTTAAAGCTTAGCTTCGAGTTATATAATTTAGTCGTCCATGTGTATTAGCAGTGAATACATGGCTCCAGAGTATGCAATGCATGGGCAATTTTCAATGAAGTCCGATGCGTTTAATTGTAGAGTGTTACTTCTGGAGACAGTGAGTGGACAAAAAATAGTTGTTTCCGCCACAGGGATAATGTAGAGGACCTTCTCAATATAAATACTACAACTACTAATTAATTTGATAACGTTACTTATGTGTAATCCTAGTTATATTTTTAGTGCATTAATTTAATATATATTCATGAAGGCATGGACAAAGTGGAGGGAGGGCACAATTGCAAGCCTGGTAGATCCGTCGATGAGCTGGTTAGAGTGTAATAAGCGTCTCCAAACTTTAAATTAATATTTTTAGTTTAGAGTAAATGATTAAAACAACATTCTTTTATATTATATATTTAAAATAAAAGTAAAGTTTGACTCTCGAATGTAAGAGAACTACTTCTCTTCATAATAAATATACTTTTAATATTGCACAACTTTCAACTACTATTTGCATTTAATTTTGGCATTTCATATAATATTTATATTTCTTAATTATAAACTAAAAAAAAATAAATAGATCATAATTATGCATTAAAATAACAAAATAAAGATTATGATAAAGAGTCTATTGGATTTGTCTAATAAATTTACCTCTTTACTTCTAAAGATGCTCTTTATTTTTTAAAAAATACTCTTTATTATATAGAGTAGTGTTGGAGATGCTCTAATGAGATGTATTCACATAGCCTTGTTGTGTGTTCAAGAAAATTCAGCAGACAGACCAACCATGAAATCAGTAATTGTGATGCTTAATAGTAGCTCTATCACCCTCTCAATACCCTCTCGTCCAGCATTTTTGATGCACGACAATAGCATTCATGAATCAGACATGATATTTGCATCCGAGCACAGCTCCAGGGGTTTCAAAATCACATCATTCCAAAAGCATCTCTGACCAAGCTTCAGTGAGCTCGCCACCTCAATTACCGGACCGTACCATCGCTGGTGTGACCTATTCCAACAAGTTTAATTTTTTTTCTTAATACCATCATTAATTTTTTAATGACCTAGTGTGACCTATTTAATACCATCATTATTTTTTTTTCTTACTATAATTTTTATTCTTTAATAGGAAATTATTACTTATATTTTATTGTATTATTATTTTTAATACACATCTTACGTAGTAATGACTCCTGACAAGAAAGGTTCGCTTGAACAATAAGTTTTCAGTAATGATCGATAAGTTATTTACACCTTCTGATTATCCTGTAGAAGGAAAATACGCTAAATTTCCAAATTAACATATAGAAAGAAAGAATAATATTCATCAAAAAAAACATATAGAAAGAATAATAGTGCCCTTATTCTGACCAGCATGCATGAATGGTGTAAGTGCAAAATTAAGATTAATTAAACTATATATAATGATTGGTAATCATAACATTTTTAAAATAAACTATTAATTTAAAATGTACTAAACTTTTAGTTAGTGTGTGTGTGTATATATATATATATAATATCTTCACTTTATTTCTTTTAACATTTTAAATTACTTGTAGGATTATAGTAGATGATAGTGAAAATTATATTGTTAAGGAGCAGTCCAACGTACAAATTAAGAAAAGAATTATTGACCACTTTATATTCTTCCAAAAATAACTTTAAGAAAAGAATTATTGACCACTTTATATTCTTCCAAAAATAACTTTCTTTCTTCTTCTTCCCTTCCTTCTTTTTTTTACGCTTCGGGCTGAGAAAGACTAAACTCATGCCAGCATCTGTCAGAAATGTTGGCTTTGAATTGCATGTTTGGAATTAGTCGGTCTTTTGAATTGCATGTTTGCGTACTCCAATGGATTTGAACAACAAAATATAAATAAAATTTAAAGATTGACTATATATATATATATATATAAGAAAATAGTAAAACGCAAAAACTTTTGGAGATCAGCATCTTTTGGTCTTCCATCTCTTCGCTTGTCCGCGTGCAAGGACCCGCAACCAGTCCTGTCTTCTATCAACCGTCAAATACGCCGCATAGGTGAAAGTCAAATCAATTTTTTAATATGTTTGTTTCTCCATGTCATCATTATAATTATCAAAGTATATAATTAACTAGGTAACTAATCTATATAAAATTATAATGCCTTCATAAAAAGGTGGTTGTTAATTAATATTTATGAAAAATAAAGAATAAATACATATATATCACATGGAAAACTACCACTTACTATCATATCCCACTGATTTTATATCAGCAAGACTCAATACGAAACTTATTTTAAACTTATATGACGTGACTTATGAAATTAGCTGCCACCTATGTGTGCCAAATGCCAACTTGACCAAGTCTGTTTATTAATTAAATAAACGCTCTTATATAGCTTTTCCTATATAAGCAGTTCGTCTCAAGCCAACAACTCAATACTTATAAACCTAAACAAGTTGATTATTCCAACTTTAATGTTTCGATCAGAGCTAGCAATGGATTTAGCTCTAAGAAATTCTATTTGCCTCTTTCTTATCTTCATAGCAGTACTCATTACTCAAGCCATTGCTCAGCCATCCCTCTCAGCCAGGTACTGTGACGTACGCAAAAACTACACCACCAACAGCACCTACCAGGCAAATCTCAATCACCTCCTCTCCACCTTCCCCCCCAACATATATACAGCTGATCACACTGGGTTTTTCAATTCCATTTATGGCCAAAACTCCGATAAAGTTTACGCAATGGGACTTTGTAGAGGAGATGTCAAGCCGGAGGCTTGCCGCAGTTGCCTCAATTACTCCACAAATTCCATCAAAGAAAATTGTCCTAATCAGAAGGAAGCAATTGAATGGTACGCCGAGTGTATGCTACGTTATTCAAACCGATCCATATTTGGAGTAGTGGAAACTAATCCCAGATACTGGTTTTGGAATGTCTACAACGTAACATCGAATGTGGATGACTTTAACCAAGTGCTCAATACCTTATTGAGTGACCTGAAAGACAAAGCTGCAGCTGGTGGTTCTCTTCTCAAACATGCAACTGGAAATGAAACTGCTCCAAACTTTCAAACTATATATGCACAATTGCAGTGCACACCAGATTTGTCCCAGACACAATGTACCCGTTGCTTAGATGTTGCTATGGCAGATATTCCACGTTGTTGTGATGGGAAACAAAGTGCAGCAATTATTAGCCCAAGCTGTAACCTTAGGTTTGAGCCTTATCTATTCTATGAAGCTAGCAGTCCTATTGCTGACGCGCCACCTCCATCTCCTCCTCCCCCATCAATCAACAACAGAACAACCACTCAAGGTGTGTAATATATGTATTCGTACAGGGGGCCAAACCTTACGCAGCAATTCTACTTGCAGAATTGTTACTCTCTCAATATTAATTTTTTTTCAATAATTTACTCAAATGTAATATATGATTTAATTTGTTACATTTTATTTGATTAAAATATTGGAAAATTTAGTATTCAACCTAAAAAATGTCAAATTGCTAAAAAAGTGATGTGTGCATTAATTAAGTTTTAGAATCATTTTATTTCTTTCTATGAAATTAATAGTTAGTTTAGGTAAATTAATAGTTATTTTATTATTATTATTAGGGTTATTATTATTATTATTATTTTGCTAATATCAAAATTTTTTTGCTTGTCCCCTCTGCAGGAAAGAAAAGTAATACATCTCGAACTATCATCATTGTAGTTGTGCCAACTGTTGTCTGCGTAGTGCTAATTATCTCCATCTGTGCGTGTTTAAGAATTAAGAGGAAGGAAGGAGAAGAAGAAATTTCAAATTAAGTTAACATTACTTTTTACACAAAAGTCAACGTTAATTTACTCACCAATCCATAAATTAATAGGCCAGAGTGGCACGGCTCGGCCTATTCTTTCATGAATAAACTTAAGTTGCATAACTTGCAATGAAACCTGTTATATGGCTTGAAGAATGGCCACGTCCTTAGTCATTAGTGACGTTATTAGATTATTATTTATTTTTCTTTATAGAGTTTCATAAGTGTTAATGTTTGGCTTCAAATTTGATTGGTCTGAATAAGGAAAGTCAAACAACTAAGACAATTGATTACATGACCACAAGACCCTTGATTACTCTGTTCATCATTAAACCCAAGCCCTCAATTAAGTCTCTGGAACTTAGCGTTTGAGTTTAATTTCCTTTTGCCTTATACGTATATGTTTACTGTTTAGAGTAGTAAATTATGCACCAATAATATTCAAAATGAGTTTAAGTACTAAGTAACCAATGTGGAAAAATTGGAGGGAAGGCACAGCATCAAATGTTGTGGATAGCTTGATGAGAAGTGGTTCAACAAGTGAGATAATGAGATGTATTCACATGGCATTATTGTGCACAACAGAATCCAAATGACCGTCCAACGGTGAATTCCATTGTTGTCGTGCTTAATAGAAACTCTATCACCCTCCCTGTTCCCTCACGTTCTGCATTTTCTTTTTTGCACATACCATCTTTGAATAAGACATGTCATTGGAATCTGATTACACCAATTCGGATGATCATCGTCAATCTAATCTAAGCGTCCACCAATAAGGCTTCAATAATGAACGGCACCATCGTTAATATTTAGTAATGCGAGATTACATCTGTACCCATGTCGCTGTGTTGTGAAATTAATTTAACCGTCACTACGCATGGATGGCTTATTTTTCTTTTCAATTATACGTTGTATTTTTTTATTTTTTAAAAATTTTGAGGTTGTATTTTTATATTATTTAGTGAATTGAAGACTGCATGCTCGGATAGTACCCCAGATGTTGATTCACAATTCAATCAGTTACCACCACTAATTCAATCAATTATTTTGACTCACAATTTTAGTAATAATAATGATAAAAGTAATTTTGAATTCTTCAAGTTCCAAATGGTGTAAAAATATAATTGGAGGCAATAATTGCTTTTGAAAATAATAATATTAGTTGGGAAATGTAGCAAAACATGTAAGTGCATGCTAATATGTATAATTTTCACTCTGTTTTAATTTTAACATTTTATACTTGTTTTAGGATTATTATAGTGCACTACAAAACCACCCGGACTCAATATGTACAAGCCGGCCTTACATTTTAGTGGGGTCTCAGACAACTCAAAGTGTGGGCCCTATATAAATGTCTATAAAAGAAATTTTAAAAATTTAAAATAGAATAAAATCTTATTAAACTGCTAAAAAAAATTAGCATTTATAATCAATCTATTTTAAAATTTCTAATTCAATCTAAAAAATAGCAATTATAATCCATATGTTTTAGCATTTCTAATTCAATCTTCTTTTTTGTTTTTTCTCTTCCACACAAATACTTATGACATACTAAATATTTAATCAATCCACAATTGAAAAATCAATACTAAGTTCAAAACTTTAAATTAGTTGAGACATAATAAAAAAAGAATGATAATTCATTAAAAAAATTACTATTATTCAATAGACTAATTAATAAAATAAATAAATAAAATGAAAAATATCATACTAATATTAGTCGGAGTCAATGTGCAGACTAGTAAGTTTTGCAAGTATGGAGCATAGAAAAAACTTATAAAGCTTTCTTACATCTTTCAGAGAAAATGACAAAAAAAAAAAAAGGACAAATGGAAAAGAAAGTTTTGGAAATTCCAAAAGTCGGAAAAAAAAAAGTGATAAATGGTCACCCACACTTTTAAATAAATAAATAAATTAGATTTTAAGTATTCATTTAATATTTATCAATTAATACAATTTTTTTTTGGGTAAATTCAGTTAAAATGTTTCTAAAGATTGTCAAAGATAGCACCATGAGGGTTCCAGTTCAATTTTTTTTCTTTAGCATTATATTATTTATAAATATAAATATTTTTGGGCCCTCGTTATAGACAATCGTCTATAGTCTGTACTTTTTATGATTATAATATTTTTAATTAAAAATAAATAAAATAAAACTCAAAGCTTGCAATTTTAAAAGTGTGAATGTGAAAGGTATGCTACA
This sequence comes from Rhamnella rubrinervis, assembly GCA_007844105.2. Lineage (NCBI taxonomy): Eukaryota > Viridiplantae > Streptophyta > Magnoliopsida > Rosales > Rhamnaceae > Rhamnella > Rhamnella rubrinervis. Next base: position 20,337,874 of record CM017579.2, on the reverse strand, counting down.
TTGTCAACCTCACTTGACGCCCTGCATGTGCATAAATGATAAGAATACTAAGAAGCAGTCCAACGCACATCTATATAAACGTGAAGATTACACTTAAAATGACTGTTTCTTTTTCCGCTGAGAAGACTAAACTGATACTTCTGTCTTCTACATACGCCGCTATAGTCGTTTCAGCTACTCTCAATGGATTAAACAATATAAACGTAAATATTACACTTGAAATAAATAAATAATAATAATAAGAAAATGGGAAAAGATCAACACCTATGGCTTTCTATTTCCAAGCTTGTTGGCGTGCAACCGCTCCAGTCTCTATCCACGGCAAATACGTCGCATAGGTCAAAGTCAAATTAATTTTTAATAGAGTAATGTTCTAAAACAATTTTGTTACAACACAAACTAATTGATTATACAAATTAAAAACTTTATTAAAAACTTGTTTCTCGATGCAAAAGCATTCTTATTATTTTCTTGAAATGAAATAAGCATATTGTGTCAAGAGTCATCAAGACCACAAGTTACATTTCAAACCTATATGATTTGACTTTTGAAAGCTACCGCCACCTATATGTGCCAAATTTCCTACACGTCGATAAACACAACCTTAAGGAAAATTGAAAAAAATATCCACCTTTATAAGTAAAGTTAAAAAATTATTTACATACTCTTAATTTTTATAAATATATATATATATATATTTATTTATTTTACTTTTAACGAGGATGAATAGCATTTTGATTTAAGGACTTATAGAATAATTGGGCATCCTTATATTCTACAGACTTTCTGAGTCTAAAATATAATAATAATTTAAGAATTTGTAAAATAATAGAGATGATTTGGATCTATAAAACTGCAGGTAGAACACATAATTTTGTAGGTTTTAAAATTTAGATAAATTATTATAAGGCTTTTATAAAATATTGTTGAGTTTTTTATTTTTAGAATCTATAAAATTTTATAAGTTTTAAATCCACATAATAATAAATAACTATATATACAGAGATGTAGATTTAACACCTGTAAAATAGTAGATTCGACCTATAAATAGATTTTAAAATTTAAATAAATAATTATAAGGCTTTTATGAAATGTTTTATTTTTATTTTATTTTATATAAAAACTGCAGATTCAATCTGTGATTTTCGGATTCTAAAATTTAGACAGGAATAAAGGTCCACTTGGACGAGGGACACTTTTGACATTTTAATTAGTTTTTATAAAGATTAAAGGCATATCAATATTTTTAAATTTTGATTATAAAAGTGGGCATTTTAGCAATTTCCCGAAACTTTGAATGTTTAGAAGTGTACAATTGCAATTAACCCATATAAAGCCGAGCTTTATGATCAGTTCTTAAACAGACGCCCATAACATCAGAGCTAGAGAGCTATAGCAATGGTTTTAGCTCTAAGAAATTCTATTTACCTTTTCTTATCTTCATAGCAGTACTCATTTGCTCAGCCACTTTGGAGTGGCGGAAACTATTCCCAGATACTGGCTTTGGTATGTCGACAACAACGTAACATCGAATGTGGATGAGTTTTACCAAGTGCTCATGACCTTATTGCGTGCCCTGAGAGGCAAAGCTGCAACTGGTGGCTCTCTTCTCAAACATGCAAATGGGAATGAAACTGCTCCAGCCATTCAAACTATATATGCACAATTGCAGTGTACACCAGATTTGTCCCAGACACAATGCACCAGTTGCTTAGATGTTGCTATGGGAGATATTCGACGTTGTTGTGATGGGAAACAAAGTACTTTCATTATTAGCCCAAGCTGTAACCTTAGGTTTGAGCCTTATCTATTCTATGAACCTAGCAGTCCTATTGCTGACACGCCAGCACCATCTCCTCCTCCCCATCAATCAACAACAGAACATCCACTCAAGGTGTGTAATATATGTATTCGTACAGGGGCCCAAACCTTACGCAGCGATTCTACTTGCAGAATTGTTACTCTCTCAATATTAATTTTTTTAAACATAATTTACTCTAGTGTAATAATACATTATTTGATTTGTTCCATTTTATTTGATTAAAATATTGGAAAATTTTGTATTCAGCCTAAAAATGTCAAATTGCTAAAAAGTGATGTGTGCATTAATTAAGTTTTAGGATCATTTTATTTCTTTCAATGAAATTAATAGTTAGGTAAATTATGTAGCTTTATTTATTATTATTGTTATTATTAGTATTTTGATAATATCATGTTTCTTTTACTCGTCCCTCTGCAGGAAAAAAAGTAACACTTCTCGAACTATCATCGTTGTAGTTGTGCCAACTGTTGTCTGCGTGGGGCTAATTATCTCCATCTGTGCGTGTTTAAGTGGTAGGAAGGCGCAGAAGAAATTTCAATGTAAGTTAACATTGCTTTTTACCACAAAAGTCAACGTTAATTTACTTTTGGTATTGTTTCTGAGTGTTGCATATATACTATGAGCACGGCGCTGCTAGGCCTAAAATTTTATACTATAAGCACGGTACAATACAACATTGAAAGTAAATGGGTACAGACGGAGCATGAGCACGAATTCATCAATCTATAAATAGGCCAGAGTGGCCTATTCTTTCATGAATTATCTGAAGTTGCATAACTTGCAATGAAACCTGTTATATGGCTTGAAGAATGGCGACGTCCTTAGTCATTAGTGACGTTATTAGATTATTATTTATTTTTCTTTAAGGAGTTTCATAAGTGTTAATGTTTGGCTTCAAATTTGATTGGTCTAAACAAGGAAAGTCAAACAACTAAGACAATTGATTACATGATCACAAGACCCTTGATTACTCTGTTCATGATTAAAGCCACACCCTCAATTAAGTCTCTGGAATTTAGAAAATATCCCAGCTTGGCTAGTCTTTGATCTCCTCTTTGGATTTGATTATTGAATTCTGTCGTATTGAACTCGAATAATAGCAGTAAATTAATATTGATGTGTTACAACTGCTTTAATATTTTCGACAAATTTATTTCATGTCAACTGGTCAGCCCTCTCTGCGCATGAAGCTGTGGATGAAATTACAACTACGGAATCCTTGCAATACGATTTTAACACAATCCGAGTTGCCACAGATAACTTCTCTGTGGCAAATAAGCTTGGACAGGGTGGATTTGGTGCAGTTTACAGGGTAAATTAAGAATACGAGTAACATATTTATGAGTTACTTTTGAAAATTGAGCACAAGCAAAGTTTAATTTGTTGTGATGTATTTACAGGGTAGGCTTTATAATGGGGTAGAAATAGCAGTAAAAAGGTTGTCTAGAGACTCAGGACAAGGAGAGCTAGAGTTTAAGAATGAGGTCTTATTAGTTGCCAAGCTTCAACATCGAAATCTTGTTAGACTCCTGGGTTTCTGCTTCGACGGAAATGAAAAGCTTCTTGTCTATGAATTTGTTCCGAACGCAAGTCTCGATCACTTCATCTTCGGTACCTACTTTTGCATTTTCTGTAATTATTTTCTCATGATTTACTTGTGTCATATTTATTCATTAACGAGGAAGCCTATGCTTATATATAGCTAGCTACATTACTGATTTAACAAACTTGTTTGAACATATATATATATATATAGATCCAATGAAGCGAGCAAATTTGGATTGGAATAACCGATACAAAGTTATAGGAGGCGTTGCACGGGGACTTCTTTATCTTCATGAAGATTCTCGTTTAAGAATTATTCATCGTGATCTCAAAACTAGTAACATTTTGCTAGATGAAGAAATGAATCCTAAAATTTCTGATTTTGGCATGGCAAGGTTGTTCGTAGTTGATCAAACTCAAGCCAATACAAGACGAATTGTGGGAACCTAGTAAGTACATATCTTCTATATATATATAACAAAGCTTTCTTGCCCAAGGCTAAATTCCTTTCCACTACATGAAATTTCACAAATCTTAAAAGATTAGGCGTCCCCAATTAGTTAGTAAATAAAAAATGTAAAGGCAATATGAATTATGAAAGGTCAAATTCTTATTTTATTAAATTAATTTACTTTATTAACAGTGGATATATGGCTCCGGAATATGCAATGAACGGACATTTTTCTGTTAAGTCGGACGTTTATAATTTTGGAGTATTACTTTTAGAGATAGTAAGTGGACAGAAAAATAATTGTTTCCAACATGGAGAGGATGTAGAAGACCTTTTAAGCTTTGTAAGTACTACGACATATCATTGCTCGAGTTTTCCTTTAAATTTGTTTAAAAAGTACAACATGTGTGAGACTAGCATTATATAAGCATTAATAATCAAAATGAGTTTATTGGGTTATGAAAGTAGGCATGGAAAATTGGAGGGAGGGCACAGCTTCAAATGTTGTAGATAGTGTGATGAGAAGTAGTTCGACAAGTGAGATAATGAGATGTATTCACATAGCATTGTTGTGCGTACAAGAGAATGCAAGTGACAGGCCAACCATGAATTCCATTGTTCTCATGCTTAACAGCAATTCTATCACCCTCCCTGTTCCCTCACGTCCTGCATTCTTTCTGCATAGTGCTATCGATGAATCTACAACCGGAAGCTCTGGTTTTGTCGAAGCCCCACTAACGAGGCTTCGATTACTGATCCGTACCCTCGGTAGCGATGAGGCCGGGAATATAATTAACACTACAACTGGAATTGGATTTTTTTCTATTTTTGTTTTAATAATTACATTGTATTATATATGTTCAGTATTGAAGATGCATGGATTTGATATACTTAATATGTACTTATAGATTTTTATCTTTATTTCAATTTTTTTTCAAAATGGCATATTTACTGTTTTAATTATTATATATAATCAGATTTATAAATTATTATATATTTAAATATTATTATTTCTCATTAAAGTATCATCCCCCGTACAGGGCCGGTTCAATTCTCAAAGTGATCTTAGACAAGAAAAAAAAAAGATCTTAATTATATATAATTTTTTAATAAATTTTATATGATATTTAAAAATAAATATTAATAAATAATAAATAATTATATAAAATATAATTATTTTAACATTTTAAAAATATATCTATTATATAATACATAACATAATTATATATATTTATACATACCTACTCTATATATATATTTAATTTGGACCCTTTGTAATCTAGGGCCCCAGGCCACCGCCTTGGTGGCCTTAGCCCAAAAACCGGCATTGCCGCGACATAAATCTATGTTATGCTGGTGTGGCATTCTTTGATGTAAATTAATTTTCGAATGTAACAATCGATAGATTTGTTAGGCTGTAACAATAATTAAGAAAAAAAAAATTTCAATTTTGATTGACATAAATTATAAAAGTGCAAAAGATTTAAAATATAAGGAGCGAATATTTCTGAAAATACAAATATTAATTTTTTGAAAATATGGTGATTATTTTTAAATTTCCGATACTAACATACAGAGGATCATAGTGCCAAGAAGCAAACTAATAGAGAAATGAATTGTTTTATGCATATCCATATTAATCCAGACGCGCATGGTTTGTATGTTAATTAACATTCTATGGTTTGTTAATTAATATCATAGCTTTTATCTTTCAAAGATGTGGGCTAATGGCTTTGAATTTTAGAGGTGAGCATATATAGACATAATCAATCGTAAACACATTCGAACAAGTCAAACACAAAAATACTTTCGGTGTTTCGTAAGCAAAACGACATCACCTTTGGGTCGATGACCCGCAGCCAGTCCTGTCTCTATCCCCACCAGAGACGTTGGAGTAATTTGGTCGCAGTCAAATAAATAAAATAAATTACCAGTCCTTTCGCGATCAAATAGCTTATTTTATTTAAAGAATTGGACTTGGTTTTCCATGTATAGTTTCACACACAGAAACTACAAAAACCGATATTTGGTCAAAACCTTACATTCGAAGGTCAAATTTATTTTTCTAAATTAATTTACTTTATTGGCGGTGAATATATGGCTCAGAGTATACAGTGAATTTATTGACAACTTACAGTTCGGCAGTAGTGAAAATTGTGGGGATCACAGGAGAGATAAAAGAGTCTTTGAATTAGTCTTTGAATTAGTCTTTATTTTTTTAGAATTAATTTTTATTTTTTCTGCAGGTATTTTGCCAAGTCCAGTTTAGTCCTTTGAAACAGTCTTTGTAATGTCTTGTGTTCGCGGTGAGGAACATTGAGAAATAATACAATTCAACTTCTTCACTTCAAGTTCCACTTTTCTTCTTGGACATTTTAAACTTGATGTTTATAGTTTTTGGGTGTTACTTTCGGAGATAGTTAGTGGATAGAAAAATAATTGTTTTCGACATAAAGAGGATATAAAAGGACCTTTTAAGCTTTGTATAACATATATATTTTGTTTGAGTTTTCCCTATTCCTAAACATCTACATATGTTGGAGTAGTAATTAAATTTATATGCCCTAATAATCAAAATGAGTTTAAGAGATAATTAACCAATAATCACTGGTACCTGCAGGCATGGAAAAATTGGAGGGAGGGCAGAGCTTCAAATGTTGTAGATAGCGCGATGAGAAGGGGTTCAACAAGTGAGATAATGAGATGTATTCACATAGCATTGTTGTGCGTACAAGAGAAAGCAAGTGACAGGCCAACCATGAATTACATTGTCCTCATGGTTAATAGCGATTCTATCACCCTCCCGTTCCCTCACGCCCTGTATTTTTTTTTTATTGTATAGTACTATCGTTGAATCATACAGTACTTCCTTGGAATCAGATTATAATTCAAAGGGTTACAGCATCAGATGATCATCAATCTAGAACCAGCAGTTCTAGTTTTATTCAAGCGTCCATTAATGAGGCTTCAATTACTGATCTGTACCCTCAGTAATGATATGGGAATATTACATATGTATGTAGCATGCGTGTCCTTTTGCTGTGAAATTAATTTAGCAGCACTACCATTAGAATTTTTATTTTTTACAATTACACTGTATTTTGTTCATTAATCATTAGTGATGACTGCTAGTTGGAGACACAGAGTAAGTCAGTGAACTGGAGCTTTAATTTAAGCCCAATGGAAGGCTAAGATATTGATAACGTGACCGTATCAAAAATTCCAAAATTGCCTGCCTAATGAGTTAAAACCAAGTAGAGCATTGAATTTAAATATTTAAATTTCTAAGTGTTGGATTTAGATTTTAGTAAGTTAAAAGAAAGTAATTGGACATTGACTGCCAACTGTGAGATTCAATCGGTTGGGCCACATCAGCGTCTTCTCAGCAGATTACAACGGTTATGTATCCCCAACATGATTGATTGTAATCCTATAATTCCTGATACTTTTAGCAAAAAAAAAAATTGCTATAAGAGGAAATTTAAACTTTTGAGAGTTTTAGATTATTAATTTTAAACTTTCGATATTTTTACTTAATATATATTTTTATAAATATTTATACAGCTCCACATTTTAAGTTAGGCTTAAGGCGTTCAAAATTTCATAACCAAACCTATTTGAGTGCTTGTACCAAATCAATTATATAGTACAGAGACTCTATAAGACTGAAGGAACAAAGACGTAGATCACATTGATTGAACCTCCATATATCCGATGTCTTTCTATTTTGTTTTCCATGTTTGTCTTTTTATTTGATATTGATCACTGTGTGTTAAAATTAGAAATCCACAAGAAGCAACTTATCTCTTACGGCGTTTGTCCACTAATGAGGCTTCAATAACTGAACTGCACCATCGTTAATATGCAGTAACCATGTCGTTAATTTACGTCACTACGAATTGATGGCTTATTTTTCTTTTCCAATAACGTTGTATAGTTTCTTTTTTATTTTTTATGTTTTGAGGTTGTATTTTTATATTATTAAGTGTAGTGATAAAAACTACGTACAGTAATTTTTGAACGTTTCCAAGTTCCAAACGGTGTAAGTGAAAGTTAAAATATAATGAGAGGTAATAATTGTTTTTGTAAATAATAATCTTATTGAGAAATGTAGAAAAACATAAACTAGTTTTACTCTGTTTTATGATTATTATGGTGCACTATGAAACAGCCCCGAATCAATGCGTAACATATAGGATAAGTGTCTTTTACCAAAAAAGGAAAAAAAGTATATATATATATATATATATATATATATATATATATATATATATAGATAGGATAAGTGTCTAAAAAGGCAGTCCAGCGTACATACAATTAACAAAAAGAGAATATTATAGTCAACTCGGCATGATTTTATTTATTATTAAAAAAATTATACCACATTAAATAAAGAAATAAATAATCTTTCTAATATTTCCATGCAAAGAGTCCGTAAAACTGATAAAATTCTATTAAAAATAAATATAATTTTGAAAATTAAAGTACACATTATTAATTAATACCACGTCAGCATCTATGTTCGGACTTCTTAAACCAATCGCCGCAACAAGTCCAGGACTGTCTCTGTCCAGCGGCATATGCAGTTGAACCTCTACTCTATATAAGAATAATTTCTACACAGTTATAAAAATTATGATTTTAATTTAAATCAGTTAAAAATAAAAATAAATTATATATTATAATAAATTATAAATTTTTAAATTTTATTTTAAAAATTTATCTTTATAAAATAATAATAATTATATATATTATAAAAATATATATTTTATTATATTAAAGGTTTAAGAAATAATATATTTATTTAAAATTATTTAGGATAATGATTTATATTTTATAATTGCTATTATATTTTTGAATTTACAGATACATAATAATTCATTAATATGAATACTTTTTTATTAAAGCTAAAATATTTCTAACTTCTCTAATATGTTTAGAGTTTTTTGACATAAAATTTTTTATATTTCAATACTATAATTACAAATAAAAAATTAATTATATCTGTATTAAATTATAAAATTTTTATAATAATAAAATTTATTTAGCCTAATAATATAACTATATAGAAGTTTTACTGTAAATCGCATCCATCAAAGTAAAACGAAATTTTTTAATAAATTAATATTACACTCACAATTTTCAACGCAATGTAAAGCATTTATGCTTTTATTGATTATATAAATTAAAAATTTTATTAAAAAAGCTTGTTTCTCGATGCCAAAGCCATCTTATCACATTTATATAAAAAAAAAGCATTTTTATTATTATCTTGAAATGAAATAACTAGATAAAATACTGTAGATGATAATATTCATGCAAAGTGAAGAATAAAAGAAAAAGATCAAAAGCAAAACTATCACATCACAGTCTTCAAGACTAAAAATATATTTTAAACTTATACTAGATTTATGAAAGCTACCTCCACCCATGAATAATAATAATAATAATAATAATAATAATAATTTAAAAAAAAAAAAAAGGGGAAAAGGATCAGTATCTTTTTGGCTTTCTATTTTCTGATTTGTTATCGTACAAAGACGCACTACCAGTTATGTTTCTATCAACAGGCAAATGCGTTGCAGTTAGCTCAAAGTTAAATAATTTTATTTTTTTAATTAGCTTGTTACATTATGCTACTTATTTACTTATCCGGGCCAATTAAGGATTAGTATAGACCAGAATATATTCTCACTTTTTTCCACAAAGAATATATATAATTGGCCTCTCTGTCTCTAAATATATATATATAGTTCCGGAGTACATATATCTTCTAATCTCTTTACTCTACTTTAAAAGGAAATATTAACTGGTGTGGCTGTTGATATTTATTTGTACAAATAAATATATATATATAATGAATTGTTCTAAGTGATAATAAAAATATAATTATTTAAGTTAAGATGAAATTTAATAAAATATAAATATAAAAATTAATAAATAATATAAATTTATTTTTTATTTAATAAGATGTTATATATAATATTTATCATATATAAATATAATATATTAGAATATTTTTAACATATAAATGCTCTTCAATACTATGTACATCGCTTATATATATATATATATATATATATATATATATATATATATATATATATATATATAAAAGATTGTAATGTTAATTTCTCTATCACATCATAGTTATATATTGCCAAGACTACAAATATTTTCGACATACGACTTTACCAAAAACAACCTTCTGTTCACCAAAAAATAAATAAGCTACCACCGCAATGTGCGAAAATTTCCACACGTCATTGACCCATATCTTAATTAAATGCACGCTCGAACGTAATTTTCAAGAAAAGTTATTTCCTCCCCAGTCAACATTTATAAATCCAAACTGTTGACTATTCCAACTTTGATATTTCCACGGGTGCAAATGCATTTAACCTTTAAAAAGCCTGAGTGATCGCTGATCAAGTCTTGTACGTAAGTCCATAACATCAAGCAGAGAGAGCTCGCTGGAAATGGCCGTTTCTCTAAGAAATTGATTTACCTTTTTCTCATCTTCATAGTAGTACTCATCACTCAAGCCATTGGTCAGCCAACGTACATACACAGGTCCTGTGACGGAGGTAAAAACTACACCACAAATAGCACCTACCAGGTGAATCTCAATCGCCTCCTCTCCACCTTCCCCTCCAACATATATACAGCTGATCACACTGGGTTTTACAATTCCACTTATGGTCAAAGCTCCGATAAAGTTTACGCAATGGGACTTTGTAGAGGAGATGTCAAGCAGGAGGCTTGCCGTAGTTGCCTCAATTACTCCACAAATTCCACCGAAGAAAATTGTCCTAATCAGAAGGAAGCAATTGAATGGTACGATGAGTGTATGCTACGTTACTCAAACAGATCCATATTTGGGGTGAAGGAAGATAGTCCTAGATACTGGTTGTGGAATGTGCAAAACGTGTCGTCGAATGTGGATGGCTTTAAACAAGTGCTCATGACCTTGCTGGTTGACTTGAAAAACAAAGCTGCAGCTGGTGGTTCCCTTCGCAAATTTGCAACTGGAAATGAAACTGCTCCAAACTTTCAAACTATATATGCACTCGTCCAGTGCACACCAGATCTGTCGCTGACGCAATGCACCAGTTGCTTGGATATTGCTATGGTAGATCTTCCAAAGTGTTGTGATCAAAAAGTAGGTGGAAGAGTTATTGGCCCAAGCTGTATCCTTCGGTATGAGGTTTATCTCTTCTATGAACCTACCAGTTCTAGTGTTGTCACGCCACCATCACCAACTCCTGCCCCGTTAACCAACACGCCAACCACACAAGGTATGTTAATATTTACGTGTATATATATTAATTAAAACGCCTTTTTATTATTATTATAAGATATAACAAATTATTATTTGGTGCTGCATAGTTTTTATGTGTCGTAATTTACAAAGATAAATATTCTTTTGGATTTCAACTTTTTGAAAAATGTCAGTCAAATTGATAAATCCATATTGTATTAATTATTTTTTATAAATATTATATATGTCAAATTTACATTAGAATAATTTTATTTCTTTCTATCAAATTAACAGCTAGTTTATGTCAATTATTTTTTTTTTCTAAAAAAATATTATTAATGCTGATGTCTAATTTTTAACTCATTCCTTCTACAGGAGGAAAGAAGAGTAACACATCAAGAACTATGATCACCGTAGCTGTGCCAACTGCTGTCTGCGTGGTGCTAATTATTTTCATCTGCGCGTATTTGAGATTGAGGAAGGCGAAGAAGAATGTTGGAAGTAAGTCAAAATTACTTTTTGAACCAAAAAAAAGAGAAAAAGAAGAATTGTTAATATACTTTCGCTTATTATTTCCGGTGTTGCGTACGCTTTACGTTATGCAATGCAACCCAAACTATCCACCTTGAGTTATATATTAAATAATAAAAAACATATTCTGTTATAAAAAAAAATGTAAACAGGCATAAATATAGTTTCTAAAAAAATTAAAGTATATCTATTATTTTGAAAAATTTTGCATGTCACAACAATATCATTATCTCTGATTTTAGCATATTTTTTCAATTCTTTAATGATTCATTCAGATAAGACTGTAATTTTGGAATATTATTTGGTTTTCTTTAATGACTTTCATATGCTTGAAATTTGATTTGTCTGGATAATTAAGAAAATTAGTCAACAACCCTTGATTATTTTATTTCTTGATACCCGCTGTTATATTGAGTCTCTGGAACTCAGAATACATCCCAGCTTGGCTAGCTTGTCTTTGATCTCCATTTGTAGAAAATTAATGAAAATTTTTTGCATCAGTCTTAGCTATTTGAACAGTGTAAAATTTCTGGCTATGAAATTATGCCATGACTTGATAATCTTCCGCACATATATAAGTCAGTTTTCCTGTCATATGTGTGTTAATTAAAAGCAAAATTTGGTTTTAGTACAAATTATACAATGTCACAGTCCATTGGCAATATATAAGTGCATGTGACCCCATGCACAATAGAAGTAAATTTGATGTGTTATAATTGCTTTTAATATTTTCAACAAATTTATTCATGCTGGTCAGCTCTCTCTGCAGAAGAAGCTGTGAATGAAATTGCAACTGTGGAATCCTTGCAATTCGATTTCAATACAATCCAAGTTGCCACCGATGACTTTTCTATTTCAAATAAGCTTGGACAGGGTGGATTTGGTGCTGTTTACAGGGTAAATTAAGAATGTGACTCTCAAATATATGCGTTTATTTTAATTTTGTATATGGAGCACAAGCCAAATTTAACTTGCTGTGTTTTACAGGGTAGGCTTTATAATGGAGAAAACATAGCAGTGAAAAGGTTGTCTAGAGACTCAGGCCAAGGAGAGCTAGAGTTTAAGAATGAGGTCCTATTAGTTGCCAAGCTTCAACACCGAAATCTTGTTAAACTCCTTGGTTTCTGCTTCGATAGAAATGAAAGGCTTCTTGTCTACGAGTTTGTTCCTAATTCAAGTCTCGATCACTTCATCTTTGGTAAGTAGTGTTGCATTTCCTGAAATTATTTTCTTATAATTTACTTATGTCATATTTATTCATTAATTTACAAGGGAAACTTGTGAACATATATAGCTATTTAAAGAAAAAATAACCTTGAACATATTTATTCATATTTAATGAACTTAATACTTAATGGACTTTAACAAACTTGGTTGAATATATAGATCCAATGAAGCGAGCGAATTTGGATTGGAATAGGCGATACAAAATTATAGGAGGCATTGCTCGAGGTCTCCTTTACCTTCATGAAGATTCTCGCCTTAGAATCATACATCGTGATCTCAAAGCTAGTAACATTTTGCTAGATGAAGAAATGAATCCTAAAATTTCTGATTTTGGCATGGCAAGATTGTTTGTAGTTGACCAAACTCAAGCCAATACAAGTCGAATTGTGGGGACCTAGTAAGTACATATCTAACCAAGCTTACTTAACGAAAGTTACTTTTCATTATATATGTTAAATTTCTGTTATAGAATCCCCACAAATCATAAAACATTAAGCATTCTAATTTATTAGTGAGTAGGTAAAAAATGTAACTAAATTATTTTTTTACTTTATTGACAGTGGATATATGGCGCCGGAGTATGCTATGAACGGACATTTCTCAGTTAAGTCAGATGTTTATAGTTTTGGGGTGTTACTTCTAGAGATAGTAAGTGGACAGAAAAATAATTGTTTTCGTAACAGAGAAATGTAGAGGACCTCTTAAACTTTGTAAGTGAGACATATCTTTACTTTGGTTTTCCTGTTGCATAAAATACTAATTACATATGTGAGACTAATATATAATTATATATACATTAATAATCAAAATGAGTTTAATGGCTGGTGAATGCAGGCATGGAAAAATTGGAGGGAGGGCACAGCTTCAAATGTTGTAGATGGCGTGATGAGAGGTGGTTCAACAAGTGAGATAATGAGATGTATTCACATAGCATTGTTGTGCATCCAAGAGAATGCAAATGACAGGCCAACCATGAATTCCATTGTTCTCATGCTTAATAGCAACTCTATCACCCTCCCTGTTCCCTCACGTCCCGCATTCTTTATGCATAGTAACTTTGAACCAGACATGTCAATGGAATCAGATTACAGTAATTCGGAAAATCATCAATCTAGAACCAGAGGATCTTTTGCTCAAGCGTCCTCTAATGGGGATTCAATAACTGATCTGTACCCTCGTTAATATTTAGTAATATGAGCTACGTACGTTGTATTTTATATTCTATAGTACTGAACTGAAGAATACTTCTTACACGGATACTCCTGATGTAGTGTATAATTGTCATTCGATTAAAATTGTTAGTAAGGACTAAGGATATGTACCACCACCAATTTAATCAATCATTTTGATTCACATATTTAGTAATAATATTTATAAAGGTATATAATAGTAATTTTTACTATGTATTCAGATTTACTTAGAAAAATAAACATATTGAGTATTATACTCTCTACACGTGACTGAATTGTAGCTCTGTGATGACTTGGTTAAGCTCGTGTAAGAAGCTTATATGATATGGACATAAATATTTTAAAATTGAAATTTCTATTATCTGTCTCATTTTCTATCAATAATTAAAATTTGATATATATTCATTATTTGATATATAAAAAAATAAACAAATTTTAATGGGAGGATATGTGATCTAAGCTTTCAAAATTGCCGGTCTAAAAGTTATTTTATAAATTTATTGAATTATTAATTCTGTATGTCGGTCCAAGGCAAGAAAAAGAAAGAAAAATTATTTTAGCAAGGTTATCAATTTATCAACTGTATATGTAGAAAAGGATTCAATGATTTCAAAAAAAAAAAAAGATTCAATGAATATAAATATCTAAATATTTAAGTATTGGTCAACTTACAATCAGCTCGTCAAACACGCCTTTGCATTGATCTATTCTAATGCACCAAGCACATGTATTTGGTCCTAGTTACTCTTTGGGACAGAGTGGAAGAAGGGAAAGAGATTTGCGAATGAGGACCGGTAAATAAAATTAGTTACCAGTCCTTTTGCGATCAAATAGCTTATTTTATTTAAAGAATTTGACTTAGTTTTCAATGTACAGTTTCACTCACAGAAACTGCAAAAAATAGATACTGTTCAAAACCTTGGAAGGTCAAATTTTTTATTTTACTAAATTAATTTACTTTATTGGCAGTGAATATGTGGCTCCATAGTATACAATCAATTATTGGCAACTCACAGCGCGGCAGTAGTGTGGGGATCACAGGAAAGATAGTCTTTGAATTAGTCTTTATTTTTTAAAAAAATTAATTTTTTTATTTTTATACAGATATTTTGCCAAGTAGTTAATCCAATTTAGTCGTTTTAAACGGTCTGTAATGTCTTGTGTTGACGGTGAGGAACATCAAGAAATAATACAATTCAACTTCTTCACTTCTATTTTCACTTTTCTTTTTGAATATTTTTCAGTTAAATTTGATGTTTATAGTTTTTGGGTGTTACTTTATGAGATAATAAGTGAACAGAAAAATAATTATTTCTGTATAACATATCTTTGCTTGAGTTTTCCTTGTTCCCTAAACTACTACATATGTTAGAGTAGTAATTAAATTAATATGCCCTAATAATCAAAATGAGTTAAAGAGATAATTAACCAATAATGACTGGCACCTGCAGGCATGGATAAATTGGAGGGGTGCACAGCTTCAAATGTTGCAGATAGCGTGATGAGAGGTGGTTCAACAAGTGAGATAATGAGATGTATTCACGTAGCATTGTTGTGCGTCCGAGAGAATGGTAGTGACGAGCCAACCATGAATTCCATTGTTCTCATGCTTAATAGCAATTCTATCACCAATTTTAGTATACTAAAATTGATTACGTAATAATATTTATAAAGGCATATAACAGTAATTTTACTATGTATTCTGATTTACTTAGAAAACAAAGCTACCGAGTATTATACTCTACATGTGATTAAATTGTAGCTCTATGTAGAAATCTTATAACATATGGATATAAATATTCTGAAATTGAAATTTATATCATCTGTTCCATTCTCTGCCCCTAATTAAAACTTAATATATATTCATTACTTAATAGATGAAAAAAAAATAAACTAAGTATTAAACATATATTAAATTTTAATTGATGGATATGTGATCTAAGTTTTCAACTTGCCAATATAAAGAGTTATGTTATAAAGTTATTGAATTATTAATTTTGCATGTTGGCTAAGATAAAATATATATATATATATATATATATATATATTTTAGCAAGGTTATCAATTTATCTAGTTTTACAGGTAGAAAAGGATTCAATGAATATAAATATCTAAATATTTAAGTATTGGATTTAGATTTTATTAAGTTGAAAAGATAAAACAATTGAACATGAACATAGAGAGATGAGTTACCACTACTTTATTAAGCAAATTAGTATTTATGATCGTCTAAAAGTTGGATGCTCCTAAAATTATATGCTGATGTGTAGATTAATCAGAATTCAGTTCTATTCAATTTTTTCTTTTTTTTAGCAAATTCATTCAGGTTTATTCATGTGTTGGCTTTCATGGCTGTGAAAGTCTAATATTACAAAGTTTTGAAAATTACGATGACAAACATTTTGATTGAGAAGTCACTCCCGTACGTATTCTCCGACAAGAATACACCACTCTGACCAAAGCTAGATTGTGAAATGTGAAGATGCCTGCAGAATAAAGTATGCGCGTTACCCACGCAATGAAGGACTTTTTTTTTGGTAAAACGCAATGAAGGACTTTTTTTTGGTAGAAAAAACGCAATGAAGGACTTTTTTTTGGTAGAAAAAACGCAATGAAGGACTTTTTTTTTTTTTGGTAAATAACGCAATGAAGGACTTGAATGTGGACCACACGGCTCAAAATGCCTTTTCCCAATTATGTCTGTCATTTCATATGTCTCTGACTTTTGGTCGTCAAAGTAATTTCCTTGACTTTACCAAAAGAGTGTGGACATTTTAATTTTTTCCTTTGGTAAACAGTTTTATTTCCACTGTAACCAACTCTAAAAAATTAAAAATTAATGGTATAAAGTGTACAAAATTATTTCAATTTTTGTTTTTCTTGAAGGAAATTTTCATCTTTGTTTTGCATCAATGGACGGTATAACTAAAAACTAGTACCTTCATACGTACGTTTTCAGTGTGGAAAACAGAGAAACCAAAATCCCTTAATTTCCTTAACCCAAAAACGCTCAAATACTAACTACTTAGAATAAAGCCTTGAGTGGAGACCAGTGGGCAATAATACAATTTTCAATGGTTCCTTCGAGACTGGTCATAATCTCCCTCTATCCCATTCTCATCCTCATATCACATCCCATTATAAATGCTACCGCAGCCTACATGTGCCAATTTTTCTACACGTCAATAATCATAGGCCTAACAAGTTTCCAACTTTGAATGTTTCGTAGTGTACAAATGCAATTAATCCATAAAAAGCCAAGCTCTATGATCAGTTCTTATACAGACGCCCATAACATCAAGCCGAGAGATCAGAGCTAGAGAGCTATAGCAATGATTTTAGCTCTAAGAAATTCTATTTACCTTTTCTTATCTTCATAGCAGTACTCATCACTCAAGCCATTGCTCAGCGGTACTGTGACTTGGGCAAAAACTACACCACCAACAGCACCTACCAGGCAAATCTCGATCACCTCCTCTCCACCTTCCCTCCAACATATACACAGGTGATCACACTGGGTTTTACAATTCCACTTATGGCCAAAACTCCGATAAAGTTTATGCAATGGGACTTTGTAGAGGAGATATCAAGCCGGAGGCTTGCCGAAGTTGCCTCAATGACTCCACAAATTCCATCAAAGAAAATTGTCCTAATCAGAAGGAAGCAATTGAATGGTACGCCGAGTGTATGCTACGTTATTCAAACCGATCCATATTTGGAGTGGTGGAAACTGATCCCAGATACCGGTTTTATAATGTCAACAACGTAACATCGAATGTGGATGACTTTTACCAAGTGCTCAATACCTTGTTGCGTGACCTGAAAGACAAAGCAGCAGCTGGTGGTTCTCGTCTCAAACATGCAACTGGAAATGCAGCTGCTCCAAACTTTCAAACTATATATGCACAATTGCAGTGCACACCAGATTTGTCCCAGACACAATGCACCAGTTGCTTAGATGTTGCTATGGCAGATATTCCACGTTGCTGTGATGGGAAACAAAGTGCAGTATTTATTAGCCCAAGCTGTACCCTTAGGTTTGAGCTTTATATATTCTATGAACCTAGCAGTCCTATTGCTGACGCGCCACCACCATCTCCTCCTCCCCCATCAATCAACAACAGAACAACTACTCAAGGTGTGTAATATATATGTATTCGTAAAGGGGCCCAAACCTTAATTTTACTTGCAGAATTTTTACCCTCTCAATATTAACTTTTTTGCCATAATTTACTCAAATGTAATATATGATTTAATTTGTTACATTTTTTTTATTAAAATATTGGAATCTTTAGTATTCCACCTAAAAAATGTCAAATTGCTAAAAACGTGATGTGTGCATTAATTAAGTTTCAGAATCATTTTATTTCTTTCAATGAAATTAATAGTTAGTTTAGGTAAATTATGCAGCTTTATTTATTTATTCGTTTATTTATTATTATTATTATTATTTTGCTAATATCAAATTTTTTTGCTCGTCCCCTCTGCAGGAAAGAAAAGTAATACATCTCGAACTATCATCATTGTAGTTGTGCCAACTGTTGCCGGCGTGGTGCTAATTATCTCCATCTATGCGTGTTTAAGAGGTACGAAGGCGAAGAAGAAATTTCAAAGTAAGTTAACATTACATTTTGACCACAAAAGTCAACGTTAATTTACTTTTCGTACTATTTCTGAGTGTTGCATATGTGTTTGAGCCAACGGCGCTGCTAGGCCTAAAATTTTATACTATAAGCACGGTACAATACAACATTGAAAGTAAATGGGTCAGCTCAGACGGAGCATGAGCACGAACTGATCAATCTATAAATAGGCCAGAGTGACTCGGCAACGCCTATTCTTTCATGAATTATTTGAAGTTGCATAACTTGCAATGAAACCTGTTATATGGCTTGAAGAATGGCCACGTCCTTAGTCATGAGTGACGTTATTAGATTATTATTTATTTTTCTTTAAAGAGTTTCGTAAGTGTTAATGTTTGGCTCCACATTTGATTGGTGTAAACAAGGAAAGTCAAACAACTAAGACAATTGATTACATGATCACAAGACCCTTGATTACTCTGTTCATGATTAAATCCAAACCCTCAAATAAGTCTCTGGAGCTTAGAAAAATATCTTACCTTGGCTAGTCTTTGATCTCCTTTTGGATTTTATTATTGAATTCTGTGATATTGAACACGCATAATAGCAGTAAATTTATATTGATGTGTTACAACTGCTTTAATATTTTCGACAAATTTATTTCATGTCAACTGGTCAGCCCTCTCTGCACATGAAGCTGTGGATGAAATTGCAACTACGGAATCCTTGCAATACGATTTTAACACAATCCGAGTTGCCACAGATAACTTCTCTGTGGCAAATAAGCTTGGACAGGGTGGATTTGGTGCCGTTTACAGGGTAAATTAAGAATACGACTAACATATGTAGGAGTAACTTTTGAAAATGGAGCACAAGCAAAGTTTAATTTGTTGTGATGTATTTACAGGGTAGGCTTTATAATGGGGTAGAAATAGCAGTAAAAGGTTGTCTAGAGACTCAGGACAAGGAGAGCTAGAGTTTAAGAATGAGGTCTTATTAGTTGCCAAGCTTCAACATCGAAATCTTGTTAGACTCCTGGGTTTCTGCTTCGACGGAAATGAAAAGCTTCTTGTCTATGAATTTGTTCCGAACGCAAGTCTCGATCACTTCATCTTCGGTACCTACTTTTGCATTTTCTGTAATTATTTTCTCATGATTTACTTGTGTCATATTTATTCATTAACGAGGAAGCCTTTGCTTATATATAGCTAGCTACTTTATTGATTTAACAAACTTGTTTGAACATATATATCTATAGATCCAATGAAGCGAGCAAATTTGGATTGGAATATGCGATACAAAATTATAGGAGGCATTGCACGGGGACTCCTTTATCTTCATGAAGATTCTCGCCTAAGAATTATTCATCGTGATCTCAAAACTAGTAACATTTTGCTAGATGAAGAAATGAATCCAAAAATTCTGATTTTGGCATGGCAAGGTTGTTCGTAGTTGATCAAACTCAAGCCAATACAAGGCGAATTGTGGGAACCTAGTAAGTACATATCTTCTATATATATAACGAAGCTTTCTTGCCTAAGGCTAAATTACTTTCCACCATATGAATTTCACAAATCTTAAAAGATTAGGCGTCCCAATTATTTAGTAAATAAAAAAATGCAAAGGCCATATGAATTATGAAAGGTCAAATTTTTATTTTACTAAATTAATTTACTTTATTGATAGTGGGTATATGGCTCCGGAGTATGCAATGAATGGACATTTCTCAGTTAAGTCGGATGTTTATAGTTTTGGGGTGCTACTTCTAGAGATAATAAATGGACAGAAAAATAACTGTTTCCGACAAGGAGAGGATGTAGAAGACCTTTTAAGCTTTGTAAGTACTATGGCATATCATTGCTCGAGTTTTCCTTTTGATTTGTTTAAAAAGTACTACGTATATTTTATTGTTATAAAAGCAATAATAATCATGAGTTTAATGGCTGGTGAATGCGCGCAGGCATGGAAAAATTGGAGGGAGGGCACAGCTTCAAATGTTGTAGATGACGTGATGAGAGGTTGTTCGACAAGTGAGATAATGAGATGCATTCACATAGCATTGTTGTGCGTACAAGAGAATTCCAGTGACAGGCCAACCATGAATGCCATTGTTCTCATGCTTAACAGCAATTCTATCACCCTCCCTGTTCCCTCACGTCCTGCATTCTTTCTGCATAGTGCTATCGATGAATCTACAACCGGAAGCTCTGGTTTTGTTGAAGCCTCCACTAACGAGGCTTCGATTACTGATCCGTACCCTCGGTAGCGATGAGGCCGGGAATATAATTAACAATACAACTGGAATTATTTGGTTTTTCTTTTTTTACTTTTTCTATTTTTGTTTTATAATTACATTGTATTATATATGTTCATTATTGAAGATGCATGGATTTGATATACTTAATACGTACTTGTAGATTTTTATCTTTATTTTTTTTTTCAAAAGTGGCATATTTACTGTTTTAATTATTATGTATAATCAGATTTATAAATTATTATATATTTAAATATTATTATTTCTCATTAAAAGGTATCATCCCCCCGACATAAATCTATGTTATGCTGGTGTGGCATTCTTTGATGTAAATTAATTTTCCAATGTAACAATCGATAGATTTGTTAGGTTGTAACAATAATTAAGAAATTTTTTTTTTTTATCAATTTTGGTTGGCATAAATAATAAAAGTGCAAAAGATTTAAAATATAAGGATTGAATATTTCTTAAAATACAAATATTAATTTTAGAAAATTGGGTGATTATTTTAAATTTCCACTCTAATCCGACACTAACATACAGAGGATCATAGTGTCAAATTTTTATCTTACTAAATTAATTTATTTTATTGACTGTGGATATGGGGCTGCAAAGTATGTAGTGAATTATTGACAACTCAAAAGTGTCTTTGAGTCAGTCTTTATTTTTTTCAGAATTAATTTTTTTCTTTCTGCAGATATTTTACTAACTAGTTAGTCCAGTTTAGTCTTTTTAAATACAGTTTTTGCAATGTCTTGTGTTCACGGTGAAGAACATTGAGAAAAATACAATTAAACTTCTTCACTTCTAGTTTCACTTTTCTTCTTGGATATTTTTCAATTAAATTTAATGTTTATAGATTTTAGATGTTACTTCTGGAGATAATAACTGGACAAAAAATAATTGTGTTCCCACATAGAGAGAATGTAGAGGACCTTTTAAGCTTTGTATAACATATCTTTGCTTGGTCCCTTATTATCCACTGCTTTTCTACAAGAAATTCTAGATCCGAGTAGTCCACTATATTCCAGTAGAGCATTATCTACTACTCCCATTAGAGAGAATCTGGGTTCAAGTAAAAAAAAAAAGCATATCTTTGCTTGATTTTTCCCAATTTCCTAAACTACTACATATGTTGGAGTAGTAATTAAATTAATATGCCCTAATAATCAAAATGATTTTAAGAGATAATTAACCAATAATGACTGGTACCTGCAGGCATGGAAAAATTGGAGGTGGCACAGCTTCAAATGTTGTAGATAGCGTAATGAGTGGTGGTTCAACAAGTGAGATAATGAGATGTATTCACATAGCATTATTGTGCGAACAAGTGAATGCAAGTGACTGGCCAACCGTGAATTCCATTCCATTGTTTTCGTGCCTAACAGCAAATCTATCACCCTTCCTGTTCCCTCACGTTCTCCATTTTCATTTTTTTTAGTACTCCAGATGTTGATTCACAATTCAATCAGTTGCTACCACTAATTCAATCAATTATTTTGGCTCACAATTTTAGTAATAATAATGATAAAAAGTAATTTTTGAATTCTTCAAGTTCCAAATGGCGTAAAAATATAATGGGAGGCAATAATTGCTTTTGAAAAATAATAATATTATTTGAGAAATGTAGCCAAACATGTAAGTGCATGCTAATATGTATAATATGTATACTAAGAAGCAGTCCAACGCACATCTATATAAACGTGAAGATTACACTTCAAATGACTTTGTTTCTTTTTCCGCTGAGAACAGTAGACTGATACTTCTGTCTTCTACAAACGTCGCTATAGTCGTTTCAGCTACTCTCCAATGGATTAAACAATATAAACGTAAATATTACACTTGAAATAAATAAATAATAATAATAATAAGAAAATGGTAAAAGATCAACACCTATGGCTTTCTATTTCCAAGCTTGTTGGCGTGCAACTCGAAGCCTCTATCCACGGCAAATACGTCGCATAGGTCAAAGTCAAATTAATTTTTTAACAGAGTAATGTTCTAAAACAATTTTTGTTACAACACAAACTAATTGATTATACAAATTAAAAACTTTATTAAAAAAAGGCTTGTTTCTCGATGCCAAAGCATTCTTATTGTTTTCTTGAAATGAAATAACTATTTTTTTTATAATATTGAAATGAAATAACTAGGTAACTGATCTATATAATATTTATGCAAAATAAAGCAGTAAAGAAAAATATCACAAACAAAAATATCACCCACCTAATTGCACATAACCCTTTTATATATATATATATATATATATATATATATATATATATATATATATATATTGTGTCAAGAGTCACCAGGATTAAAAATATATTTCAAACCTATGTGGTTTGACTTTTGAAAGCTATATATATATATATATATGTGTCAAGACTCATCAGGACTAAAAATATATTTCAAACCTATGTGATTTGACTTTTGAAAGCTATAACCATCTATATTTGCCAATTTTTCTACACGTCGACAATCATAATCTTAAAGAAAAATAATAAAATACCCACTTTCATATTAAAAATATTCACATACTTCTCTTAATTTTTTAAAAAATATAAAAAATATTTATTTTACTCTTGCATAAGGGTTAAAATATAAAAATAGTTCAAGAATAATAGGGAGGATTTAAATTTGTAAAATAATATATTCAATTTTAATGGTAAGGAACAGTCCAATAGTATTATTCAAAGAGATTTTGAATATGGGTAAGTAATTATTTTCCAATAATATGATCAACTGCTTCTATTAGAAAGACTCTGAGGTGGAATAACCAACTACCCAAAAAAAAGAAAACATATACTTACATGAGTTTTCCCTATTCCCCAAACTACTACATATGTTAGAGTAGTAATTAAATTAATATACCCCAATAATCAAAATGAGTTTAAGAGATAGGATAGGTGCCTTTAAGAAGCAGTCCAACGTATATACGATTAATAAAAGAGAACATTATAGGCAACTCAGCACCTCCAATGACTCTGTTTATTATTATAAAAAATTATAACAGATAAAGATAAATGAATAATCTTTTTAATATTTCTATACAAAGAGTCTGTAAAACTGATAAATCTCTATTAAAAAATAAATATAATCTTTAAAAATTAAAGTACACATTATTAATTAATACCACATCAGCACCTATTTCGGGCTTCTTAAAGCAATGACCGCAACCAGTCCAGGACTGTCTCTCATCCACCGGCATTACGTCGCATCGATCAACGTCAAACCAAATGTCTTAATAAATTAATTTTATACAACACAATTTTTAACGCAATGTAAAGCCATTTAGCGTTTAGAGCGCTTGCACGTGGGGTGTCGCTAGCGATATAAGAAGCCGTTATTTGTGAAAGTTATAGGTTTAAGTTTTAATAAGGTCTGTCTATTCAGTTTAATTATTAAAAGTAAAATAAAATAAATTTTAAAAGAGTAAAATTGTTATTTTAAATTTTTAAAATTAAAATAATAATAAAATTTAATTTTAGAATAAAATATTAGATTATCTTTTTTATATTAAAAAAAAGCGTTTAGCGTGCTTTTATGGATTATATAAATTAAAAAATTTATTAAAAGGGCTGGTTTCTCGATGCCAAAGCATTCTTATCACATTTACCAAAAAAGAAAAAGCATTTTTATTATTATCTTGAAATGAAATAACTAGATAAATATCACAAAGAAAAACTATCACATCACAGTCATCAAGACTAAAAATATACTTATTGATAAAAAAAAAAAAAGGAAAAAAAAGACTAAAAATATACTTTAAACTTAAACGAGGGTCGAGTTATGATAGCTACCTCCACCTGTGAATAATAATAATTAAAGAAAAGAGCAAAAGAACAGTACTATTTTTCTGGAATTTTTTTTCTTTTCTTTTACGAATGAAAAAATTATTTCTTAAAAAAAATTATTAGTTTATAATTCTATTGTTAAAAGAAAAGAACTTATTATTATTTTAATTTTATATGAATTTAGAATAGTAAATTTATTTTTTTAATAATTCTCTTATATATGATGTTTAATCATGCTGAGTATATTTGATATTTTAATAAAAATTTATTAAAATTCAAACTGCTATTTTCATAATTAAATATAAAAGTTCAGTCGGCTTTTTTACAGATAGGTTACACCCCTAGGTTAAAGGAAATAATAACTAATCTTTACAAATTATAAAGCTTTTAGTAAAATGCCTACCTGTTGATATTTATTTGGTCAAATAAATAAATAAATATATATATATATATAAAAAGAACTATTTTAATGTATTATGTTACAGTGAGTAATAATAAAAATATAATTGATTAATTCATACGAATCCTAATAAAATATAAATATCAAAATTAATAAATA
This sequence comes from Rhamnella rubrinervis, assembly GCA_007844105.2. Classification (NCBI taxonomy): domain Eukaryota; kingdom Viridiplantae; phylum Streptophyta; class Magnoliopsida; order Rosales; family Rhamnaceae; genus Rhamnella; species Rhamnella rubrinervis. The sequence goes on along the minus strand of CM017579.2, from coordinate 20,312,654 downwards.
ATATAAATTTATTTTTTTACTCATATGTAATAAGATGCACTAATAAATAGAATTAATTTATTTTTTTCTTATTTAATAAGATATCATATATATATATATATTACTTATCATATATAAATGATCTAATATATTAAAACATTTTTAATATATAAATGCTCTTCGATTGTAGGTACATCGCTTATATGTATAATACAAAACAATGATACGTGGCGCATATATATATATATATATATATATATATATAATGTTGTAATGTTAATCTCTCTTTATCACATCATAGTTATGTATTGTCAAGACTACTAATATTTTCAACGTACGACTTTGCCAAAAACAACCTCTTGTTCACGAAAGGGAAAGAAAAAAAGAAAGCCACCACGACAATTGGCCAAATCTTAATTAAACGCACGGTCCTACATAATTTCCTATATAGTTCTTCTCCAGTCAACATTTTTAAATCTAAACAAGTTGACTATTCCGGCTTGGATATTTCCACGGGTGCAAATGTGTCACGGCCCGCGCCTTTTAGCACTGTAGTAGACCGTGCGGTGCTTACTAGCCAGCGGTAGTAAGCCAACCGACGATGCTCCTCGTAAGATAAATAACCCACGATGTTGGTGTTGTGCGCACAAAGCAACAAAGCAATTAAAATATGCACAGAGAAATAAGCGGGACAAGCTCACAACGATCGATAAGAAATGCACTCGCTTTTATTAATATCTCGATGGTAAGAGTACACGAAGGCCACAAAGACGTATGAAAGCCCCTTTATGCTGGTGAAATAGCCCACCTTTCGCCACTAGTCACCCTCCGTAAAGAGCTTTATTTACATCCGTGCTTGTGACGAAACATCAAAATGTTCGAGGACGTAGGAGAGAGAAAATTACAACAAAGGCTACCAAGACAACCATGGGCTTGACTAATGACCGGACAAGCTATACTTGGGCACTACATGGGCATGCTCTCACATTCTCCCCACTCAATCGCCGGCGTCTCGACGACTTAACCGCTTCAAAATCTTGATCATCCGCTGAAGCCTCGTGTCTTGACTTTCTCCCAACTCGCCTCCTCGCCAAGTCCCTTCCATTTGACCAAGTACTCACGCGTGGTCGCCTCCTAATTATGATGACTGCATGCGTAAGGATCTCTTCGCTTCTTTCTCCTTCGGCGTGTTGCTCAAGTCCTTCACTCCGGTTGGTTGGTTTAGGGTCTTCATCCGTGTAGTATGGCTTCGTGTTGGGGCGTGAAACACCGGGTGTACCTTCATCCACTTTGGGGTTTCAAGTTTATAAGATGTCTTCCTAACCTTCGCTATTATTGGGAGAGGGGCCTTCATACCGTCGCACCAATCTTCCATCTCGTGAATGCAACGATCGAAATTGGTCCATCACCTGACCATCACCATGTCTCGACTTTGAACTCGGGTCTTACCTAGATGCCACTTTTTTCATTCGTCGAAGCTTTCTCCAAGTAAGCTCGAGCAACTTCACATTGTTCCTCCAATCTTTAGTAAAGTTGAAAGCTCGGGTTCTTTCCATAGTTGTCCAATTGTATGGGGTAATAGAGGATTCTGCATTAACAATCTCAACGAAGCTCTTGTTGGTGCCAAACTCTTTTGAGAATTAAAGCAAAATGCGGCATCAAGAGTTGTGCCCAATTCTTGATTTGCGCTAACAAAGTGGCGCAGTATTCTTCGACATCGCATTGAATCTCTGTTTGTCCATGCATGCGTGGGTGATATTTGGATGAGATGTTTAATTGTGACCGAGGAGGTTGAAAAGCTCTCTCCAAAAGTTCTGTGAATCTAGGATCTCTATCGCCACAATGTGTTGTGGCACTCCAGATATGACCACGAATTTGAAAACAAGCGGCTGTTTCCTCTGCGAGCAATACTTTGATGTCCGGATGAAAGTTGCATACGAGAATCTAATAATAATCACCAATATGCTTGAAGTCTGCGATCTTGGCAAGCCATTGATAAAATCCAACGACACTCTCCCATGGGAGTAGTGCGCTTCTAGTAACCCCGCTTAGCTTCGGCGCCGGTCTTGTCTTGTTGGCATGTGAGACAGGTTCTGGTGTAATCCATCACATCCTCCCGTAGTTGTGGCCAATAATACCCTTGTTTAACCAATGCGTATGTTCTCCGCCAACCGTGGTGCCACGCCCATGGGTATCATGGCATTCGTAACAATATTCTCCTTAGCTCTCCAATTCGGGACGACCTATTCCTTTTCGTCCAAAGTAAACCATCTTCTTCCCAAAACTGGCGAGTCTTCCCCTCTGCCGCCAGCTTCAATAAATTTTGGGCCACGGGGTCCTTCCCCAAGTGTTCCCTTATCCGTTCTCGTACGGATGTAGAAATTATGCTAGCCGACAAGTTGGCCAGCCTTCTCAACGCCGCAAGTTCCGCTTTGCGACTTAGTGCATCTGCTGCTTGGTTGGTGTGTCCCGCCTTGTGCTCGAAATGGAAATCAAACTCCGCAGTAAATTCTTGCCAACGACTCTGTTTGGAGGTTAAATTTGGTTGAGTGAAGAAATGACTCACGGCTGAATTGTCTGTCTTCACCACAAATTTTGATCCCAATATGTAGTGTCTCCATGTTCTCAAACAATGGATGACTGCCAACATCTCTTTCTTCTGAGCCGTAGTTCCTCCCACGAGAGTTTCCTACTTTCATAAGCAATGGGGTGGCCTTCTTGGAGCAAGACCCTTCCTAAAGCAAAGTCAGAAGCATCCGTTTGTATTTCAAATGGCTTTGCTATGTCCGGAAGCGCTAGCACTGGATCTCTCATCATGGTTCCTTTTAGATCCTGAATCTTTGCTTGACATCGGTCGCCCACTCCCACGCTACCCTTTTCTTCAATAACTCCGGTTAAGGCGTTGCTCTCCGAGAATCCCCGATGAGCGTCGATAGTAGTTCGCTAAGCCGGGGAGGATCGATCTCCTTGACATTGGTAGGGTCTTCCTTCTTGGATTGCTCTCACCTTGTCTAGATCCATTCGAACGTCCACTTTCGATGACATGGCCTAGGAACTTGATATGGTCTTGTAAAATGAGCATTTCTCCTTCTTCACAAAAAGTTTATTCTCCCGAAGTCTTTGAAACACCATCTCGATGTTCTCCTTGTGTTCTTCCAGCGTGCTGCTGTAAATTACAATATCATCCAAGTAGACCACAACGAATTTGTCTAGATAGTCATGAAACACTTGGTTCATTAATGTGCAAAATGTCGCTGGCGCATTGGTCAATTCAAAGGGCATCACCAGAAACTCGTAAGCTCCATAACGAGTCACGCAGGTTGTTTTGGGCTCGTCTCCTTCAGCAATCCGTACTTGGTAGTACCCTGATCTCAAGTCTAGCTTCGTGAAATACTTGGCACCACTAAGTTGGTCAAATAGATCTGCTATCAAGGGGATAGGGTACTTGTTGCACACTATGACCTTGTTGAGAGCTCGATAGTCCACGCACAACCGTAAGCTCCCATCATGCTTCTTCTGAAACAGCACGAGTGCTCCAAAAGGGGCCTTAGATGGCCTTATGAAGCCTGCCTCTAAAAGTTCTTCAAGTTGTCTTAGAACTTCGCCAATTCGGGAGCCATCCTATAAGGCGCTTTTTTGGTGGCTTCCCACGTATAAGTTCAATCTCATGATCTATACTCGCCTGGGGAAGACTCTTTGGGAGTTTGTGCGGCATCTTGGAAAGACTCTAACACATCTTCTATTATCAAACCGCTCCATCTTAGAATCGTCTTTCTCCAAACGAGCAACATACGTTGGTTCTCGCTTCACACCTTTCTTGAGTTGAAGAGCCGACAAAAACTTTGAATCGCCGGGCTTTTGATCTTTAAGGGAACAACACTTGTAGACTCTCCCATCATGATCAAGTTATTTGTGGTCGGATCGGTATTGCCTTACTTTATTAGGAATTCCATGCCCAAGACCACGTCGAAGTCGTCCATCGATCTGCGATCATGTCAAGTGCCCTTCCCACGAACCAAGTTTTATCGAAACTTGTCTTGCCATCCCCGCAAGTGGGGCCTTTGAATTGACCGCTTCATTCGGCCGAGTCCTTCTCAACGGGCCTAATCTGGCCTCTGCTGAGATAAAGTTGTGCGTAGCACCCGTGTCCACCATCACGCTCTCAACTCCCATTGATGGTGGCTTCCAAACATGAGCCCCTCTCGGCTACTCTCTCGTCTCCACAACTTGTTTCTTCATGGCTCAGAAATTGGGCGCTCCCATTCCAAAGAGGCTCTTCCTCTTCCTCCCTCGACTCCCTCTCTTTTTCCTTCACGGGCCGAAGAAGCTTGTAAAGCATTCAAAGTAGTTCTATGAGGACATTCGCCACTCTATGTGGTCCGTTACATAAAACACGACATGGGCCTAGGCTTTGGCCATATGCATTTGAATTATAATTAGCATTCAACTAGAGGTTCTTGCGGCTCTGAGTTCTCGAAAAGTGGGTGGTCTCCTATCCCTCCCCACTTTTTGTGGAATGGCTTGAAAGGCTTCACGCCACTTGCTGGGTGTATTGGCTTGGTTCCTCTTGCTCATGTATTCTCAAATGCATAATCTTAGACGCGCTTGCTTGCGTTGCTAAGTCTTGGACTCGTTGTCTATGTAATTCTGTTCTAGCCCATGGCTTGAGACCTTCGAGGAAATAGAACAATTTGTCTTTCTCGGACATGTCACGTATGTCCAACATAAGTGCCGAGAATGCCTTCACATAATCTCGGATATATCCTGTTTGCTTCAACTCCCTTAAGTTTCGGCGAGCAATGTAGTCGACATTCTCGGGCAAGAATTGGGCCTTAAGTTCCTTTTTTAGGTCTCCCCATGTGTCGATGATGCATCTCTTGTCCTGTATGTCATTGTATTTCGTCCTCCACCATAGCTTCGCATCACCCGTTAGATACATTGTGGCCATGGTCACCTTTGTTTCCTCCGAATCTGGTTTCACCGCTTGAAAATATTGTTCCATATCGAAGAGAAAGTTTTCTAGCTCCTTCGCGTCACGCGCCCCTCCATATGCCCGGGGCTCAGGGACTTTGATACGCCCGTAGTCCATCCCCGTTGAGGGGGTTGATGGGTTTCCAATAGATACCATGGTGACATTCACCTTGGTACTCAAATCCGCAATCTCTCTCTTGAGAGTGTCCACGGTCATTGCGACGTCCTCCGACAACTCGTTGACAACCCTTGTCAACTCCGCAACTGCACCGTCTGCTGCACTCGCATGCTCCTCTCCAAGAGCATTGCTTGATGTGTGCGCCCGGTTCTCCGCTGAGACCGGTGGGGGCTCTTGCCTCTCAAGCGCCCTTACTCTGCTGGTCAGGCTCTCCAATGCCTCGACCCTGTGCACGAGCTCATCCAACTCGAGGCTTTGAACATATGCCTCCAAATTTGCCAATCGACTAGGAACGCTCACTAGCTCTCCTAGTTGTTGATCGTAGGAATCGAACCGTTGTTGATTTGTGTTCTTCGACATGCTTGCCCGATGGTTTCGCCAATCGCTTAGGCTTTGATACCAACTGTCACGGCCCGCGCCTTTTAACACTCGCAAGTAGGCCGTGCGGTGCTTACTAGCCCCTCGCGGGTAGTAAGTTAACCGACGATGCTCCTCGTAAGACAAATAACCCACACGATGTTAGTGTTGTGCAAGCACAAAGCAAGCAACAAAGCAATTAAAATATGCACACAAAGAAATAAATGGGACAAGCTCACAAAGGCAACGATCGATAAGAAATGCACTCGTTTTATTAATATCTCGATGGTAAGAGTACACGGAGGCTGCAAGCACGTATGAAAGCCCCTTACCTATGCTGGTGAGCTAGCCCAACCTTTCGCCGACTAGTCACCCCTCCGTAAAGAGCTTTATTTACATCCGTGCTTGTGACACCAAGAAACATCAAAATGTTCGAGGAGACGTAAGGAGAGAGAAAATTACAACAAAAGACTACCAAGCAAGCAACCATGGGCTTGACTAATGACCCTGGACAAGCTATACTTGGGCACTACATGGGCATGCTCTCACAAAATGCAATTAACCTTTAAAAAGCCTAAGTGATCGCTGATCAAGTCTTGTACGTAAGTGCATAACATCGAGCAGAGAGAGAGCTATCTAGCAATGGCCGTTTCTCTAAGAAATTCTATTTACCTTTTTCTCATCTTCACAGTAGTACTCATCATTCAAGCCATTGCTTAGCCAACGTACATACACAAGTCCTGTGACGGAGGTAAAAACTACACCACCAATAGCACCTACCACGCGAATCTCAATCGTCTCCTCTCCATCCTCCCCACTAACATAAATACAGCTGATGACTCTGGGTTTTACAATTCCACTTTCGGCCAAAACTCCGATGAAGTTTACGCAATGGGACTTTGTAGAGGAGATATCAAGCCGGAGGCTTGCCGTAGTTACCTCAATTACCCCACAAATTTCATCACAAAAAATTGTCCTAACCAGAAGGAAGCAATTGAATGGTATGATGAGTGTATGCTACGTTACTCAAACCGATCCATATTTGGAGTGATGGAAGCTAATCCTAGATACTGGATGTGGAATGGGCAAAACGTGTCGTCGAATGTGGATGGGTTTAAACAAGTGCTCTTGACCTTATTGGTTGACTTGAAAAACAAAGCTGCAGCTGGTGGTTCCCTTCGCAAATTTGCAACTGGAGATGAAAGTGCTCCAAACTTTCAAACTATATATGCACTTGTCCAGTGCACACCAGATTTGTCACTAACGCAATGCACCAGTTGCTTGGATATTGCTATGGGAGATGTTCCACAGTGTTGTGATGGAAAAGTAGGTGGAAGAGTTATTAGCCCAAGCTGTTACCTTCGCTATGAGGCTTATCTCTTCTATGCACCTAGCAGTTCTAGTGTTGTCACGCCACCATCACCAACTCCTGCCCCGTCAACCAACACGACAACCACACAAGGTATCTTAATATTTACGTGTATATATTAATTAATACGCCTTTTTTGTTACAAGATATAACAAAATATTATTTGGTGCTGCATGCGTGCTCGTAACTTTTCCAATCCGAAACTTAATTTTTATGTTTCGTAATTTACAAAGATCAATATTCTTTTGGATTTCAAATTTTTGAAAAATGTCAGTTAAATTGATAAATGCGTACTGTATTAATTATTTTTAAAAAAATTATATATGTCAAATTTACATTAGAATAATTTTATTTCCTTCTATCAAATTAACAGTTAGTTTAAGGCTCTACCTACTAACAGAATTTTGGACTGATGAGATCCACATCGAATCCCTTTTTTTATTCATAAAAAAAAAATTAACAGCTAGTTTATGTCAATTATTATTATTTTTTTCTAAAAAAATATTATTAATGCTGATGTCTAATTTTTAACTCATTCCTTCTGCAGGAGGAGGAAAGAAGAGTAACACATCAAGAACTATGATCACCGTAGTTGTGCCAACTGTTGTCTGCGTGGTGCTAATTATTTTCATCTGCGCGTATTTGAGATTGAAGAAGGCGAAGAAGAATGCTGGAGGTAAGTGAAAATTACATTTTTTACCCAAAAAAAAAAGAAAAAAGGAGAAAAGTTCAACGTTAATATACTTTCGCTTATTATTTCGGGCGTTGCGTACGCTTTACGTTATGCAATGCAACCCAAACTATCCACCTTGAGTTATTTTATTTTATTTTCTTAATATATCTTCTTTCTTATCTTGTGAAATTTATGATAAGTTATCCGAATATTCTCACAAAAAAAAATCCACAAAACTATCATTTTAATTATTTTTTATTTTACCAAATATTCAATGTTACATAATAATTTTCGATTACATAATATATATTAAATAACAAAACACATATTCGGCTTAAAAAAATATAAACATGCATAAATACAGTTTCTAAAAAAATGAAAGTATATATATTATTTTCAAAAAAATTGCATGTCACAAAAATATCGTTATCTCTGATTTTAGCATATGTTATTCAATTCTTTAATGATTCATTCAGATAAGACTGTAATTTTGGAATATTATTTGGTTTTCTTTAATGACTTTCATATGCTTGAAATTTGATTTGTCTGGATAATTAAGAAAATTAGTCAAACAACTAACACGAATGATTACATGACAACACCCTTGATTATTTTGTTTCTTGATAAAGCCCTAAACCCTCTGTTATATTGAGTCTCTGGAACTTTGAATATATCCCAGCTGGGCTAGCTTGTCTATGATCTCCATTTTGTAGAAAATTAATGAAAATTTTTTGCATCAGTCTTAGCTATTTGAACAGTGTAAAATTTCTGGCTATGAAATTATGCCATGACTTGATGATCTTCCCCACATATATAAGTCACTTGTCCTGTCTTATGTGTGTTAGTTAAAAGCAAATTTTGGTTTTAGTACAAATTATACAATTTCACAGTCCCTTGGCAATACACAAGTGTAAATTTGATGTGTTACAATTGCTTTTAATATTTTCAACAAATTTATTCATGTTGGTCAGCTTTCTCTGCACAAGAAGCTGTGAATGAAATTGCAACTGTGGAATCCTTGCAATTCGATTTCAATACAATCCAAGCTGCCACGGATGACTTTTCTAATTCAAATAAGCTTGGACAGGGTGGATTTGGTGCAGTTTACAGGGTAAATTAAGAATGTGACTAAAAAATATATGCGTTTATTTTAATTTTGTAAATGGAGCACAAGCCAAATTTAACTTGCTGTGATGTATTTACAGGGTAGACTTCATAATGGAGAAGACATAGCAGTGAAAAGGTTGTCTAGAGACTCAGGGCAAGGACAGCAAGAGTTTAAGAATGAGGTCCTATTAGTTGCCAAGCTTCAACACCGAAATCTTGTTAAACTCCTTGGTTTCTGCTTCGATAGAAATGAAAGGCTTCTTGTCTACGAGTTTGCTCCGAATTCAAGTCTCGATCACTTCATCTTTGGTAAGTAGTGTTGCATTTCCTGAAATTATTTTCCTATAATTTACTTATATAATATTTATTCATTTACAAGGGAAACAAGTGAACATATATAGCTATTTAATGGAAAAATAACCATGAACATATTTATTCATATTTACTTGTATATCATATATAGCTAGCTAGCTAACTACTGAATGGACTTTAACAAACTCGTTTCAATATATAGATCCAATGAAGCGAGCAAATTTGGATTGGAATAAGCGATACAAAATTATAGGAGGCATTGCTCGAGGCCTCCTTTACCTTCATGAAGATTCTCGTCTTAGAATCATTCATCGTGATCTCAAAGCTAGTAACATTTTGCTTGATGAAGAAATGAATCCTAAAATTTCAGATTTTGGCATGGCAAGATTGTTCGTAGTTGATCAAACTCAAGCCAATACAAGTCGAATTGTGGGGACCTAGTAAGTACATATCTAACCAAGCTTATTTAAGGAAAGTTACTTTTCATTATATAAGGAAAATTTCTGTTATAGAATCCCCACAAATCATAAAACCATTGAGCATTCTAATCAATTAATGAGTAAGTAAAAAATGTAACTAAATTATTTTTGACTTTATTGACAGTGGATATATGGCTCCGGAGTATGCAATGAACGGACATTTCTCGGTTAAATCAGATGTTTACAGTTTTGGAGTGTTACTTCTAGAGATAATAAGCGGACAGAAAAATAATTGTTTCCGTGACAGAGAGAATGTACAGGACCTTTTGAACTTTGTAAGTGAGACATATCTTCTTTAGTTTGCCCTTTTGCATAAACAACTACCTACATATGTGAGACTAGTATATAATTATATATACTTATTAATCAAAATGAGTTTAATGGCTGGTGAATGCAGGCATGGAAAAATTGGAGGGAGGGCACAGCTTCAAATGTTGTAGATGGCGTGATGAGAGGTGGCTCAACAAGTGAGATAATGAGATGTATTCACATAGCATTGTTGTGCGTCCAAGAGAATTCAAGTGACAGGCCAACCATGAATTCGATTGTTCTCATGCTTAATAGCAACTCTGTCACCCTCTCTGTTCCCTCACGTCCTGCATTCTTTTTGCATAGTGGTATCGATGAATCTACAACCGGAAGCTCTGGTTTTGTCGAAGCCTCCACTAAGGAGGCTTCGATTACTGATCTGTTCCCTCGGTAGCGATGAGGCCGGGAATATAATTACATCTGTTCGCACGTAACATGCATAATATTGTTTTGTTAATAAATTAATTTATTAACACTACCACTGGAATTGGATGGGTTTTTTTTTACTTTTTTCTATTTTTGTTTTTATAATTACATTGTATTATATATGTTCATTATTGAAGATGCATGGATTTAATATACTTAATATGTACTTGTAGATTTCTATCTTTATTTTATCTTTTTCAAAATGGCATATTTACTGTTTTAATTAATATGTATAATCAGATTTATAAATAATTATATATTTAAATATTATTATTTCTCATTAAATGGTACCATCCACCAACATCTATCTATGTTATGCTGGTGTGGCATTCTTTGATGTAAATTAATTTTCCAATGTAACAATCGATAGATTTGTTAGGTTGTAACAATAATTAAGAAAAAAAATTATCCATTTTGATTGACATAAATAATAAAAGTGCAAAAGATTTAAAATATAAGGAGTGAATATTTCTGAAAATACAAATATTAGTTTTTAGAAAATATGGTGATTATGTTGTAATTTTCAATGTAATCCGACACTAACATAGAGAGGATCATAGTGTCAAGAAGCAATCTAATAGAGAAATGAATCAAAAGGAAAACTGTTTTATTCATATCCATATTAATCCAGACGTGCATGGCTAATGGTATGTTAATTAATATTCTTACGTCCATGGCCAATGGTTTTTTAAATAATATCATAGCTTTTATCTTTCAAACACTGTAAAAATATTTAAGGTTTAGCTACAACTTAATAAGTTACAAAAACTGTGCATTGCTAAGTTGTGGCTGAATGACCATAATAAAAGATCAAAAGTGATATAAAAACAATTTCGTAATTGAAACCAAATCATTTTGGTATGAGTGATGTGTCGTAACTAATATTTTGATGGTTCTTTACAAAATAATATGTAGCAAATTATCTTTTATTTTCATAAGTAAATAAAGTTTCAATCCAAATTTTCAACGCCCAAAAGTAGGTAGTATGCAATTGATAAAGCTAACTTCCTCATGAAGGGCATAAAACACAAGTGTAGTCAAGTTAAATTCCATATATGAGTGAAGTCTCATTTGACTTCTATCACAACTTCCCAATATAAACTTCCTACACCCAGAAAAAAGGAAATTTAAAGTAGCATAGAAAGAACTGTCCAACGATAGTATGTAACATAGGAATGTAAGACTACAATCCAATGTATCATGAACTACCATAAACTTCCTCAGCTTTCGTCAAACAGCATCAAAAATATTTATTATTGCTTTAATACAATCCTAAGCAAGTGGCAGGTGAACAGGAAGTGTGATATGAGAAGCAACTATAGGATTTATAAAGGAGTATTTGATGACAAGGTCAAGATGTTTGTGCCAGATGCATTTCAAGTTGTCTCTATGCTATGGTCCAAGCCTATGAAAAAAAAAAAGGGGACTGCATTAAGTCAACAACAAAACTCAATCTTGTTTTCAACTTTGTTAATATTTTAAATCAGCATTATAATGGGCCCTAAATATCTAGTTTTCAACCAAGAGTAAGCAACACTAAAGATTGACATAATGGACTGAAAACCTAGGTAGCAAAGCTAGTACAACTTAGCAAATCCGAAAATTATAAACCCTAAACTTACTAAACATCTCATATATTGCTTGCAAAATAACAAATAAAAAGAAAAAAAATCTTACAATTAAAACGTGGATAGCATATATAACCCCATTGGAATGTGGTCAACGGCAATAGCAGACGGTGGCAAACGCAAGTGAAATCCATAAAGGTGGCTAAATGAGAGACAAGAATATGACTATGACACCAGATAAGATAAAGAAGGGGATAGATGAGAGACAAAAGAGGGAGACAGGGGTATGGGAGAAAAAAACAAGAAAAGAGAAGGGGAAAGATGCAGCGGAGGGAAACTGAAAAGGCAAAAAAAAAGAGAAAGAAGGGGACAAAGTCGATTTAGGGTGTGAAAGGGACATGAAACGACGTAGTTTTGATTAAAAAATAAATATTTTATTTATATAAATTAATTATAAAGATTTAATATTATTTAAAAATTATAACAAACAGAAATAAAATATTATTATTTATCAAATATTATTTAGTAATGAAATAGATTAGTAGCCATTACATATACTAACTAGCAAGGATAAGTATCCATAAAAAAAAACTACGAATGATAAGTCTAATTTGAGTAATTTATCAACTATTAATTATAAAATTATATTTTATAATAAAAAAAACAACTTTTTTAGGCATAAAAAAAATTAAGACAAAAATTTCACAGTTAAATATTATAGGAAAGTTTGATTTGGAGTTTTATTTTATGAAATTTAATTATGCAAATTGTCACAAAATATTAATATTACATTATGAAAATGAAATTTATAATAAAGATTTTGTAGGTGAAGCCCAAACTTTTTTTTAGTGAAAGATGTCGGCTAATGTCTTTGAATTTTAAAGGTCGTGGGTCATATATAGCCATAATTAATCGTAAACACATCCGAACAAGTCAAACACAAAAATACATTCGGTGTTTCGTAAGCAAAACGACATCACCTTTTGGTCGATAACCCGCAGCCAGTCCTGTCTCTATCGACCACCAAACACGTTGGAGTACTTAGGTTGCAGGCAAATAAATAAAATTAATTACCAGTCCTTTCGCGACCAATTAACTTATTTTATTTAAAGAATTGGACTTAGTTTTCAATGTATAGTTTCACACACACACACACACAAAGGTCAAATTTTTATTTTACTAAATTAATTAACTTTATTGACAGTGGATATATAACTCCGGAATATACAGTAAATTATTGACAGCTCACAGTTCGGCAGTAGTAAAACTTGCAGGGATCATTGGAGGGATAAAGAGCCTTTGAATTTGTTTTTATTTTTTTCAGAATTAATTTTTTTACTTTTTTGCAGATATTTTGCCAAGTAGTTAGTCTAGTTTAGTCCTTTTAAACACTCTTTGTAATGTCTTGTGTTCACGGTGAGGAACATTGAGAAATAATACAATTCAACTTCTTCACTTCAAATTTTACTTTTCCTCTTGGACATTTTTCAGTTAAATTTGATGTTTATAGTTTTTGATTGTTACTTTCGGAGATAATAAGTGGATAGAAAAATAATTGCTTCGAACATAGAGAGGATGTAGAGGACCTTTTAAGCTTTGTATAACATATATTTGCTTGAGTTTTCCCTATTCCCTAAACTATTACATATGTTGGAGCAGTAATTAAATTAATATGCCCTAATAATCAAAATGATTTTGAGAGATAATTAACCAATAATGACTGGTACCTGCAGGCATGGAAAAATTGGAGGGGGACACAGCTTCAAATGTTGTAGATAGCGTAATGAGAGGTGGTTCAACAAGTGAGACAAGATGTATTCACATAGCATTGTTGTGCGTCCAAGAGAATGCAAATGACAGCCCAACCATGAATTCCATTGTTCTCATGCTTAATAGCACCTCTGTCACCCTCCCTGCTCCCTCACGTCCTGGATTCCTTATGCATAGTATCTTTGAATCAGATTACACTAATTCGGAAAATGATCAATCTAGAACTAGAAGATCTTTTGCTCAAGCGTCCTCTAATGGGGCTTCAATAACTGATCTGTACCCTCGTTAATATTCAGTAATATGTGTTACGTACGTTGTATTTTATATTCTATAGTACTGAACTGAAGACTACTTCATACACGGATACTCCTGATGTAGTGTATAATTGTCATTCGATTAAAATTGTTAGTAAGGATATGCACCACCACTAATTTAATCAATCATTTTGATTCACATTTTTTAGTAATAATATTTATAAAGGTATATAACAGTAATTTTTACTATGTATTCAGATTTACTTAGAAAAACAAAGCGACCAAGTATTATACTCTACACGTGACTGAATTGTAGCTCCACGATGACTCGGTTAAGCTCTTGTAGAAAGTTTATAAGATATGAATATAAATATTCTAAAATTAGAATTTATATTTTTCTGTCTTATTTTTTGCTTTCAATTAAAATTTAATATATATTATTATTTGACACATGAAAAAAAAAAATTAAGTATCAAACATGTATCAAGTTTTAATTGGAGGATTTGTGATCTAAGTTTTCGAACTTGCCAATGAAAAGAGTTATGTTATAAATTTATTGAAATATTAATTCTGCATGTTTGTCCAAGATAAAAAAACAAAAAGGGAAAAAAATTATTTTGGCAAGGTTATCAATTTATTTACTATTACAGGTAAAAAAGGATTCAAGGAATATAAATATCTAAAATATTTAAGTGTTGGATTTATATTTTACTAAGTTAAAAAAGAGAAAACAATTGAACTTGGACAAAGAGAGATGAGTTACCACCACTTGATTAAGCAAATTAGTATTTATGATCGTCTAAAAGTTGGATGCACCTAAAATTATATGCTGATGTGTAGATTAATCAGAATTCAGTTCTATTAAATTTTTTTTTTTTTAGTAAATCTATTCAGGTTTATTCATATTTGGCTTTCGTGGTGGTGAAAGTCTAATATTATAAAGTGTTGGAAATTACGAAGACAAACATTTTGATTGGGAAGTCAATCCTTGTACGTACTCTCCGACAAGAGTTACCCCACTCTGACCAAAGCTAGATTGTGAACTGTGAAGATGCCTGCATAATAAAGTATGCGCGTTAGAAATGCAATGAAGGACTTGAACGTGGACCACGCGGCTCAAAATGCCTTTACCAATTATGTCTGTCTTTTCATATGTCTCTGACTTCAGTCGTCGAAGTAACTTCCTTGACTTTACCAAAAAGAGTACAGAAATTTTTAATTTTTTTTTTCCTTTGGTAAACAGTTTTATTTTAACTATAACCAACTCCAAAAAATTAAAAATTAATGGTATGAAGTGTACAAAATTATTTCAATCTTTTCTTTTTTCTTGAAGGAAATTTTCGTCTTTGTTTTGCATCAATGGACGGTATAACTAAAAACTAGTACCTCAATATTTTGGTGTAAGTTTTCATTTCCACTCTTTCGAATAAATAATAACGTTTTCTACTCAGATTATTGGTCAACTTACAATCAGCTCGTCAAACATGCCCTTGCGTTGACCAATTCCATTGCGCCAAGCAGATGCATGTTCTTCATACGTACATTTTCAGTGAGGAAAATAGAGAAAACTAAAATCCCTTAATTTCCTTAACCCAAAATACACTCAAATACTAACAACTAAGATGTTAATTTTAGAATAAAGCCTTAAGTATTTAAAGAATGGAGACCAGTGCGCAATAATACAATTTTCAATGGTTCCTTCGAGACTGATCATAGTCTCCCTCTATCCCATTCTCATCCTCACATCACATGCCATTATTAATGCTCAAGAACCTTTGCTCTACTCCTGCTTAAACGAAGGTAACTACACCACCAACAGTACCTACAAGACCAACCTCAATACCCTTCTCTCCTCTCTTCCATCCAAAATCAACATAAACTATGCGTTTTACAGTTCCTCCAATGGCCAAAACCCCAACAAAGCTTACGCCACCGGACTCTGCAGAGGAGATGTTGACACAAGTGTTTGTCGGAGTTGCCTTACTAACTCCACAAATCTTCTCACACAACGATGTCCGTATCAGAAAGGAGCAGTTGGATGGGACGACGAATGCACGTTGCGCTACTCCAGCCGCCCCTTACAAGGCATCAAGAAGACCGATCCAGCCTTTGCAATATGGGACACCCGAAACGTTTCGTCTGACATCGATGGGTTTAATGATGGGTTAGAGGCGTTGTTGGAGGATCTTAGAAGCCGAGCTGTGGAGGGTGGCTCTCTGCGTAAGTTTGCAGCGGGAAACGCGGACGCTCCGAATAACTTCGAAACTATATATGGGATTGCGCAGTGCTCGCCGGATTTATCGGACGTTGATTGCAGTGACTGCTTGGTTGATGCTATTGATCGCCTTACGGCTTGCTGTAAGGGGAAAAGGGCGGCGAGACTTGCTATGCCGAGCTGTACCGTTGCTTATGACCTCGACCGGTTTTATGACGTGTCAACTGAATTACCACCTCCGTCCTCATTTCCTCCGCCACCACCAATAATATCTACTCCACCATCGACCACTAATGGGACTAGTGGCAATAATGGTAACATCTCTTTCACTGTCAACTTTGACCAGTTATCTGGGCCACACTATATTAAATTTCCACACAAAAAAACATACCTCGGAGTCTTCTAATTACCTTTTTTATTTTAAAAAAATGAAAAATGCAAACTTTGCAGATTTGTCTCTTTTGCAACCTGCGCGTCTTTGCATTACTTATAAATCCACGTACATGTCAATTGTCAAAGGAAAAAAGTCCATGTACTGTATACATGCATATGGAAGAGAATTTGTTCAAAATACTTGTATGGTTAACCTATTTCATGTGCATGTAATTAGGATTAGGATTCTTTATTCAACTATTAATTGAGACCTTAATTGATGATAACTTTATTCTCTATATAACCAGTTAATAGATTTAATTTTGTAGTGTACCGTTGATCTACAAAAGTTTTTTTTCTTGTTTTGTGCAGGGAAGAAAAGTAACACGTCTCGAACTGTGATTTCAGTTGTTGCATCAATCGTTGTTTTCACAGTCGTGCTCACAGTATTGCTGATTATCTTCATCTCTATTTATTTCAATACGAGGAAGGAAAAAGAAAGTGTTGAATGTAAGTTGATATGATATGGTAGTTTACTATTTTGTTGCTTTTAATCACAAAAGTCTGGCTGTTGTTATACCTCTGTACAAGTGGATGATAGAGTAATTTTGATTTCTTATATATATGCTCATATAATGGCCCCTGCATTAAGTAGAACTGACATAATGTAGGGTCTAGGGAGGACAAATGCCAATTAACTTTTCAATAGTGAAACAAGTACTATAATTCTGTACATATATGGATAGATATTCAATTTCGTATCTTGAAAATCTTGTGCTTAGCAATTATTTTCAATATCTTAACTCTTGTATTTGATTGTGGGTTCAACTCCATTTAAATTCATATGCCTCAACTTGTTCCCCATGTGAAGCTGCGGAAGAAATTAATGATGAGAGTGCAGAATCTTTGCAATTTGAGTTTGAAACTATTAGAGCTGCAACAAATAGCTTTGCTGATGCAAATAAGATCGGACAGGGTGGATTTGGAGCAGTTTACAGGGTAAGTACTAAAAGTTTAACATCTATTATTTTCTGTAATTACAAATGGATAATTATACCTTAATTCCTAGTTCTTGATCCCATATAATTTCAGGGTAGGCTTTCAAATGGAAGAGACATAGCAGTAAAAAGGCTATCTAAGTATTCTGGACAAGGAGATGTAGAATTTAAGAATGAGATCATATTGGTTGCCAGGCTTCAACACAGGAATTTAGTCAACCTCTTAGGTTTCTGCTTGGAACAAAGTGAAAGGCTACTTATCTACGAGTTTGTGCCTAACTCAAGTTTGGATCACCATGTATTTAGTATGTTTTCGACTTCCACTTCTGTTTGCAGATTGTATAAAATCAATTTTGACTTATCCGTCTTAGAAGAGTGCACTACAACTTGGCTACTCTTTAACTTCCTAACATATCATATACATACATGAACGTGTAGATCCAACCAAGCAAGCACATTTAGATTGGAACAGACGCTACAAAATCATAGAAGGAATTGCCAGAGGACTTCTTTATCTTCACGAAGATTCTCGTCTCAAAATCATTCACCGTGATCTAAAAGCCAGTAACATATTGTTAGATGCAACAATGGAACCTAAAATTTCAGATTTTGGAATGGCAAAGTTGTTTGCAATTGATCAGTCTCAAGCCGATACAACCCGAATCGTTGGAACCTAGTAAGTACCAAAACCTTAACGTTACTCTGCCCTCCAAATCCAATATGCTTAGGTGAAGCTGACCTTAATTATAATTAACATTGATATACGCATGCAGTGGATATATGCCTCCGGAATATGCGATGAGAGGGCAGTTTTCCATGAAGTCTGATGTATTTAGCTTTGGAGTCTTGGTTCTTGAGATTGTGAGTGGACAAAGTATTAGTGGTTTCTCTAAAGAGAATAATGCAGAAAGCCTCCTGAGCCATGTAAGTGTACCCAAGTGTATATATATATATATATATATTGGTTGCAAATATAATACAAATAATATATACATCTAATTTGTTACTGCGCACTTGCAGGCATGGAAGAAATGGAGGGAAGGCAGAGCTACGGATATTATGGATCCCAAAATGACAGCTGAAGGTTCAATTGTTGAAATAATGAGATGCATACACATTGGGTTACTGTGTGTGCAAGAAAATGTAGGTGACAGACCAACCATGGCTTCAGTTGGTCTCATGCTAAGAAGCTACTCTGTGAGTCTGAGAGTACCCTCGCGACCAGCATATTTCACTGACGGCGCCACCGGCTCTTCCGTGCCTAATATGTTTCCCCGTAAATCCAGGTTGACAAAGTCCAATCAACCCCAAAACGTCACCGTTCCAGTCTCGCAGAATGAGGCTTCAATAACTCAACAATATCCTCGTTAATTGAAGTCGGGACGAATTTAGGCTGCAATTGTGAATTTTGTTTTTTTACTTATATTTTTATATGTAATAACAAACTTTGTCCATATTTAATTCATTCTATTTCGTAAATTGAGCAGAAAATTATCAATTATATAACTAGTTGAGTCTCCACTTATTTTATAGGATATATTATTAAAAATTAATTTGACTAAGATAAAGAAATATATATGCATATAAAGAGATAATATAAAGTTCATAAAAATACATTATGCTTGGTCATAAGTGTGCATTAATGCTAAGCACATGCAACGGAATAAAAGTAAAAATTAAAATAAATGAAGACAACTGCCGCTCATGTGCTTTGGGCAAGGCGCATCCATCGGGACATGGAACACGCGCCGCAAAAAAAGCCAGCCACTAATGTCACTCGTTTTCTCCACCACTGACTAGTCACGTTAGGTTTTAAAGAGTCTCGTGTATCCTAGATTTTCAAAGCTAGAACCAGTACATGATTAACATAAGCCTCGTTTTTTTATTTTTAGATTATAATTTTTGGTTTTTGGTTTTTTATTTTTTATTTTTAGTTTATAATTTTTGGTTTTTTATTTTTTTTTAAAAAATAACAATTCATTTGGTAATTATTTTTGAAAAAATAAAAAATAGTTCGATAACCATTTTTGTCTTTTAGTTTAAACTTTGTATTTATTTTAAAAAACACAAATTTTAAAATATTTCCTTGAAAGTAATAAAATTACACTCATCCTGAATTGACTTCAATGGAAGAAAATTCACCAATATTTCCTATGTAAATTCATATTGACACTTCAGTGTCTTGTTCTTTGGTTATGGTACAACCCCTTTTGAAATATCTATTGATATGCCTCGACTTGTTCCTCATGTGAAGCTGATGAAGAAATTGATGATGAGAGTGCAAAATTTCAATTTGAGTTTGGAACCATTACACATGCAACAGATAACTTTTCTGATGCAAATAAGCTTGGACAGGGTGGATTGGTGCAGTTTACAAGGTTAAGTAAAAATTTAACATCAACTTGCTGTAAAACCAAGTAAATTATATATACTTCAATTTCCTGCTTTCATATTTCTAAGTACCATAATATATTTTCAGGTTAAGCTTTCAAATGGACAAGACATAGCAGTGAAAAGGCTGTCTAAGAATTCTGGACAAGGAGATATAGAATTTAAGAATGAGATCTTATTACTAGCCAGACAACAACATCGCAGTTTCTGCTTGGAGAAAAGTGAAAGGCTACTTATATACGAGTTTGTGCCTAATTCAAGTTTGGATCACCTTGTATTTGGTATATTTTTTATTTCCACTTCTGCTTATAAATTGTATCATATCAAGTTTGTCATGAGCCTTTAGAAGGAGTACACTGCTACTTGGATCCATTTAAGTCCCTAACATATTATATACTTGCATCAACATGCGGATCCAAAGTGAGGACGTTTGGACTGGAACAAGCGCTACAAAATCATAGAAGGCATTGCTCGAGGGCTTCTTTATCTTCGCGAAGATTCCCGTCTCAAAATTATTCATCGTGATCTCAAAGCCAATCACATTTTGTTAGATGCAAAAATGAATCCTAAAATTTCAGATTTTGGGATGGCAAAGTTGTTTGCTGTTGATCAGACTCAAGGTGATACAACTTGAATTTTGGGAACCTAGTAAGTTCTGAAACCAGACATCATACAGTACTAGACATTTATATCATAGAATATTAGAAATAATATCTTATTAGAAATTCAAATGTTACCCTGCCTCTAAACCTAGTGCACCTGACTTTATTGTCATTGATATGCACAGTGAATATATGGCTCTAGAATGTGTTAAATGAAATGAAAGCCATATATCAAATGAAAGCCCAAAAGACAGCCCAAAAGACAGAGAATAAAAATATACCTTCAATTTTATTTGGCAATATATGTGGTGGCCGGAATTTAACCGGAAAGTGGAGGCAACAAAAGGGATTTTCAAAAATCCCACACAAATGAGAGGTTTTTAGCCAAAAAAAAAAAAAGTTAAAAATCGAACTCAAAAGGTTAAAAACAGTAGGAAAGCACCCTTCTTTGGAAAATTCGCCGGAATCCGGTGAAAGGGAGAAAGAGAGAGTGGAAGGTTTTTGAGATATTTCGGCAAATAATGCTGTTAACTTGGCTGGAAGAGGGCCGGCGGGAGTGCAATGAGGGCTGGCGGTTATGTTGGTGTGGGGTGGCAGCAATGGTGGTTTCTCTACCAAGTAAGTCGCGCAAAGAAGGCTGGAGAAAAAAAAAAAAAAGAAGAAGAAAAAGGAAAGAAATGAATAGAAAAAAATCTGGACACTTATAAAAGTCGATAAAATTATGATTTTAGCACTGCATTTCATTAATTATATCTCATACACCACAAATCTGATTTAAACATACCGCTAGTTTATAAATTTGTATCGACAAGTTCTATATAATGGTATCAAAGTTAAAATAAAAAATTTCACATGGCAAAAAATTTATTTGAACTTGCTAACTGTATAAAAAATCAAATTTCAATCAACTCTCCAAACAAGATAATTTCTTTGACACTTTCAAAAAATGGGTTATTATTACAGCTAAATTTCTAAATTAACATATAGAAAGAATAAGTGTCCTCATTCTGACTGCATGCATGAATGGTGTAAGTGCAAAATTAAGATTAAACTATATATAATTATTGGTAATCATAATTATTTTTAAAATAAAATATTAATTTAGAAATGTGCTAAACTTTTAACGTTAGTATATATATATATATATATATATATATATATATATATATATATATATATATATATATATATATATATATATATATATATATATCTTCACTTTATTTCTTTTTAACATTTTAAACTAGTTGTAGGGTTATAGTAGATGATAGTGAAAAATTATATTGTTAAGAAGCAGTCCAACGTAGAAATTAACAAAAGAAATATTGACCACTTTATATTCTTCCAAAAATTACTTCTTTTATTTTCTTTTTTCTTTTCTACGTTTTCGGCTGAGAAAGAGTAAACTCATACCAGTATTTTTCAGAAATGTCGGCTTTGAATTTCATGTTTGGAAGTAGTTGGTCTAATAGTTTGAGCTACGTACTCCAATGGATTTGAACAAGTAAAATGTAAAGATTTATCAAGCGAAAGACAAGTCAAACACAAAAGATAATATAAGAAAATAGTAAAACGAAAAAAGACCACTCAGAGACTGAAGGGCACATATATATTATATATTTAAGAAAATATATATTTTCTGACTTGTCTACTATATATATATATATATATGATATACGTATATTTGTAAATATAAGAAACAGTATAACAGCATTCTAATTAAGTTTTCAAAAACATATTCAAGTTCAGAACAGATCCCGTAATCGGAGGACATAATTGCCATTAAATAAAATTTGTTAACAATTAATTAAATATACAATCATAAAGAGTACAAGTTAGGCACTGGAAGTCGCAAAAAGGCATGAATGTGCATTCTAACCATTCCTATTTATTTTATTGTTTAGTGTTCCAAAGTGTCAGTCCTTTCTCAATCGACCTCCCTTATTCTATTATTAGGGAAGCTGGAAAACAAACTCCCTTTAATTATCATCGTGGCTATAGATTGTATTGACAATGCAAATGTTTTTTGTTTTTACTTTTTTATTATTTATTTATTTTGTTTTATGTTATGTTGTGAACCATTAATGAGATAATTAAAGGAGATTAAATAGGAATTTCTAATAAGCAAAGTTGCGCTCCGATTAATTACATCTATGGTTACAAAAGCCATCTGTGATATATTCAATTATTTCACATGAAAAAATAAATAAACAAGTCATAAAACATAATATTTTGAGGGGAAACAAAAGTGATTTTGTTTGTTAATTTCCAGCACTTTTCAATGATGTCCTATCCTTTCAATATCAACAAAGAGGCATACCATCACAATTTTATTGGACCAATTTTATACAACATAAAACCATCTCAAAAACAAAAACCCTCTGTATAATTTGCTTCAAGACAATATTTTAGGCTCAGCCTTTGACCACAAGAACGACAAATACTAATTAATATTTGCAAAAATTCCCCACCTTTCCCTACATTGACCATCTTCATACAAATCTCATGCCTTAATGTATGGCATGAAAGCTGCTTCCTAAACCAATAAATTAATAAATAAAATAAAGTCATATTGTTAAAACTAACAAGACCTTGCCAAGGTGATTGACAACCTAGCTAGCTCCGGCTTGAAATGATAATAATTACAACCAAACATAGAGAAACTACAACAGCAACAAGATGGCAAAATTGTTGTTTCTCTTCCTCTATTCCATCCCCATACTCTTCACTCAAACATTTTCACAGCCATCCTTTGTAGGCTACGATTGTGAAAACAAGCAAGGAAATTACACCATCAATAGTACCTACCAAGCAAACCTCAACCGCCTCCTCTCCTCCCTCCCCTCTAACACCGACAACAACTACGGCTTCTATAATTCTTCTTACGGCCAAAACTCTGATCAAGTATACGCTGTTGGACTCTGTCGAGGAGATATTAGACCCGACGCTTGCCGTAGTTGTCTCAATTATTCAAGGAATTCAATCACAAAGCGGTGTCCAAATCAGAAGGATGCAATTGAATGGTACGATGAGTGTTTGTTGCGCTATTCTCACCGATCAATATTTGGCATCATGGAAACAAGTCCTTATATCTATCTAGTCAACTCAGACAATATCACATCCAACGTTGATGGCTTCAATGAAGAGCTTATGAACCTTTTTTATAAGCTTAGAAGTGAAGCAGCTGGTGGGAATTCTCTACGCAAATATGCAGCTGGAAAGGCATTGTTCGCTCCAAACTTCCAAACCATATATGCACTTGTGCAGTGCACACCTGATTTGTCCAAGATAGAGTGTGAGAATTGCTTAGGTGATGCATTTAGTGCAATTTCTCAGTGCTGTATTGGGAAGAGAGGTGTGCAAGCAATTTACCCTAGCTGTAGAATTAGGTATGAGCTCAACCAATTCTATGACTCTACAGAAGATGATATTAGTGTACCACCACCATCTTCCACTCCAAATTCAACCACTACCCCAACATCATCAAAAGGTATGAAGTCTCTTTGATGCCTACAGTTAATTATAAAATTTTCTTCTTTTTTTCTTTTTCTATATTTTATTTTTCTTCTTTTTTCTTTTTTTTTTTTTTTAAAAAATTACCCTATTATTCTGTTAATCAGAAAAATGAAAATCCTTTGAGCAGAGTAGAGATCTTGTTCTTTTACAGGAAAGAAGAGAAACACAACTGGAACAGTCATCGCTGCGGTTCTGCCATGTCTTGGATTTGTCGTAGTGATAATCTCCATTTGCTCGTATTTAAGACTTAGAAAGACAAGGGAAAGACTTGAAAGTAAGTTAAGATTTCTCTATTTAATTGCGCTTCTTATCACCAAATGCCCTATTACGTGCAAAACTGAAGCTCTCTATATTTTTTCTATAGGGAAATTTACAATAATGACACTATTCATTATTATTATTTGTTATTTATTATTGTTGTTATTTAAAGAATTATAATTCCCATCCATTACATTTCAAGTCTTTTTTGCATTTACGTACACCTTTTGTAAAATAAATAATATTTTCTTTATTGTCAGTTCATAAATTTTCTAAAACAAATAATTTAATAGACTTGCATTTTTATTAAGTGCAAGCGAAAACACATGTTCTTGTATTAAAATTAGTTCATATTAATAAAACACCACACTCATGTACACTTAAGTAATTATGTGACAAGCTCATTCATAAAAAGGGGATACTTTTTTTATGTGAAAGGAAAATAAGAAAAAATCTAATTACATGTTAATTGAGGGAAGAGTTTTAAAGTGTAAAATATTTGAGTTATAGCTGTATATTAATCTTAAAAAATTAATATAAATCAAAATGAGTTTGTATATATAAACACTTTATTTCATAGAAAAATACAAAATTTAATTTCGAACTATTAGGACAACAACAAATTGAGTAAATTTATTTTTTAACTCTTAGGACAACAAATTGAACGAGGCGTTAATTTGTAGAATAATTTGGGCAGAGTACGTACCAATTATATTATAACACTTGGAAACACAGAAAATTGGCCAAGTAATATTTCATGATGTGTTTTGTAATTGTCAGAGTGTTATAATTTCATCAATTGTGTGTCCAAGTGTTATGATATGATTGGTTATTTTGTACAGTTGACTTGGTATTTTTTCGCATTTACGACTCTATACCATAAAAATCACATCTTCCACTCTAACAGTTTGGCTGTGTCAAGATAACTATTCAATAATTTTATACGTAATTCTCAATATAGTTTCCAAAACCTGTACATATATTTCTTTAATTCGCAAGAACAATATATCAATATGAATGCCTAGTCTCTGGAAACTTCTAAGCAAACGTAATTGTAATTTATATATGTTTGGCAGCTGGCCCTTCGTGCGAAACCGTGGAAGAAATTGGAAGTCAAGAATCGTTGCAGTACGATTTTGACACCATAAGGTTTGCCACAAATAACTTTTCTGAGGCAAATAAACTCGGACAGGGAGGATTTGGTCCCGTTTTCAAGGTAAGGACGTAATAAATTTGGAATTTTTTAAACTATAGTTTATGCATACATGACGTCTACGTTGTCAATTTTTTTTTATCATATTTTTGTTTTGATGAATTTTCAGGGTAGACTTTCCAGTGGGCAAGACATAGCGGTGAAAAGGTTGTCAAGGGATTCGGGCCAAGGAGATCAGGAATTTAAAAATGAGGTTATGTTGGTTGCCAAGCTTCAACACCGTAATCTGGTTAGGCTTCTAGGTTTTTGCTTGAAAAGAAGTGAAAGGCTTCTTGTCTACGAGTTTGTCCCTAATGCAAGTCTTGATCATTTCATATTTGGTACGTACGTACTCTTGTAATTATTTTGTTCCATAAATTCATTCTATACACTTCATTTGTCTCACAAATATTCCTGAGATATCTAGCATGTCATATATATATTTATTATGGATATATCTAAATATATATATATATATATAGATCCAATCAGACGTTCAAATTTGGATTGGGAGAGGCGTTACAAGATTATAGGAGGCATTGCACGAGGACTTCTCTACCTTCACGAAGATTCTCGTCTTAGAATTATTCATCGTGATCTAAAAGCGAGTAATATATTGTTAGATGAAGAAATGAATCCGAAAATTTCTGATTTCGGCATGGCAAGATTGTTTATAGTTGATCAAACTCAAGGCAATACAAGTCGAATTGTGGGGACATAGTAAGTAAACATACATATATATATATATATATATATATATATATATATATATATATGTATATATACATTTGATGTTAAACTATTTAAATATAAACTTTAAATTAAGCTTAGATTCAAAGTTATATAATTTAGCCATTTATGTGTATTGACAGTGGATACATGGCTCCGGAGTATGCAATGCATGGACAATTTTCAGTAAAGTCCGATGTGTTTAGTTTCGGAGTGTTACTTCTAGAGATAGTGAGTGGACAAAGAAATAGCTGTTTCCGTCATGGGGAAAATGTAGATGACCTTGTCAGCTATGTAAGTACTGCACTACTAATTAATTTGTTAATATTACTTAGATGTAATCCTATATATACTAACATGCACATCAATTTAATTTATATTCATGAAGGCATGGACAAATTGGAGGGAGGGCACAGCGGCAAGCCTGGCAGATCCGTCGATCAGAGCTGGCTCAGGACGTGACATAATGAGATGCATTCACATAGCCTTGTTGTGTGTCCAAGAAAATTCAGCAGACAGACCAACCATGAATTCGGTAGTTGTGATGCTTAATAGCAACTCTCTCACCCTCCCCATACCCTCTCGTCCATTTTTTATGCACGACAATAGCATTGATGAATCACACATGTTCGCATCCGAGTACAGCTCAGGGGCCACAAAATCAGATCAATCCCAAAGCATGCCTGACCAAGCTTCAGTGAGTGCCACCTCAATTACTGGACCTTGCCCTCGCTAGTGTGACCTTCCAACAATGCATGGTTAAGTGTATTTAATACCATCATAAATTTTTGTTCTTATTAATTAGTTTTTATTCTTTAATAGGAAATTATTACTTATATTATATTGTTATTAATTTTTGGAAAAAAAAAATACCCAATATCTTGAATCTTACGCAGTAATGACTCCTGACGAGAAAGATTCACTTGAGCAATAAGTTTTTCAATAATGATCGATAAGTTATTTACACTTCTGATGACCAGCATATTTCACGGACAGCACCACCGGCTCTTCCGTGCCTAATATGTTTCCCCGTAAATCCAGGTTGACAAAGTCCAATCAACCCCAAAACGACACCGTTCCAGTCTCGCAGAATGAGGCTTCAATAGTAACTCAACTATATCCTCTTTTTTTTTTTTTTTTTGATAAAGAGGACTACTGCATTAAGCACAAAAAAAAACCAGAAGGCTTACAAAGCAGCAGAAGCCTGCTTAGCAACAATCAAGTCCAAAATACCAGAGGGGATGCTCTCAACAGAGTATTCATCCCCAAACAAACAAACACCAAACGAAAGAGTAAGTTTAGGTATTAAATCAGCCACCTCATTACAAACTCTGCTTTGCCAATTTAAAAACCAGTCAGAACGCTCAAAATGTTTCCTTAACTCCAACACCCTATAGTAAGAGTACCAGTTTGTTGGCTCCTCAGCAGACCTGATAGCCTTTACCACCTCCAAAGCATCCACTTCCCAATACACTTGCTTCCAGTTTCCTTCTTCAGCAAAAGCAGCTGCCCAGTTCAAAGCCTCCATCTCCGCTTCAAGTGGAGTCCTGCAAGAGATCAAGGTAGAAGACAAAAGCAATAACTTTCCATCGTCTTTCCTCACCACCAAGGCTGCTGCCGACCCATTTTCTGAATGAGCTGCATCGACGTTAACTTTGATCCATCCCATTGGAGGCGGCCTCCAATTGATCTGTGACGAAGCAGAAGCTGTATAGTACTTTCCATCCTCATCAGCTTTATTCAAGGAGAACTCCTCCAGAGCAACATTAAACCGAGTAACTAAATTATACACATTTAATTTCCCTTCGAAGAAAAGGCTACAACGAGCTTGCCACACCATATAAAACAGTGTTGCCCAGAAAATACAAAACTCATGACCTGACCTACTGTCTACGCCAGTTACAGAAGGCTTCAAGTAACTTTCCACCACCTTATATATATTACCACAATTCCAGAAATCCAGTCTTCTTCCCATCTTGCTTCTAAAAGCTAGCAACCGAATTATGTGACATTCCTGAAAAATATGGAAACTCGATTCCTCCTTTAAATCACAAACGCTACACCTCGAATCCTCATGGCCCAACCTCCTAGCAATCAGCTCACGGGTAGGCAGTACATTAGCCAAAACCCTCCATAAATGAACTTTTAATCTCTCGTGCATCTTACACTTCCAAAGTAACTTCCAAACTGGCTCAGCTATGCCAATCCTAGATTTTATGAGTTAACTGTAACAACTTTTAACCGAGAAGTTTCCATTCAAATCCCCTATCCACAGCAACTTATCGTCATGTTGGATTAAAGGCCAGTCAACCCTCAAGATAGCTTCAACAGAGTTCGGAACATAAATGTTCATAAGCAACTCCCTATTCCAATCACTTCCATCCTCTAGTCTCAAATCGGCTACACACTTCTAGCTGGAAGAATCTACATTGTCTTTAATAGAAGGCTTTAACTCACTGCACCATGGTATCTAGGGGTCCTTTTAGGGGTTAATCTTGTGTCCATTTCCTATTTTAAAACAAGAAGCCCCTTGGATAATACGTCTTGCTTCTAGGACTCCTCTGGGAACAAAAGAATCCCCACGCTGAGGACAGCAACCAAAGAAGGATGAGTCTTTTAAGTATTTCGCACTAAAGATCGTTACCCACAGCTTGTCTTCACCTCTAGCCATAAACCAAGAAAGCTTTGCAAGCAAGGCTAAATTGAAATCAAGAAACTTCCTTAACCCCAACCCACCATACTCTTTTAGAGAGCAAATCGCATTCCAAGATTTTAACCCCAAGAATCGATGTTTTCCAGCTTTCACCCCCCACCAGAACCTTATAGCTAGAGAATCTAAGGCCTTACAAGACTCCAACGGCCACCGAAATGTAGACATAGAGTACACAGAAATAGATTGCACTATCGATCTTAGGAGGGTGTCTTTCCCCGCTATAGATAAAAGTTTGCTTTGCCAGCCCTCAAGATGAAGGTGAATTTTCTCTTTCACTTTATCAAACTCCTTTGCCTTTCTACTACTAAACAGCAGCGAGTTCCCCAAATAGACAGCTCCAGCTCCCATTTCCTTAAACCTCAATATTTCCTTCAGCCTCTTCCGCATTACCTTGCTTGTTCCCAGGGAAAAGAAGATATTTGACTTTTCTGGATTTGGTTGCTGACCGGACCACAAGCTATACTTAGCCAGTAAGTTCTTGAGTTAGGCGCGTGCCTCATTAAGCCTATGAAGTAAAGTAAGTCATCTGCATACATAAGGTGAGACACCGCAGGAGCCGATCTGCTAATTTTGATTCCTTGAATTCTCCCCCTACTTTCACGTAAATAAAGCATACGAGAGAAGACTTCAGCACATAAAATAAAAAGGTAAGGAGATAGAGGGTCTCCTTGACGGAGGCCACGTGAAGGAGCAATATCACACAAACATTGCCGTTGAGAAGAAGGCTATAACGCACAAAGTTGACACAACTATAGATAAAATTGCGAAATTTACCTGAGAAGCCCCAAACTCCCAACACCATATCAAGAAAACTCCAATCGAGATGATCGTAGGCTTTCTTAAGGTCAATTTTGACTAACATAAGGCCATTTTTCCCCTTGTACTTTTTGACCTTATGAACAAGCTCTTGAGCAACTATAGAATTCTCCGCTATCCACCTGCCTTTGACAAAGGCTCCTTAATTGGGTGCAATCAGATCAGAAATAAATTTCCACAGTCTGGATGTTAAAATTTTAGCAACAATCTTGTAACTAAACTTACAGAGGCTAATAGTTACAAGGCTAATAGGACGATATTGATTAAAGTTTGAGGCACCTTTCACCTTAGGAATCAAAACTATAAGAGTTTTATTTAGCACCGAAGGAATTCGACCTCTGATGAAACATTCCTGCACAAGACTAATCACTTGATTTCCAACGACATTCCAATAATGTCCATAGAAGCATCCAGAGTATCCATCAGGGCTAGGACTTTTTAAGGGATGCATCTCCCACACTGTATCACGAATCTCCTTTCCTGTAGGAATTGCTAATATCTCCTTATTGTCCGCATCCGAAATGCTAGGCGTAATAAACTCATGCAAGTCATTCGGCAATTGGGGGATATCAGAATTATAGAGAAGTTTAAACTCACGTAGAAAATAGTCCCTAATGTCCTTTCCAGCAGTTATCCAAGGATCCCCCTCTTTAATTATCTTTACTCTGTTCCTCTTCCTTCTAATCAGGATTGAGGCATGGAAAAACTTGGAGTTTCTATCTCCCTGTGAGAGCCGTTCCTTGATTTCGCATAAATGGACTCCTGCAGCTCATGACACTTTCAATTCCTCAAGAATAATATACTGCCTTGTGGCATCTGGTTCCCTACCCAAATCTTCTCGTACTAGAAGAAATCTCAGTTCATCCTTTAAGGCCACAATGGTAGCATGAACTTGCCTAAAACTATTCCGATTCCAAAACCTCAAAGCCTTCGTGGTTGCATCCATACGTAAATTAAATTTCCTGTATTCCATGCCTCAAGTGACCTCCTGATTCCAAGCCTCCTGAATTATAGGAGTACTAGAAGCATCCATAGTCCAGGCTTCTAGAAATCTAAAAGGACGCTGAGTTTTTTTACCACACGAGTTCGGACTCAACAAAATAGGAGCGTGGTCTGACTCTGTGATTGCCAAGTTCAAAACTGAGTGATTCGGGTGAAGATGTAACCAATCAGTATCCACCATAGCTCTGTCTAACCGTTCCTTAATGATCTTCTCCTGGTTATTCATCCAAGTAAATATCCTACCGGAGAACCCCAAGTCCACACCCCCAGTATTCATCAAAAAATCACGAAGGAGCAACCGCTTCCCTTGTATGTCCCTACCACCAAACTTTTCTGATCTCTCTGTAATTTCATTCAAGTCGCCGATGAGGAGCCAAGGAAGATTACAATTCAGAATGATCTGTTCCAAACTAAACCAGAAGTCCTTTTTATTCTTATACTTGGACGGGCCGTAACAACTAAAGCATTGCCAAAGAGCAGAACCATCTGTATTAGTAACCAGAAACACAATCAAATTTTCAGAAGACCAAGTGATCTCAATATTTACACTAGAGGACCACAGAAGAACCATCCCTCCAGCACACCTTATTGCTTCCACAATATAACAGTTCTCAAACTTTAACTTCCTTTTCAACCTTTCCATACTCTTCCTCGAACTTTTCGTCCCTGAGAGGAAAACACATTCAGGTTTCCATCTCCTAACCAGGCCGACCAGCTCGTTAATGGCTTCTAGGCGGCCCAGTCCCCTATAGTTCCAAGCCATCATGGTCATGGATGAGAGAGGGGCTTGACTAGGCCTCCCGCCGCCACTGAAAATCCTCACTTCCACTTGTGCTAGCGCATGTGATGACCACCGAACACTTTTCCTCAGGTAAAGCCGGACTGCTTTGAGCGTCCAGTTATCTCACGAAGCTCCTTACGCCCTCTTTTCTTCTTTTGCCTCTTCTGAGCCAAGCGAGTAGAAAAACGAGAACTATAACACCCAGGCTAGAAAGTAGAAGGAGAGATGTACTCATCTTGAACTAGTATCTCTACCTCTGCGAGTTTGGCGTTTCCCAACTCACTAGAAGGACTCTCTCCACCCCCAACGTGCCACCCACTCATACTACGTGAATCGGAGGCTTTCTCACTTACTGGGCTGCCTTTACTAGGCCCTCCGAGAAACATAACTTTTGAGTACTCTGGGCCCACCTTCTCAATGTCCAGAGAAGACCCATCTGTTGAGCCCATTAGGCCACCTTTGTACAAACCTTCTAAAAGAAGTAAAGCCTCTATTTTCTTGCTAGAAGGTGCATCAGGGCTGGACTTCAAAAGCCTAAAAGTATGTCTTATTTTCCCCTGGCCCAAACCTAGCCCGGTCACAAAATATCGTTTTCCAAGCGATGGAGTCGGATTACGACATCTTCATCCTACGGTGGTTCTCTGCTATGGCCAGTAATTCAATGCCCTTCCTAGCCCACACACCTAGCTGAACATCACTATAATGTTGCTTTCTGACCTTTTCCATCACCAGTTGTTTAAATTCCACCACTCCCCCCGAAAATCTTTCCTTGATGGAAAGGTGTAAGGTTTCAATCGCAGGGCACATAGCCCTTATACTTTCAAAGCTATCACTTTCCACTTGCTTCAGCCTCCTCAATGGTTCCGTACCTGACAAAACGACCTCTGACCCACTAGCCCCCTCCTCTGAGGTATCCCCCAGACTTGATAACTGTGTGTTACCAGTCACATCCTACTGAAAGCTATAATGTCATCTACCAAATTTGAACATTGTTCCTCTATAACTATGCTATTGATGAATAGCACTCCTCAACCACCATGCGGAGCCATGGCGATACAACCTCATACACTCCATTTGCATTTTTTATGGTCGGTGGCTCTGAGAACTTACATCTTCCAGCTACATGTGCTAACAAACCACATTTGAAATAGAAATCGGGGAGTCGCTCAAATTTAAATTGGATCCACTTTTCTGCACCGTTATCCCTAGCTTGGAAGAATCCTACAGGAAATGGACTATCAATCTGAATCTCAATACAAATCCTTAAATACCTGTGAGCAATCACTGATCTACAGCTTATAGATGATTCATGTAAACCACCTAACTGATTTCCAATCCGAGCAGCCATACCAGGGTGCAGGAGATTGGAGGCAAGCCATGAATCTGCATAAAAAAAGTAGATGTGGTGAACTCAGTGTCGTTCAGAGCCATTTCCACCGGCCACTCTTTCAAAATAATATGCGCTCCATCAATCGACCATGGACGCCTAGAATAAACCCTTTCCTTATCGTCTTTCACAGAGAAGAAGAATTTAAACACATTCTCATCTAGCTTTTCCACCTGAATCCGACCTTTAAGCTGCCAAGCACTTTTGACAATATCGAACAGCTTAAACCGTCTGAAGATCCTAGTTGACAATATCTTGCCAACCAGCACCTTTTCTGTAATTTGCGTAGCTTCCGCAGCCTTTGAATCTAATGGTAAAGATTTCAATGCCTCCCCTAAGCTTAGGGCCTTTCTGGAACGACTCATTACCGGGTGAAAAAATGCGTCGATCCAGTGATTAAAACTACGTCCAATTTCAGGGAGTAAATGGTGGTGTGTAAACCAGTTAGACTTCCTCAGCTCTCATATCGAGAGAGAAACTAGGGAATCCAATTTCGATGTTATTGAGTATGTAGTCGTATGTAATAACAAGCTTTGTCCATATTTAATTCAATCTGTTTTGTAAATTGAGCAGAAATTATCAATTATATAACTAGTTGAGTCTACACTTATTTTATAGGATATATTATTAAAAATTAATTTTACTAAGATAAAGAAATATATATACATATAAAGTGATAATATAAAGTTCATAAAAATACAGTATGCTTGGTCATAAGAGCATCTCCAAGGGACTCTTTATTTATCATTTTTTTCTTTATTTTAAAGAGCTAATCTTAAAAAATTTACTCCAACAGACTCTTTATTTTAACTTTTAAATATGAAGAGTGGATTTGACTCTCCACATTTAAAGAGTCAAACTCACTCTAATTATATGTTAAACAATAAATGCATTTTCTATTTAATGTCTCCTGACTTTCAATGATTAATTTGAATTTAACTTTCTGAGATTACCTCCATAGTTTTATTCTTATTTTATAAAAGAAGGATAAATAAGTAAAATTCAAATTAATCATTGAAACTAACAAAATAAAGACTAAATAATAAAGAGCATTATTGAAGTTGTTTACTTAATTTGACTCTCTAACATAAAATATGCTCTTTATTTATAAAAATATGCTTTCTTTAAAAGTCTTGAAAATTTCTTTTATCATTTAATTTTTATTTTAAAGGTTATCGCGTAAAATAAGAGTCAATACTCTTTATTTTTTAAAATAAATTAAAAGTCGGTTTAGCTTCTACATTTGGAGTCGAATCTACATTCTCTACTAATATTGTAATTAATACATTCCGAGTTTCAATATACTTTATTAATTGATTTTTAAAAAAATTATTATTATAGTTTTATTGACATCTTATTGGTTCTTGAAAAAATAATTTTTCTTACCATTAATGATTATCCTGAAAATCAAAATAAAGAAAACAAATATAAAATTATTGAACTTAAATAAAATTTTTTACTTTTTATATATAAATATTAATAAAAATACTCTTTATTATATAAAAGATACTATTTAAAATAAAGAATAATATTGGAGATATTCTAATATAAAAAACATTATTGAAGATGTTCTGAGTGTATATTGATGCTAAGCACATGCAAGGAAATAAAAGTAAAAATTAAAACAAATGAACACAACTGCCGCTCATGTGCTTTGGGCAAGGCGTATCCATCGGGACATGGAACACGCGGCGCAAAAATAGCCAGCCACTTAATGTCACTCGTTTTCTCCACCACTGACTAGTCACGTTAGGTTTTAAAGAGTCTCGTTTGTCCTAGATTTTCAAAGCCAGAACCAGTACATGATTAACATGAGTCTCGTTTAGTAACATTCATTTTTTATTTTTAGTTTATAATTCTTGGTTTTTGGTTTTTTATTTTTTATTTTTAGTTTATAATTTGTGGTTTTTTTATTTTTTTTTAAATAACAATTCATTTGGTAATTATTTTTGAAAAAATAAAAAATTGTTTGATAACCATTTTTGTTTTTTAGTTTAAACTTTGTATTTACTTTAAAAAACACAAATTTTAACAACGGTTTTTACGAGAATCGTCATTAAAAGACCGTACTTAAAAGATGAAAGATGAAAAACAGAAACCGAAAATAAAATTTCAGCTTTTCCATATTTTTAGGGGAAATTTAAAAAATATTTTTATAAAAAAGAAAAACAAAAACTGAAAAATGTTTACTAAACACATTTTCTCTTTTGACTTTTTCAAAAAAAAAATCAAAAATAAAAATCTAAATTTGAAAAATATTTTTGAAAAAAAGGAAAGTTTATCAAATTTTCATTTTTGATTTTTCAAAAAAATTAAAAATAAAAAATGAATAGATTACCCAACATGCGGTTATTAAGGACCAGATTCATAATTTCTAACGGAAAAGGTGTCTTTTTTTTATTACATATCGAATTTAAATAATAATATAATATATACACAGTTTAAGTAACAGATTTTGTCGTGTGTATAGACTAATTACGACTTGACTATATAAAATCTCCCTATACTGTGTGTGATACAACAAATATTATTATTTCCACGCCCTTTTCTTTTAATCTGAAAAAGCTGTTTCCCAAGTCAACACAGGCATTGGTTTCAAATTTAAACATGTTTGACTATTCCAACTTTTAGTCTTTTTGAATGTTAATTTCCAAAGACGAAGACATTTTACACCTGAATAGTTATAGAAGAACAAGTCGGAATCAACCCATAAGCTCTATAAGTACACAACATTGTGTGCACGTCTCGGCCATGTTAGAGCCAAACACTTGGAAACACAATCAAATAGCAGCTAGAGCTAGCCAGCAATGGTTTCTGTAAGCAATTCTTTATACCAACCTATCATCTCCATAATACTCATCGCTACAAAAACCCTTATTACTCAGACTCAAAGTACAGTAGAGACTTTTTTGCCAAGACAAGATTATAGGCGATAACTTCACCACCAATAGTAATACCTACCACACAAACCTCAATCACCTGCTCTCCACCATCCCCTCTAATATATAGATACTAACTCTGGGTTCTACAATTCCTCTTACGGCCAAAACTCCGACCAAGCTTTCGCGGACTCTGTCGCGGAGATATTCAGTCGGAGGCTTGCCGTAGTTGCCTCAACGACTCTACGACTCGTCTCATCTAGCTCTGTTCTAATCGGAAAGAGGCATTGGGATGGTACGTCAATTGTATGTTATGCTTGATGTGCTAAACGTCCAGAAATTGAAAGACAAATAAGAAAACAATAACAAACACACAGAATTTACGTGGTTCGGCAATTGCCTATGTCCACGGGAGGCAGTCAGTGTTTATTCCAGATAGAAGTTTGCAGAGAAACAAAACAGAAACTCTAGCTTCTCTTACTCACCTCTTACAATTATCAGAGATCTAATGCCCTTATATAGACATTTACAGAGTGTGAATTCAAGGTTTACAAATTCAAATTGTACACCACCGTCAAGTAGAGAATTTCAATATTACTTGAGTTGTAATAGCTGACTATTACCCAGTTGCCAATGTTGAACAAATTGAGTTGCATTCTTTGAATGGATTTGAGCCATTGTTTTCAACAATCTCCACCTTGGCAAGAATCCACCAGTCAGTGCTGCCTCCGGTACGCCCTTAGGCTTTTCTAAGCTCGAGAGATGTTGATCAAATTCAAACAGTGTTGGAACTTGATCCCTGTAATCACCTTGGTTAGCATATCTGCATGATTATCTGTAGTTCTGATCTTCTATAGTAGAATATCTCCTTCATCTATTATCTCTCGGATGAAATGAAAATGAACATCTATATGCTTGGTGCGACCATGATATACTTGGTTTTTTGCTAAACAAATTGCACTTTGACTATCACATAATACCTCCACATTTTTCTAAAAAATTCTCAAGTCTTCTATCAATCCATGAAGCTAAATAGCTTCCTTGAAAGCTTTTGTTACAGTCATATACTCTGCCTCTATAGTTGACAAAGCCACTGTTGACTGTAAGGTTGATCTTCAACTTACTGGTCCTCCTGCTATTGTGAACACATAACCAATAATAGATCGACGCTTGTCAAGATCACCAGCATAATCTGAATCCACGTAACCAACCAAATGTTTATCAATATTCTTATCTCTCTCGAACTTCAAACCAACATCCACAATACCTTGAATGTACCGTAGAATCCATTTCACTGCTTGTCAATGGCCTTTACCAGGATTGTGCATGTAACGGCTTACTATACTTACAGCATGTGAAATGTCGGGTCTTGTACACACCATCACATACATTAGAGCACCAACTACATTTGCATATGGAATATGCTTCATCTGCTGAAATGGCTCACAGTGCAACTCAGTGCGAATGAATAGTATCGGATGAACATTGTCGTCTTCTTCCTCTAGACGCGTGCGAAATTTTTTTTTTTTCAATTTTTCACCCAGATTTCAGCAGCCTTTCAACTCGAATTTTACAAGGTTTTTCTCGTATGAACTTTCTCTTTCACCTGGTATACTCAAAATACAATTTTGAGCACTTTCAATTTTTGGAACAGTTTAGAAGAATTTCTCTGTTTCAAGCAAAACCTGAGCTCTGATACCAATTTACTGTGCCAAACATCCATAAATTGAAAGACAAATAAGAAAACAATAACAAACACACAGAATTTAAGTGGTTCGGCAATTGCCTACGTCCACAGGAGGCAATCAGTGTTTATTCCAGAGAGAAGTTTGCAGAGAGTTTATAAAACAGGAACTCTAGCTTCTCTTACTCACCTCTTACAATTTTCAGAGATCTAATGCCCTTATATAGACATTTACATAGTGTGAATTCAAGGTTTACAAATTCAAATTATACACCACCATCAAGTAGAGAATTTCAATATTACTTGAGTGTAATAGCTGACTATTACCCAGTTGTCAATGTTGAACAGATTGAGTTGCCTTCTTTGAACAGATTTGAGCCATTGTTTTCAACAATGCTACTCAAACCACTCCGTATTTGGACTCTTGGAAGATGACCCTGGTTTCTGCATGTGGAATGTGGTAACCGTATCACCGTAGGCCTTAAACAAGTGCGCACGACCTTATTGGAAGACCTGAAGAACCAAGCTGCTGCTGGTGGTTCTCTTTGCAAATATGCAATTCAAAATGCGACAGCTCCAAACTCTAAAACTATATACGCGCTTGCTCAGTGCACTCCAAAGTTGTCACCTCAAGAATGCATCAGCTGCTTAGATTCTGCTCTACAAAGTATTCCACAATGTAATTGTGACGATAAAGAAGGTGGTAGAGTTGTTGTTAAAGTAGTGGCAATTTTGCCATAAACAAATGGTTATTTTCAAATTATGCAAGATGGAAATTTTAGTTTCCCATGCAAGATTAGATTTTTTATTTGTATTTTCATCAAACCTAAACCTTTTGTTTTAGGTTGTATACAATAGACAATGATGCTGTATTTTTTATTTTTAAATTTGAACTTTTGTATATGGAATGCTCTCCTATAAGAGGCCAGCTGATTATCAATGAAAAGTTGAGACCTTTATGTTATTTTCTTCTCCATTGTTAACATATATATGTCATTTTCGTCCATACTAATAACCAGCCATATTTCTCTATTTTTTTCTGAAGAAAACAGAGTATAACTAAGCCAAAGCTACCACCTTTATGCCATTTTCCTGCATCCTTGATTCAGCCATATAACTCTTTGTTTGTTGCTGGAAAACAGAGCATAACCAAAACCCATATACCAGTGAGTTTTCAGCCTATGCACAAGTGAAGACAAACCTCTTCTCTTGTGAAATTTACTTCAAATACCATATAAACCCCAACAGTTGTTACCCCAAGCTGTAACTTTAGGTTTGAGGTTTACAAGTTCTATGACGGAGCTGGTGACACACCACCACCAGCCCTAACATCCACATCACTACCATCTCTGCCTCCGACATCAATCAACACCATAGTTACTACATGAGGAAAAAAACTCCGGTACTCCGGGAGTTTGTACTCCCGCCCCATTGAGATGATGTCACATAGGCATAAATATTAATAGAGTATTATATGGCATTACTTTAATGGGGCGGGAATACCAACTCCCAGAGTACTGGAGTTTTTTTTCTACACAAGTGTGTAATATACCCAAAGCAATTTAATTTAACATATATATGTTTTGTGCTCTGTTTGATGTTGGATGTTCTACAATCATCATCCCCAATCAAGAAGATTTCAGAGATTGGATCATGAACCAGAAATCAATTCTGATTTTAAAAAATGAAAGCAGAATTATCATGTTCCTAGCTAGCTAGCTTGATGGTTAACCTTGTGTTCAAATGTCATTTATTCTTAATATTCATGATAATATATTAATGAACATGACATTGAAATATATATGATAGAAAATGCAATATCATGTTCTTAATTACTAAGTATATATGCAATATTAATGCATGGCTGTGTAGATTTTTCTCTTAAATATCTTGAAATCTAGCACCATCTTTTCATGTGAAATTATCATTACTTAATAGGTTACCATTTTGACGCTCCTTTCTTATGTCACACGCATGCATTAACTTTTTTAATATATATCCTAGCATGCAGACGCAGCTATAATTTTCAAGAAAGTATTAAACCCTAGAAGGCTGGTTCTATAAATTAGTATTTTCATATGAAGTAACTGGGACCTTATTCAGTGATCAATTAATTCAAATGAAGACCACAACTTTCTTTCTAGAAGTATTAAGTATGATTTTCAATATGTCTAGTAAAAAACCTAAGCTAGCACGAAATGGAACAAATAACATAAATAAGATCACCTTATACTAATGTTATATACATGTTAATTTCCAATTTCCAATTTTCACTTTTTACTTGGTCAAATGTGTATGAAATATTATGAATTAAATAATATGTAACACAAACTAATCTGACTCTTGGCCCTTTGCAAAAATCATAGGTAGGACCTTACGTGTCATTTGCCGCCTGGGTTCTCATGGTCTTAACTGGTACTGGTTGGGAACGATTCTAATGACCCTCTAGTCTTTTATTTCTTCAATCTTGACCAGTTCAACTTTTGGACTCTGACTTTTATTCTGCTCAATGAAAGCTTTTATTTAATTGAATATTCCGTCCCATTTGGATGCTATATTAAAATATTACAGACTTACAGGTGATCTTTCTAAACCAGCCACATAAAGGACAAAAACAACCCAGTCAAAAGTTGGCTGAACAAACATTAACTCCTTCTCATTGCCAACTTCCATATGCATGTTTTCAGATTTCACCGACCACACTTTCTTCTGAAGCCTAGGAAACTGTCATGTATCTCATTAACTCCAGAGCCTGTTTGTTAGGTTTGGTCTCAATCTTTTTCACTATCAGCTCCATTACTTCTCAGCCATCCTATGAATTCCCTCTCTGTTCAAATCCATCCAGTGAAAAATCAGACCCCAATTTCACATCAGACCTGACTTCCCTTCTAGATGGTGTCTTCTATAGCTATTGACAACAGCTTTTACAATGAGTCATCTAACGGCCAATACGGGCTTTTCCTCTGCCGCGGTGATGTTTCTAGCACCACTTGCCAAAACTGTGTTAGAAATGCAAGCAAAGATATCAGAAGCCGGTGTTCATCCAATAAAACAGCCATCATTTGGTACGATGAGTGCATGATTCGCTACTCGAACAGCAGCTTCTTTGGTGTGGCAGAGACTTGGCCTAAATTGTTCATGTGGAATGTTGCTAATAGAACTTCAGATCCTGATGAACCTGATGTCGATGCTCAAGCTCTCATGTATCGACTCATAAGCGATGCTGCAAAGTCAGATATGTTATTCAAGGCTGATGAATGGCCTGCAGATGATGAGTCTCAACGCAGATATGGGCTGGTGGAGTGCACTGGAGATCTAAATAGCAGTGCTTGCAGCAATTGTTTAGGGAAGTTGATGGAAGACATCAAGACATGTTGTCAAGGGAAAAAAGGTTGGCGCATTTTGGCTGCCAGTTGCAATTTAAGGTATGAATACAATCTTTTTTATCAGCCTACACTGGCTCCGCCCCAACCAGCTCCGCAGCCACTGCCTGATGGTGATAAAGGTGAGCTAAGCAACTTCAGTACTCTCGGGAAAAAATATGTAAATCAGATTGGAACATGATATGGAATAATGGCTCTAACCATCTAAATT
The DNA here is from genome assembly GCA_007844105.2 of Rhamnella rubrinervis. NCBI lineage: Eukaryota > Viridiplantae > Streptophyta > Magnoliopsida > Rosales > Rhamnaceae > Rhamnella > Rhamnella rubrinervis. The sequence goes on along the minus strand of CM017579.2, from coordinate 20,271,773 downwards.
CTGCATCTAGTTGCCTGTACTGTTAGAATAGTACTTCAGTTTACAGGAAAACACATTTCTCTCAAACCTGTTGAGTACAGCAAATTAAGTATATCTTATGTCAATCATGAGAATTTTGGTGAACATCCCTACTTTAGCTTTAACTATTGAGTGTAAGAAAACTGGTAATCGCAGGAAACATCACTATATCCCTACTTTAGCTTTAACATTGTGTTGTGTAATCGCAGGAAAAAAGAGAAATAACACAAAAAAAATTGTAATCATCACTATATCGTCAATAGCAGTAGTTTCAATAGCAGCAGCTCTGTTCGGTTTATGGTATCAAAAGTTCTATGGAAAGAATAGAAAGCAAGGAGGTAAATACCCCTCCACAGCCTATTCAATGAAATAGTACTGTTAATTGTTTAATTGGCACTGAGTTTTTGTTTGTAATTTTCTTATCATGTAAAGAAAGCCAACAAATTCTATTTCAAAGTTCGGAAGGTTTAGCTTTCATGGACTTAGTGAACACAAGTATGCTTGAAAAGGATGATGATAACAGTGGGGAGGTGCAGTATTTCAACTTAAGTACCATTCAGGCTGCCACAAAATATTTCTCTGATGCAAACAAGCTTGGAGAAGGTGGTTTTGGTCCAGTTTACAAGGTTAGAACTTAGAAGACATATCATGTCTTCATACAAATACATTTTTTTCAAAAAAATTGAAAATTCATAGTGACAAAATGGGAATTCCAGGGAATGCTGATAAATGGGAAGGAAATAGCAGTCAAAAGGCTTTCTATGAGATCTAGACAAGGTCTTGAGGAATTCAAAACCGAAGTGATGTTGATAGCAAAACTTCAACACAGAAATCTTGTGAGACTCTTGGGGTGCTGCTTGGAGGAAGATGAAAAGCTTCTTGTCTATGAGTACATGGCCAACACGAGTCTTGATGCCTTCCTTTTTGGTTTGTCTCTCTCTCTCTCTCTCTCTCTCTCTCTCTCTAGCTGGGAAGAACCTACCATCTGAAAGAAAATTCACTCTTTTTCTTTTCATGCTTGCTGTTTTTTTTCCAAATTCAGATCCAACCAAATGTAGAGAACTGAACTGGGATATACGCACAAACATTGTTAATGGAATAGCAAGGGGCCTTTTATATCTTCATGAGGATTCTCGGCTCAAAATCATTCACAGAGATTTGAAAGCAAGCAATGTTCTGTTAGATAATGAGATGAATCCAAAGATATCAGACTTTGGAACAGCTAGGATTTTTGGAAGCAATCAAATTGAAGCCAACACTGACAGAGTTGTTGGAACATAGTAAGTCATCTCCTCTACCTCAATAATCTAATGATTGTATTTCCTTTTAAATCAGTGATTTTATACTTCCAAGTTCTTCAACAGCGGCTACATGGCACCAGAGTATGCTATGGAGGGACTATTTTCTATCAAGTCCGATGTCTATAGCTTTGGAGTTCTAATGCTAGAAATAGTAACTGGAAAAAAGAACAATGGAATCTTTGGAACAGATCGATCTCAAAGTCTTCCCTCATATGTACTTTTCTTGTTCCTCACCCTTTTATGAGCTCAACCAAAAAAGTATTATGTTTTTATTAATGTTTTTAACTCATCAAATATGACCATGAACAGGCATGGCAGCAATGGAGTGAAGGAAAGGGAAAGGATATGATAGATTTAAGCCTACTCGATGCATGTTCTGTGAATGAGGCTGTCAGATGGATCCATATTGCATTGTTGTGTGTTCAGGAAGACCCTAATGATAGGCCTTATATGTCATCAGTGGTTCTTATGCTTGCAAGCAAATCAGTACAACTTCCACAGCCATCAAAGCCTCCATTCTCGGCAGGTAGACTTTTCTTGTCTGTTCAGTTTTCAACCAGTGGAGCAGAGACAGGGTTTGAGACATCTGACCAAACTTCAACTGGTGCTTCTTTCTAGTTCATTAAATTATAAGACCACAATTCTGTCAATAATATACATTAGGTGTTTCATTGTTAATTACCAAATGAGAGAAATTTTTAGGATTGTATAATTTTTGCTGATGTTACTGGTTAAGAACTTTAGTATATTAGATCTCTTTTTATGCTCATTTTACAATGAGATTTCAAGCATGCAACACAAAAGACTAATGCAAACAATAGGACATGGAATTTGAATCACAAATTCATAAAACTACAAGATCAAGTAGTAAAAGTTATCCAATTTATCCAATGACTAAAGAACCATCAGTAGTGCCAATTGCACTGATCAGACCAATTGCAACCCCTTTATGTGAAGAGGGTCTTCCACCTTCATGCCAATTTAAATCTGTTAGCCTCCTTCAATTTTTCATGACAGAAACAAAACCTTATTAACCATTTTCTGATTTCTTCTGTTAATATATATACTCAAAATTTGCTTCAAAACCATTGTCCAATACTCAAAATAAAGAGAAAATAAGATCACAAACTAATTACCTTCACTTGCAGGGGTTGACATGTTGAAATAAAACTGATAGTCCTGGTACCTCATGAAACAACTAGAATTATGGATTTCCCATCCTCTTTTACTCGAAATGAATGCCTTTAAAGTCTCAAGTTGATGATCCAGGCACTTTCGACAATCAGCCTTGCTGATATCTCTTGTGCACTGAACCATTCCTTGCGTCTTCCCAATTTGGCCAGCATCAAGCACTGCAGTTTGGAACATAATTGGCTTTGAAGCATTTTGCGCTAGTTCACCCATGAATTCAAGTCCTTTGGAAACCATTGATGGAACATCCAAATCAATGTCATTTGTCCAAGCTCCTGAAGAGTATTCCACAGGTCTTAAAAGGCTAGCATTTGAATTGTGTAGGAAACACCACCTGAACCAAATTGAAACATTTTTGCTATTCGGGCACAAGGTTACTTTGGTGATGTTGTTTGTGCAGTTACTGCAATCATTGGCAGAAATTCTGCTCTACATTCTATAAGACAATAAAGTTTTTCAGATTTCTTTCCAGTTTCAGTTTCATAGAAACCATTCTGAAGAGATGCATTGGCAGCCAAGGCATCGAATACATTTTTACAGTTGATCTGGAATTCATTCTCTGTGGTAGAAAATCGTCTGTGGAGCATTTTGCACTGAGATTGGAATTAGTATCAGCATAGCAAGAGACATTTGGAATTAGCAATATGATTAAAACTGCAACAAAATGTTGTGTTCTCATCTCTTTGGGGCTGTTTGCAGTTTTTTGAAGAATTTGAAAGGAAATTTATAGAGAAGGTAAAAATGAACTTGTGACTTTTTCACACTTTGATCAATAAATGATAATTGACTTCTTCATTCTACTAAGTAGAAAGTATGACTCCCTTGTTTTCCAAGGGGGCACATAACAGAAAGTCTGACTCTCTTGTTTTTCAACGGGGCCTTACATAAAAAATGGTTGAACAGTAATTTCAAGCGTGTAACACAAGGAAACTAATGCAGTCAGTATGGCATCATTTTCATTCACAAATTGAATCAATTCATATAGAACAGGTATCTAAAATAACAGGATCAAGCAATAACGTTTGACCAATTCAGTCAATTAATGATTAAAGAATGAAAGAGCTAAAGAAAACAATAGAAATGATAAGCTGCAAAAGACAAAATTTGTATTAATTGACCGAGTTACAATGTATAGACTCTAAGACTTACCTATCCCACTGACACTGGAAGCTATTACAGACATACACACGATATACAAATTTATCATGAAGATAATACATACATATTTATTATGAACAACATACACATCCTCTGGATAGGTAAAATCTGTCCCTTATCACACTTTACGCTAACAAAGAACTATCACAAGTGCTAACATGGAAGTAATCAGTCCAATTGCAGCTCCTTTATGTGAAGACAGTCTTCCAGCACCTTCAAGCCAAATAAAATCCATTAGCTCCATTTCATGATTCGTAACAGAAAATTAAAAACATAATGCAAATTTCTGATTTCTTTTTGTTATTATACTCAATGTTCACTATGAAACCATTGTCCAATACTTATAAAGACAAGGAAGAAAGTCACAAATATACCTTCAATTGCAGGGCTTGATATGTTGAAGTAAAACTGGTAGTCCTGGTAAGACGTGAAACAACTGGATCCATGGATTTCCCATCCATCTGTTGCTTTATTAGAATCCTCAAGTTGAAGATCCAGGCACTTTAGACAATCAGCCTTGCTAATATCTCTTGTGCACTGAGCCATTCCATTATTCTTCCCACTTTTTCCAATGTCCAACTCTGCTGTTTGGAACATCAGTGGCTGCTTTGAAGCATTCTGTTCTAGTTCACCCATGAACTTAAATACTTTGGAAGCAATTGATGGATCATCAAAATAAGTACCATTTGTCCAGACTAATGAAGAGGATCTCACAGATCCGGAAAAGCTAGCATTCAAATAGCGTAGGAAACACCACCTGAACCAAATCTTAACGTCTTTTCTGTTTTGGCAGGTAGTGGAGGCTATTGTGGTGATGTTGTTGGTGCAGTTTCTGCTATCATTGGCAGATATATCTCCTCTACATTGTATAAGTCCATAGACTTTTCGGGTTTCTTACCGGTCTCATTTGTGTAGAAACTGTATAGGAAGAATTCCCACTGAGCAGGGCCGATGAGGCTAAAGATGGAGGAATGAGCGCAGCCACCGTAGTTGGAAGAAGAAGAGCTCACAGTGGACTAGCTTGGAAGTCAGAGCCAAGGTCTATTGGAGGCTCGGCAAGGAAGAGCTGAGGGAGGAGCTATCATTACGGTTGAAGGCTTGGCTCGAGGTCGGCTCGATAGTGATGGCTGGAACAATTTTCCTTGGCTCAATGTGGTAAGAGCTGAGGAGGGTTCAAAAGGAAAGTTCACTCGTAGTAAATGGATACTTTATTTCACTGAGAGAAGCGCCATTTATGACTTGCTTAATGGGGTTTTAAGCCCTCATCTTGATGGACAAGATAAGGCCATGCATATATATATATCTCTTGATGACTCAAACAAAGTGTATACTCTACATTAGAATTCACAAAAGTCCAAAGCATTAAGCTTGGCGTGGAGGTTCTTTGGCGCTTTCACGCCTTAATTCTTGATTCCGGTGGTGCTAGAAATTTAACCGTTTGTGAGTAAAATTCGACATAAGCGAAACCATTCGAAGAGGTGCATTTGCAGCCAAGACAACCATGGATTACTGAGGTTGATCTGGAATTCATTATTTGTGGTGGATTCATCATCTATTGAGCACTGTGAACCGATATATGTATTATTATCTGCAGCATAGCAAGGGGTACTAATTAGAGTTAGCAATATGGCCAACACTTGAGCAAAATGTAGTAGTAGTAGTATCTTCATCTCTTCGGGAGATGAAGGATTAGATGGAAAGAAGAGAAGGTAATGAAATTTTGAACTTACATCAATGTGTTGTGCACATGACCAAATTTATTGCATTCCTTATTCTAACCATGTAGGAAGTCAACTTTCATGTTTTCAGGGGCAATTAACTTGTAATTAAAAAATAAGTCAGGTTTAATTAATGAATATAATATCATGCTAATGAATGTAATATCGTGCTGTGTAATGAATGGTCACCTTTAGACTTGTCGGATGGCACATGTAATAAGCAAATTAAGCAACTAATTCAGACGCATAATCTCAGGGTAATTATCTTGAAATACTAATTAATAAGTTATTAAGGGAAGCTTAGTAGTAACTGTCAAATTAAAAGGAAAAGGCTACATTGCATTTGTCTCTATCCTACATTGCATTTTTCTTTTTTTTTCTTTTTTTTTTGGGTAAATATTCGGAATGCACTTCAATAAAGAAATAGGCTTATTACATGAATTTGTTCCCACAGCTGCTGTATTTGTTCTTTTTGCTTTCATGTCTAAATTATTCAATTGCAAATTGCTTTTTATTACTCGTTCAGCCCATGTAAAATGGTTGTACAATAATTTCAAGCATGCATGTAACACATTGAGACCAATGCGAACAATGTCATATCGCTTTTTATTCACAAATTGAATCAATGTTCAAAAGGAGAAATCGTATAAAATATTACAAGATCAAACAATAACGTTTGGCCAATTCATCCAATTAATGGTTAAAGAACCATCACAAGTGCCAACATGGAAGTAATTAGTCCGATTGCAGCTCCTTTATGTGAAGACGGTTTTCCAGCACCTTCAAGCCAAATGAAAATCATTAGCCCCATTTCATAATTAATAACAGATAAACAAAACTATAATACAATTCTCGACATTCTTTTTGTGATTATACTGATTAATGTTTGATACAAAACCATCGTCCAATACTTGAAAAAACAAGAAAGAACACAAGTATACCTTCACTTGCAGGGGTTGATATGTTGAAATAGAACTGGTAGTCCTGGTACCACATGAAACAGCTAGATCCATGGATTTCCCACCCTCTTTTATTCGCAAGGACTGACTTAAAAGACTCAAGTTGATGATCCAGGCAGTTTCGACAGTCAGCCTTGCTTATATCTCTTGTGCACTGAGCCATTCCATACCTCTTCCCACTTTGGCCAACATCAAGCACTGCGGTTTGGAACATCAGTGGCTGCTTTGAAGCATTCTGTGCTAGTTCGCCCATGAAATCAAGTCCTTTGGAAACCATTGATGGAACATCCAAATCAGTATCATTTGTCGAAGCTGCTGAAGAGTATTCCACAGATCCGAAAAAGCTAGCATTCGAATAGCGTAGGAAACACCACCTGAACCAAATCCAAACGTTTTTGCTCTTTTGGCAGGCAGTAGAGGCTATTCTGGTGATGTTGTTTGTGCAGTTTCTGCAATCATCGGCAGATATGTCTCCTCTACATTGTATAAGTCCATAGTCTTTTTCGGGTTTCTTACCGGTCTCAGTTGTGTAGAAACCATTCTGAAGAGGTGCATTTGCAGCCAAGACATCCAGTAGATTTCTGCGGTTGATCTGGAATTCATTATCTGCAGCAGATTTGTCATCTATTGAGCACTGTGAACCTAGATTGGTATTATTATCTGCAGCATAGCAAGGGTCACTAATTAGAGACAGCGATATGGCGAACACTGCAACAAAATCTACTAGTAGTAGTACTATCTTCATCTCTTTGCGAGGTATGGTTCGAAGGATTAGACTGAAAGAAGAGAAGGTGATGACATGTGAACTTGCATTAATGTTTTTTGGAGGTGACCAAATCTAGTGAATCCCTCATATTAATATTTAGAAAGTCAACTTTCATGTTTTCAGGTGGGCAAATAAGTTGTAATTAAATGATAAGTCAGGTTAAATGAATGTAACATCACACTGAAGTGATTGGTCACCTTTTTAAAACTTGTTTGGATGCCACATGAAAGCAAAGCAACTAGTTCAGAGACATTATCTTAGGGTGATTATCTTCAAAATACTAATTAAGTTATTAAAAGAAGCTTAATAGAAATGATCCTTAAGTCAAAGCGGTTTGTCTCTATCCTCTCATTGCATAGAAGACTTTCATATTGATCTAAATCATATATATCCTAAACACAACCATCATCACCTGAATCATTTTGTAATCACTGGTTGGAGTGCTATCTCTACAATAGTTTACAAAAATCATTTATTTTAATTGATGTTGTACAGGTCATGGTGAAGAGGGAAAAAAAAAACGAACACTATTTAGCTGGAACCATGAAGACAAATAGGCCTGACAACAAATCAACTTGTATATAACATGATATTGGGTCAAAGGGTATTCTAAAGTGTTTGAAATTTGCCATTTGACATTGTTGAATTTAAATCAAAGCAAACCGCTAGTAAGAGAAATTAAATCTCTTTCATATTCTTAATATCCATTACATACATACATACATACATACATACATACATATGAAATATTGGAAAGCATAAAGCTTTTTCTTATATTTTAGTATAAAGAAAAATGAAAAATCTGTAGAAAATTGGAAGTCATTGCCTTCTTGTTTTGAATCTTGATAGATATATTAAATTCTATAATCTTATATTTTTATTTTTCGAGCATTTTTCATATAGAGATATATATATATATATATATTATATATATATATGTTGTTTGAATAAACTGAAATTTGGGAAAGGACATGGTAACAAAAGATACATAAGATATGCACTGAAGTCAACTAGTCGGCTTGAAATTAACGAAACTCCATGCGAATACAATCTAGTTTCCTACAGAAATTGGGCCTGGACTGTTTTAGGCTTGAGTTCAGTCAAATTAACGTGGCCCATGAATTGCTTTGGACCCACTATTTAAGTTGGCTGGCAAAAATATGTGCTCGGCTTGGTTTCGGAAGCAATCATATGTATCAGGATGGTTGACTTTTACGAAAACTAAGCAACCCAATAATTTGGAGCCCATTAATAAATATTACCCAATATTTATTTTCTTATTAATTAGTACCTCCTGTTGAATCAAAATTCCTATTCCAGTTCAGGGTCTCACTTTCCATTTTTATCTTACACTCGGTCATTAATTTATCTATATTTTAATTTTGATATTTTGCCCATTGATTTCAAGTTGCTGCAACAATGATTGAAAGGACACGATCGAATACCAGCGAAACACATACTTTTAAACTCTATTTAGCTTAATTACCACAGTTTTCAACATGAGTTTAATCAAAACTACGGAAACATCCTATAAGTTAATTAATTATTTTTTTATTAAGGGAAACAATAAGCGCAAGCGCAAGAGCGCGCGCGCGCACACACACACACACACACACACATATATATATATATATATATCAACATTCAATTAGGTTCTTGGTGTCTCTAGCTATCTACCCTTCTCAGCGAGTTGACTCTGTATATTATAATGTTGTTGTGAACTCTCTTCGCGGACACTACTACAATATTTGCATGTAGATTGATGGCGTTACTGTGTATTTTGCCAATTCCAAAAACGAATATTTGCTTGTAGAGTAGTGACCTTGCGTGTATTTTGCCAATTCCAAAAACGAGTTGATTGTCTAAGCTGGAGGACAACATATGTAAACTGTCTGATCATCTGCTTATATATATATATATATATATATATATATATATATATATATATATATATATATATATATATCTCAATTATTCATGACGATCGCTAGAGGGAGACAAATTGTCTACATATATGTATACATATATATATATATATATATATATATATATTAATTTTTTATTTTATTGTAGGATCGTTCTGATATGTATGGAACCAAATGGGGACCAATTGATACTGCTTCGAACTTATCCTGTCCGATTATATATTGCCGTCACTTCGATGTACTACTTTTTTTTTTTTTGGTAAAACACTTCGATGTTCTACTGCCACATATTGGAAACACATATAATATATTAGTGCATACCAAGCGGACATGCATTAATATATACATACGTTTGGTCCATTTCTGAGACTAATTGATATTACTTCTTTTGCAGATATGCATGCAATATTGGAGTGGTATATGTAGCTGCACTTCATGGACCAGGACCAGAAGGCTCTCTTGAGGATATAGAGCGTGTACGTACTTAATTCCTTAGAAGAATTTTTTATGCTCCACTTCATGAACTCACATGTGGCATTTAATTTAGGTTATGAATTTCCTTTTTCTTAGTTAATTTGACCAAGAAAGAGCTGACGTTCAATAAAGTTTTACGTCAAACACTCCGTCATTGATTTAATTTACTTCTTTTATTTGTTTTGTGTCTTAATTAATTATAATATTTCTGTTTGGAGGAAGCATTAGAGTTAACCAAGTCTCTTAATTGGTTCTATCATCCAATATTCGTACTCTTTGTAGCAATAATTACAAGGACAAGTCCCTACTTTCATTTCAAAATATCGGGCAAATTTTGTCCTCAAAGTCCCAACTCTTTCTTTCCAAAAGGTGTGCCTCAAATATTAATATAACTCTAAAGCAAAAAAACAAAAACCATAATGTCAATTAAAGCTGGTCCGGATATTACTTCCTGTGCAGATAAGAAAGGATCATTTTTTTAATTACTTTTAGGTAATAATTATTACTTTGAGGATTTAGAAAAACCATATATCGGTCATTTTAATATGACTTGCAAAAAAAGGGCCAACCAGAGATTGAATCCCACGTATTCTTCAAGTACTGTCATCTTCATTTACCAAAAAAAACTGTCATCTTCCAGATGGATCGTAGCTAGGCACACTCATATATTAAATAATGACTTCTCCCTTGGCATTTTATATTACCGAAGTAAATAGAAAGATTGTTAATTTTTATCCTTTTTAATTACCAAACAGAGTGAAAGTATTTTTTCTTTTTTGGTAAATTCAAACACAGTGAAAGTCAATATAATATATATCAACGTGGCTTTAAAAAATCCCAAGTCTCCCACTACATCCTTGTACATAAACTTCACCATTATTCATCAAAAAAAATTAAATAAACTTCACCATTGTTATTATTATCCTAAAAGACCATTTAGTATTTCTGTTTGACTTAGAAAGAGAAGGACGTCAATAATGCATATTTCTTTTATATCGTTTGGATAAGATCTTCCATAATATACACCAATTTGACAGTTTAATTGCTGAATATAATCCACTGCATGCATGACTAATTAAAAATTGTCACACATGCATGCAATTTGTAACTAAAGATTTTGACAATAGAAAATATACAAGATGTAACACATAATTTGGACTCTGCTGCAATGTAGTATATACAACGTTCCATGTTAAGTAAATATTAATTTCAAAAATTCAGATAATATTTAAAAAATAGAAATTATGCAATATATATATATATATATATATAGATCACTCTTATAAAATTCCTGGCCCTCTCTTCTACAACAACCACATCTTCCTTTGTAGATATAAATAGGTGAACTGCTGGATCACCAATGAATTTAGGTATGTTTGGGTAGCAAACGAAGTGTTTTGAAAAGTAAATACACATATATGGCATATTATACGCGAACCTAACTTTCCATCGACGGTACCCACTACTCCTTGGCCACGTACGTTACCTTGCTGTTACTCATAACGTAACTATCACAACCTACCCCAAGAATATTTGTTCTAGATATTCTACTATTCACTACTTACGATACGTATATATTACTAGATATTGAAAAGGGTCTTCTTCCACGCCTTTAAAGTTTTGCTTTACTCTTTTCAATCTTCTCGAGTATATGTATGCATGTGGTTGCTAATAATTAACTTTAAAATCAATTTTAAATTTTTACCTTCTGTTTTGCAGTTTTTCTGTTCAAATATTGATTGCTTTGATTAGTTGAATTAATTTGTTTTTCTTTTGTTATTTTTTTTCTTAGTGGGTTGGAGAAAAAAAAAAGGTATGAGGGGGACATATAGACGAGTCTGGTACGCTCAAGCGAGGATTTTCTCGACCAAAATTGACTTTATTTTTTGGTAATTAATTGGGGACTACAATTGATGAAGTAGCAGACAATGTGATGGTACGGAAATAGACAAATGAACAAGCCCAGCTTCCGCTTGTTTGCAGCAGATACCGAGGTTGCTTCCTGGTACTTTCCGGTTCTCTAACCCTCGCTCACGTGAATATAGCTGACACACTAAACAGACACCTCCAAATGTTCCCCTTTGGAAACACGTGAATAACTGTAAAACACGTAATTTGATTGCCATAATTTTTTCTTATACAATATTGTCTAATAGAACAAGATATTAAATTGCATCCGAGGTGTGGTCTGGCGGTAAGCCGATTAAATTTTTATGTTTGCCTGAGCTGTGGTTTTAATTTTGGTAAACTTCTTTTAAAACTTCAGGTGTATTAGTTGCGATTTAATCTTAGCAAGCCCCTGTTAAAGCTCAAGGTATACTAACTGCGGTTTAAATCTTGATAAACTCTTGTCAAGGTTTCAGATATATTCAATCTTGTTAAATGTCAAATGGAGGAGGAATTATTAATAAATGGAGGGGGAACTGTTAGGAGAATAAACTTGTTGTTTTAGACTCCTACAGAGTTGTAAAATTGAAGCAGTAACGAGACACTATCTGTTAATAGAATGGAGAATAAACTTGTAGAATGGAGAATAAACTTGCTGCTTTAAACTCCTATATGCTAATAGAATAGGGAATAAACTTGTAGAATGGGGAATAAACTTGCTGTTTTAAATTCCTATAGAGTTGTAAAACTGAAGCAGTAACGAGACATTATCTATTAATAGAATTCTAAACTGATGATTCACATATTGAGGCTCTTTTTATATTCATAAAAAAAAAAAAAAAGACAAGATATTAAATTCAAAAATCATTGCCACCTAATAATCTAATTAAGGGGCTTCTTACCAATGCTCATGACTAGTCATATATATATATATAGGTACAGGTACGGTACAAGTCTAGGAATTCAAAAACCAAAATGTTCTGTGGGCATCAAAGTATAAAATATGCTTGCACGATTGTGTATGGAGTGAAGAACTTCATGTTATAATCAAGCTATAGGTATCGAATGCATACATATAATATATTTCTTTTCAATAACATGTTTAATTCATAGTTTGATGTGCGAGTTGGGTTATATTTATTGGATGATTATATACAACTTTAATCTATCAAAAAAAGATGATATACAACTTTACGACCTTCATAAGCAATGCCAAAACTTAAAAGGGAGGAAACCAAAAGGTTTAGAAAAAAGAAACATTAGTTTATGAAGTGTTTGCAAAACTACTTTTTTATACCTTTGCCTTTCGACCTAATCAAATATAAATATATGTCCTGTCACAGGCCGTAACCCTGTTTTTGTCTTGGACTCGGACTCGCTCCTCGGTTTAAAGGATTAAAATATATCATTTTCTAGATAATAATAATAATAATCAAGACAACTGACCAACTGGCCTTTTTTTTTTTCTTTTTAATTTCTTGTCCTTTTTTACTACAGCTAGTGATTGAACAATTTAAAGTTTCAGAGAGACATAAAGCAATTTTTAATTTCCTAATTGAGTTGATGCATGACATACCGCAACTGCAAGTTTGTTTCCTTCCACATATTCCGTGCGACACTTTTAACACCCTTACCCTTGTATAAGAGCACTGACGCAGCTCACCTTTGAGACATTCTACAAAGATAGCACTAATACAGAGCTCTCCTTATCCCTTGCATACTAGAAAACTCTTCTACCTTTTAAGTCAAATTTGCAAAATGAAGAGCAAGAGCTGTACATGGTTAGTTATCCTGTTCCTCATCTTCATCAATTTCAGTAGTTCCTCCGCAAAAGAAGCAAAACCCATGTCAGATACCCTCACTTTTGACTACTTCCTCAACAAAACTCACCAATGGATGATTCACCACACAGAGCACCATGAAATTCAATTTAAGTTATCGGTCTCTAATGTTCTTGCAGGAGTTCTGTGCTTCATAGCTGCGTCGATATCTAGTGCCGGTGGAATTGGTGGTGGAGGGCTTTTCATTCCCATATTAACTATCGTGGCAGGACTAGACCTCAAAACAGCCTCAAGCTTTTCAGCTTTCATGGTCACTGGGGTTCGATTGCAAATGTCTTCATCAACTTGTTATCCACATGTCCTAGATATGGTGGGAAGACATTAATCGACTTCGACATAGCACTTCTATCACAGCCTTCTATGTTGCTTGGGTGAGTGTTGGTGTCATATGCAACCTTATGTTCCCTGAGTGGTTGATCACTGTACTATTTGCTATTTTCCTTGCTTGGTCTACCTCAAAGACCTGTAAAACCGGTGTCCTGTGTTGGGAAATAGAATCAGAAGAGCTGCGGAGAAGTGACTCGGCAAGAGATGTGGCTTGCGAAGAAAGTGAAGAGAACAGAAGTGCCAAAGAACCCCTTTTGGTTACAGAGGAAAACCGCAAATTGAGGTTTCCATGGATGAAACTGGGTATCTTAGTTCTAGTCTGGTGTTCCTTCTGTTTTGTCTACCTTCTCCGTGGAAATCGAGACGGGCAGGTATAGTATCCATCCTCTGCTACAATATGTTATACAACTCAAATTATGGCAATTTTACTTTTAACTTTATTTCACTGCCTTATCTTAATTATATGCACCATGTGATAAATTTTATAGATGAATGGTTATGATTTAATCTCTTTTACCTCTGCTTTATCACCTGTCCATTAATTTCCCCATAAAAGTTCAAGGTAAAAAGTCTCTAGGCTATCCTTATCAACGAGAATTTAGTCTGTTCTTTTGTTGTTGTTTTCATCATCAAATATGAGTTATTATATGGTTAATCAATGATCCAACCAATGTCATACGCATCTTTCGAACTCGTCTGTAGTTGAATTCAATTTACCAATCTTTATAGAAAAGACAAGACCTACCTGATTGAGGCCACGGCCTCATAGAACTATTCTTGTCTTCCTTAAAACAAAACATGTGCCTGTCAAATTCTTTTGCAGGGTATCACAGACATAGAGCCGTGTGGAGTGGGTTATTGGATTCTTTCAGCGTTTCAAATTCCTCTTGCCCTGGTTTACACCGCCTGGATGTTAAGAAGAAAAATAGCCTTTCATATCAAACTTCATACCACAAGGTATTTGAGGAAACCTGAGGATCAGTTAGCCTTTGATTTTTCCCATCAAAATAATCCGACTGCTATTGTCTAGCAAAAGCATTACCTTTCTAAATCTCTTTTGCAGGACGTAGAAGACCAGCTGACTCGAAGTGGACAGTTGAACAAACTCACCTTCCCAGGAATGGCACTATTAGCAGGGGTTCTGGGTGGTGTCTTTGGAATGGAGGAGGAATGCTTATAAGCCCACTTCTACTCCAGGTTGGAATAGCACCGGAGGTAAATACATCGCGCACATCCTTCTTTACTCCCCAATCTAACCCCAAGCTCCTAAAATGCTTATTTCTCAATCCCATCTTTTCTGTGCAGGTAACGGCAGCAACTTGTTCTTTCATGGTTTTCTTCTCATCTACCATGTCCGCGTTTCAGTATTTGTTGTTGGGCATGGAACACATAGACATGGCCACCATCTTTGCCACCATCTGTTTTGTAGCGTCACTTCTTGGATTGGTCGTGGTGCATAGAGCAATTCAAAAATATGGAAGAGCTTCTCTTATTGTTTTCTCAGTAAGTATAGTGATGGCTCTGAGTACTGTTTTGATGACAAGCTATGGGGCTATTGATGTTTGGAGGAACTATACATCCGGAAAGTACATGGGGTTTAAACTGCCCTGTTAAATGATTCGAAACAGTTTTGTAATTAGGCTCCTAAGTTAGGTTTGCTAAGAGACGTAGAGATTAAGGAAACAAGCTGCTGGATATGTCAAAAACAAGAAACTAGTAGTAAGAAGTTCTGCATGCCTGGCTCTCAGTGACTGTAGAAACTAATGGGCTAAATAGAATTCAATATGATGTGATGCATCAAAAGCCACACTGGTCCATGGTCTGTACTCTGTACTCTCTAAAACTTTCCTAGGTAATAAATATGTCCCAAGAGAAGCATGTTTGTCAAGTCGATCCTTGTGCCAAAGCCATTTTGGTAAGCCCCACACAGATTCTGTTTTTTTTTTTTTTTTGAAAACCTATTAGTACGAAGTATATCAAGTTGAGGCTCTTCAACATGGAAATAGCAGTCTTCTGAATAGTAATAAGGAGTGCAAACAAAAGAACAATAAATATATATATAAAAAAAAAAAAAAACAAACAATACACTCGCTATAAACAAAATTTTGAGCAGCATATCAAGTCATAAATACCATCAGCATTTCATCTTTTTATTTGGAAATTGTAATACTTCATAACCTTGAGAGAAGAAAATTAAGAAAAATAAAATTTTCTTGATGGAATTACCATTCTAATCAATGCCATGTAGTAATACAGAGCAACATTTGTTTCGAAGTAATTGCCAAGATACAATTTGACAGGTTATAATTGGTAAACTAAATACCAAAATTGTTACTAAAATCTTCTCACAATTTATCCCGGCAACCGATGTGAGAATCCATTTCCCTTATCGTCCATCTAGCACGTCATAGAAGGTGGACTATGCGCCATGGAAATTCCGCCAGGTCATGCAACTGGAGGGCGCAGAACGTGGTCTTGAGAGGTATCAACAGCAGCAGGTGGCATGAACTGCCACATAGAAATTCCAGGGTAGCCAAAGGGAACCAGTTTGCTGCCAACCACATGGCCTGGCCTAGTATAAGGGGCTGCTAATGCAGAAGGGTGCAGGAAACTTGGTTGGTTACTCAGGGCTTTCACTTGCTGATCAAGGCTATCTTTCTCTGCCTTTAACCTCTGCTTCTCATCTCGAAGTTCATTCTTCTCAGCCTGAACAAAAGTTTGATTCATTCAAAATCAAAGATATAATGCACACTCATCCGGTTTCTTCTCATCTCAAAGCTAAACAAAAACCAATGTAACCTTTAATTCATTTATTTTCTCTTGCAGATCCTCATTTGACTCCTTTAGTTTTTAGCTTCCGTACGTAACTGAGTCACCATCCGAACAGCAGCACCCAATATAACTGCCTTGTCCATTTTGGGAGGCCTTCCAGGGTCCAAAATAGAACCCAATTCCAGGAACCTTAAAATCATGACAATATCAAGAGAAGAGAGAGAGAGAGAGAGAGAGAGAGCATCAAAGAACAAGATCATGCCTGTCATTCAGTCTATCCCTGCGCATTTTCTCTCTACACGCTTTAGAACCAGATGAACCAAATGATTCAGGCCTCACCCTGTGATACAATTATATAAACAGATTGATTAAAGTTGGAAACAGAAAGGAAGAGACATATAACAAAATCATATTATGACTGACCAAATTTAAATTAACAAGCTGTACAAAACCAAAATTGACTGGGAATTAAAAAGTAAGCAAAGTCAAAGGAAAAATTTTTGTGTGAATACCGTTTCCGAGACCCAGTTTCATTTAGTCCATCAGAGTTCTCACACGAGTCATTGAAGTCCACACTGAGATAACAACAAAGAAGAAGGAAAAAATAAAAAGGAAAATGAATTTTTATATTCATAGTAAGCATATAATCTTGCTCAACATTGTGGTGAGATGTTGTTGCTCAAACAATTTGTGAAAATATTAAAAGCAATATGTAACGAACTGTAATAAAGTGTAGATATGTTAATAAGCTTCCCCTATTACATTGCCCTCAACTGACCTCGGCTAGCTAGTCGCATCACTCCATTACAAATTAATGGAACAGAACTACACACATAAAAATACCAGCTAACCAGTAACACCATAAAGGATTAATTACATTACTGTTAAAAGTTAAAAAGAAAAATGAGAGTTGATGGTAACCAATTACATAAACACAACATAATTACTTATTCACAAACACATCATACTTTTATACTCGGCCCCAAGGGTCTGTTTCATTCGTATAATATTGACCATTGTTGAATTTATAAAATGCTAGAAAATTAAAATAATTTGTCATATTATTCAGGCATGCATCATAGCCAATGAATCACCAAGGCATCAAACAAAACCACATGAAATCTTTGGAAAATTAAAAACTTTAACTAGTTTCATCGACAAAGTATATATTTTTATTAGAATATACCCAACAATTAAAGAAAACAAAGAAAGACTCCCATATTAGTAACATAAAGTAGGCAAATAAAATTCAATTGTAGAACTTATCTGAAGAAAACCAACAGCAGAAAAACAAAGAACGTGGGGAAAATGGGCACCTGAGAGCTGTAGGAGCTGTGAAAGAATGAGAAGGCCAAGTGAAAGCTGGCGGGTCAAGTGCAGGAAGGTCACCACCAGGGACAGGAAGGTCCTCTATTAAGCCGTAATCAAAAACCCAGTTGTGATTTTCCGGCGAACACATTTCTGTATGTTGCCGTCAATGCAGAAATGTCCGGCTCTGATCCTTTGCAGAGCCGCCGTGGTTGGTTGTTGGGAATGATGAAGAGAACAATGTCGATAATAATAACAATAATATTAAACAAAACTAATAATAAATCGAGTGAATCTGATTGGTTGGTTGGTTTAGTTTGAGATATGGAAAAATTAAAAGTTGGGATATGAGAGATATGGCATCTGGGTTATGGCCAACCCAAAAGTTGGATTTGCGAGTGTCGTCTTGTTCCACCATCGCCGCCACCACAGAAAAAATTGACCAGTCTTTTTCTTTGCTTTTTCTCCTTTTAACTTTTTTTCTCTTTTATTAAAAACATATTGCATAAGAATTTTTAGTGTGGGCTTTAAGCCCACAAATCAGATTTTATTGGACTGTCTTGCATATGTCTCAAATAATCTCACCCAACCCCAAACGCGCACAAAAGTTTATTACTTATTTAACAAAAAGAATAAAAAGTAAAAAAATAGACTCTTTTTTTCTTTTGGTAATAAAAAAATTAAAAAACAAATATAGAATGTATAAAGCACTAAAACATATATTTCCAAAGAAAAAAAAAAAAAAGCATTAAAACATATTGCCATTTTTATTGAATACAACATCCCAAAATTAACATTATGATTGTAGAAAACATTTGGCCCTCCGTGCAGACCTTAACCTAATATGTGACCATAGCTTACTCCAATTAGTAATTTAATATTAGAGACTACATTGTTTGTTATAAATGGTACCAGAACCAAACATTATTAATTCCATTATTTCTGCACATTAAAACATGAGGTAGACTTTAATACATACATAGTGAATATAAATACAAAAGTAAGCAGTCGAAACTAAAATACATAAAACCTAACATTGAAAACTTGAAAGCATACTTGTTCAAGTTACCAATTTATCAACCAAATCTGAAGCTGACATTATCACAGGCACTTATTTTTTGCACAATGGAAACCATACAAGATAGAATACACACTTCAACTATGCAATATATACACGAAAGGACTGAACAAAAGCATCTATCCTTTTCCTCATCTCCTCTGGATTGGCACCCACAAGTTTGTCAACCTGAGCTCCATCCCTCATCAGCAAAAAGTAGGCATGGCCTTTATCTCCAATTTACTTGCTACCTCCTAATACAAGTATACAACAAACAAAGATACATGTTCATACACATCATCATCAGAAACAACATTGAAACCTTTAAAGGGAGTCATTAAACATCAATTTGGAGAACTTGTGACTTGGTGTCATGTCGAACCAAAACTAAAAATTACAATGAATTGGAACGCGGCACAATCACTGAAACCACATGAGCACCCCAAGCACAATAGGTACTACAGAAAGATACATTTTTGAAGAACAGGAACCGCCCTAATTTCAGAAGTAGCAAGCAGGAACAACCCAAAGTTTACATATAACACAACAGAACATATATGTATATTATGATATCATTATGCCAAGCTTGAAAGCTAACTCAGGTTCTAAGATCATTCAAAGGTTGTAAAGTTACATGTGTGCTTTTGATCGAGTTCTGAACAAAATGTTTTAATTTCATACAAAAAAGACCACAAACTAACTTACCCTTTATTCTTCCATATGATTCACAAAAGAATATGTCTATCAGACACTCCAAATAAGTGGGAAAACAGTTGACACTACATATAAAAACCTTGGTTGGTTCATGTAGTTTAAAAAAAAAAAGAAGGTTTTTAGAGCAAGGCCAAACAGGCTCCAATACTTAGGATAAAAATACCAGATTTGACAACTATATGAATCCAGTATCCATGTTAAAAAAATTAACCCTCAAGTGCACAATCACGTCAGTGTAAATAGGAACAGAACAATGTTTTGTTAATGGATCAATAACTGCATAACAAGATTAAAAGATAAGCATCATGTAGTCTTGTAGAGCAAAACACTGATACTAAAGCTCTACTATTACTTTGTATAATGCATTAGCTAGTCTTCTTCAAAGCCTATAGCATACCATCGACAACAATACGTATATAAATAAACATATTACGCTTTGTTTGAGAAATTAGGCGAATTACCTTGACTTCATCAACATCAACCACGAGAAACAGAACATCTGGGTTGCTCAAGGCCAACTCCTCAAAAAAGGGGTTCATAGCCACCGAAGGCATGCACCACGAAGCAGTGAAGTGGACAACAATCTACAACATATCTCAGACAAACAAATAAGGCCCCCCCACAATAAGTAACACCAAATAGCCATTTGTTTCCCACCAATTCAACAAGAAAGTCATCAAAATTCTAGGATCGTCTCCATTGATAATGAGTCTCAAAATTTCACAGACAGATAATTCCTTTATAAAAGTGAAACAGCTCAAGAAAACGCAGATAAAATCAAAACCCAGTGGAGATCAAACATCGAGTTGTACTTACAAACCATACTGGAAGAAAAATATGCAAAAAGAGAAACTTTTTAAAAGGAGTTTAGAGAACGCTCACAGGGCAGCCTTGATTGGTGGCTTGGCTAACAAACGAGCCCCAGGACTCCAGAGAATCAACCTTCACAACTCTAGGTTTATTCTGCTGCTCTTGTTGGTTCTCCATCTCCTTCTCTTTCTTCTTCTTCTCCTTCCTCTCTCCTCTTTCTCTGTTATCTGTGGGGCTTTTGATTTATTAATGTATAGAATATTTGTAATATATTCGATACAAATAATACTTTTTAAAATAAATTATTGAATTTAACAGTTCATTCTGCCCCACTAATGATACAGCCCCTTATTAAAAAGCCATTCTTCCATTCATATATAGTCAAATAAATAATAAAATTACAGAATTATTCTATATACGTCCAGTAATACTCATTACATACTTCTGCAGAACAGAGATGTACTTTTTATCGTTTGTACTTGACTGGAATGCTCCATGAGATTGGATAAATATGAATGGTTTAGAGTTGGACCCACCTGCCGTTTTCATGTCATGGACAAAAGAAGGTGTTTCGCTTTCTTATCCTTTCTGAAAGATTATTTCTTATTTTTATTTTTGGTAACCAAAACAATGAAAAAACAGAAGGAAAACAACTGATGAAAAGACAGTTTTGTAGAGGACAAGGAAGCCCATTGATTTTTGGGAACCCACTGATTTTCCATGATTTCTTAACTTTATTTCACGTAAGTTGAGCAAAAAAAATTATCCATTAATTCTTGAAAATAAAAAGTTATCCATTAATTCTTTCTTGTCATTGTTTTCTTAATATAGGAATCAAAATTTCAGTGTCACAAACTAAAAAAAGGTTACAATCAGAAAATTTAAAAGATGCCCTTTTTGACCTTTTAATACTTAGACAAGGAAACTTCCTTTTCAATGATGTTCGTAAATATTACAGATAACCAAGGACACAATGGGGAATGAATCAATTAGGTATGTAATATATTCCATTGTCATACTTGCATAATTATGGGTTTTAAAAATAAAGGGTTAGGAGCTCCATGAAACTGTTTCTACATTTCAGACGTCACAGGCTTAAAAAATATATCATCAAAAACTCGACTTCAAAGAATAGTAGGATCCCAAACACCATGATTTGACTATTTTCACCTATCGCCATGATCAAATCATTAATCAAAATCTGACCTGGAGATATCAAGTATCATCATCGGTCACCAAATATTATAAACATATTTGAAGTCGGAATTCCCTTTTCACTTCTGGCAGACCACAAAACCACAACTCTGTCGAACTTTTGTAAAGCAATTATATAAATTTTCAGAGCCACTTCAGAGTTCTATAAGCATCATACTGTACAAAATCAGTAACAATGATGTTCATGCTTAGATGATAGAATACAGAACTGGAATTCAAATTTCCAAGATCTCCAGACAAGATATTCCAACATACTCCCCAATCAAGTTAAGAAGCTAAGACAAATACTAATACACATCATCTTTTCATGACAATGTTCACTCTAATATTACAGCAAACATTTTGTCTTGCTTTAATGGTATCATGATCCTTACAAGAAACAAAAGCATAAATGACATAAAGCTATTTTTGCTTTCAAAATGACAACCCAATGACCAATACAAAGAACTTCATAAGAAATTTGACATGGACTTACCAAGACAAAGTTGCATACTCACTACTATACACAACCATTAACCACCAACATTCATTTTCGCCGTTGTGATACAGTGTCATCACTGTCGGAGTCGATCTCCCACCAAGAGCCGCTGTTATCCTCCTGCATACAATCATGATGTACCCCTTCAATTGTGCCTTCACTATCTCCATCCTCACTCTCAATATCCGAGAAATATGCACTTTTTCCATCTCTTGGTCATATGTCCACTCCAATCTCTCCAAACATCACGGTCTTTCCATTTCCCTACAACTGATACAGCCTCCTTCTTGGCTTTCTTCAACATAATTTCCTTCCAAGAAAACCCAGCATCCGCAGTTCTTTCAAAGTCCCATCGGTGACATTTCCCACAACTACAGTCTTGAGACACCTGAGTTTTGCTTCCTTCAAAACATCCAAAAATCTGAATCATCTGAAACAAGCACAAAACACTCAGCTCCTTCGATCCATCACATCCACCATGTGATTTTTCAATGCAATATCAGCAGCTTGAGGCTTATCAGACACAGTTCGAACCCAGAAGCCCGCCCTCTTTATCTCATCTGCTAAACCATACCCCACCTTTGGTGTCAAAATATCCCTTGCAGCATTCTTATACTTCTCCATCTTCATTGAGTACTTGCCAACCAGTTTCACCCTCCTACTCCCTCTAGCTGATTCTATTTGATTCAACCTCTTCATATGTTCCCGCTCGTGAAGCTGCTTAAAGTGATTCACAAGCTTCTCATTGGTATAAAATTTCCTCCCACATACCCGACAAAGATATGGCTCAACCGGTTTAATCACACCCTTATTCTCCAACTGGTTCAACATCTTTCTCTCTTTTCTAACCTCCTAACCATTGGCGGGACATAACTAAAAGAGTGGCGATTCGCATACGCTACCATGTGCTGAACAAAACCGAAAGAAGAAGCAGTTGCCTTGAGCTTAATCGCTGCTTCATATGGTGGGATTGGATTTGGTGGTTTGTTATCTAAATCCCAGAAAATTGCAACATTGTTTTGTGGGTTCTGTACAAAATGACAACATCTACTCAATACAGCAAACGGGTTAAGGATTTCTAATCTTCTGGATTGGATTTTACAGAAAAAGTTGCCGAATTTGACAAATAGAACCATAGCCAGAGGTCGATTATGACTATTGATGAATAGCAAAAGAAATAATGGCAAGAAAGAAGAAGACTGGAAACAGAGGTATTTAGAACAACTTACTGGTTTACATACTTTGGGTTACATTCATGGAAACATAAGCAGCAAATGATGGATTTGCCCAGGAGAACCATTAGACTACAAAATCAGTGTACTACGTAGACGAAGCACGGTAGAAATTTGGGGTGGTCAATAGAACTGCCATGGAAGAATCGATGGCGGCGATGGCAAAACAGTTCTCGCTGCCAACCTTGCTCCCTTGCACTGAAATTCTTCGTTTCAGATATAAAAATTAAAAATCAAAGCCTTTGCGAACTGAAAAGTGATTAATAATCCGCCGGAAATAACAAAGTGGAGATGAGAGCATTACATAGGGCTAAAACATGAAAAACAATATGTATTTTAAAATATTCTTTTTATTAAATTACGTATTATTTTGTTTCATTGATTAAAATACTATCACATTACTCAAAATATTCAAAACTTACATAAATTTATTTTATGCATACATATTGTAACTCCTATTACGAATGCTTTTCAGAAAATAATAGTTCAAAACATTAATTTACCCTTATGTATCAAATAACTTTCATAGAATTTAAAAAAAAAAAAGAAATTCCTAGTACATACATACCTTAAAAATATTTTATTAAAATTCAAGGGTTTAGTTTGTTTGCCAAAAATCAATCAAGAGTATTAAAAGCAATGGAAGTATGACAATTTTTTTTTTTTTGGTAATATGGAAGTATGACAATTTAAACATTACAGAATGATGTTAAAGATAATTTCTTTTTCATGTATTCATCCAAAGATGAACGTTTATGTAAAATTCAAACATTGTTCCTAGGAGAATAAGCTTATATAGTCGTAAGAATCCCAAGACAAGATCCTAATCTCACTATAAATGTAGAAGTACAAATTAGTAGTAGCTTCAAGCAGAACATCTACAAACAATGGATTCACAACCCAAATGGAGAAAAGAAAAATACTTCATTTTACATAGTACAACCATGACTGATACATATAACTGTTACTCCGCCATAAATGTAGCAAGAGACAACACAGCAGAATACTACTAGTTTCAGCCATAGCTCAAACGAGGATCTGAAGAAGGCCGCACGGTTGTTTGACGCCGAGGAATCCCAATTTCACAGGAATTGACTCTGGCTGCAAATCTAAGGGAACAAAGCGACTCCCAATTGAAGAAGATTCAGGGAGATATTGACAAACATTAAAGTCTTTGAGTCCCCTCCTAAACAAGGCTGTTCACACATTCACAAACATTTCCATTCATTAATGAGACTAATATGCTTCCAAAGGATTTTGAATCCCTTTTTATTTAAGCTCTTGCATATAATATATACTATTCTCATGAAAATTTGGATCAATGAAAAGAAGCGGGTAGAAAAAGTTCAAAGAAATTACTATACCTGGAGAAGATATGTGAGTTTTGAGTTCCTGAAAGGAACATGGTCCTCCTTTTAGCCAGAGCAAATATAACATCACTCAGAGACGACAAACTTTTATTGATGGCCTGATTATTGAAGAAATAATTAGCCAAACATCTTATGAAAATAAATAGGTACATAAATCAGAGAGGATTTCAAGAAGACCTGAGTTTCCTTCAGACGATCTCCAACTGAGCCGCTCTTTGAGAGCCGCTCACTTCCAGCAAGATCTATGAGGTTCAAGACCCCTTGAACTTGTTGTTCAGTGCCCTAAAAAGCTTAAAAAGTGTCAGCAGTTACATGAAAAACAGAACGCTCAAAATAAAAAGAAACTTTAAGAGCACATTTGTGACTGTGGCATTGCAGTGGAACAAACCTCATTTACACCAGAGATACGCAATGTAAACACAAAATGACTCCTTGACGATTGTTCGTTCATTTGTGTCCTTCCAACTGACCTAAAATGTCATGATGGCAACAAAGTTGTATACATTTGAACTTAATTCATTTAAATGATAAAGAAATTCAGAACAAACCATAAGTCAATTGATAAACAGAACACGTTCTACCTTGAATAATGCAGTACATAACGCAAGTTCCATAAAGAATGAAAAGTTTACATAGTAGAAAAATAAATGGGACCAGGAACGGGGAAATGGGGAAAGAACCATTGTTTTCAAACTACTACTCATCTATAGTTTAAAGAGCCCCAACGTGAATAACAAAACTCTGGAAATACATCGCTAAGCAGAAATTACACAAAACCTCTTATAATTACCATATGAAAACAAAAGAACATTATTATATAAAAATGGGCAATGTTTAATAAATGCACCTGCTCTGCGCAGCCTGATGAAGAAGAGACGATATCTCTTTGATGCTACAAACATCAACAATGGTGAGATCAGATACATGTGTGTTTCCATTTGCATCATGTTTAATTGTATACTGCTTTCCAGAGACACTATTATCGGTCCGCATCATGTCTGCAGTACTTGACCGATTTGCAGATAACAAATCGCGGATGGTCTCATTGTATATTTCAAGCATAGAGGCCTACGAAAGTTTAAAAGAAATTGTTAGAAGTCTAACTAGCAAATGTAATGTAAGCACATGAAAAACAAGACAGTACCTGCATCTTGTATTTCCAGCCCTGGGCTTGAAGAGATTGACTAATTTGGAATATTTGTTCAAGCGAACGGGGTATTAGCCCTTTCTGTTCCGAGGCTTCTGGCCTGCCCATCATGGTGTAGGTTTTACCAGACCCCGTTTGACCATAAGCAAATATACAAACCTACACGACAACCATCATGTTATTGCATATATAAGCTAATACAAGAGGCACAAATCAAAATGCTGAAACAACAGTTTCACCTTATAGCCGTCAAGCGCACTCTGTACTAGCTGTGATATTTCTACAAAAACATTTTCCTGTGTTGCCTCATGATTAAAAACTTTGTCGAATGTAAAGGATATTTCTGCCCTGCAGAGAGTGTAATTTGAATTAAAGGGAAGAACAGAACTTGTGTTTCCATTTCTGAAAAACAACTGAATAAAAAGAAAAATATTACTACAAAATTAGCTAAGGGAAAAAGAAACAGATTTTTCTTACCACTTTGTAACAAGTCAATACCCCGACCTAAAGCTTCCGTTGATGTGGGATAAGAAATGACAGAAGTTTCAGTTCCAGCACCCTCATCAGGCAACAAGGGCCGCACTCGACAGAACACTCGAATGTTCCCTTTTAACTCCTGCAACGAATGACAATTTAGTACTATTCAAACATCAAGGAGGTCAACAGATGAACAAATCTTTACCAGAATAGTGTTGTGCAGCTTCTTTCTTAACTTTTCTCCTTCAATAACTTGGAGCTCTGTATCAGCCAGGCGATCTTGTAAGTCACGCACAAACTTCTTCTGCTCTTCAAATTCTGTCCTCGTCTCTGAAGCAGATAAATCCACCATCTAGGAGAAAGAAAATAATCAGTATCATAAATTTGTAAACACATATGTTCCACTTCTGCTGCAATACATGATCAAGTTTTCCTAAAACCCATAGGGTGTTGGCGCTACCTTTAATTTCTCATTTGCAGCAGCTAGCTGATGCTCAAGTATACGTATTCGCTCCCTCTGTGATGAACATGCCTCCTGAAAAATTGAAAGAGATAAATTCAATGAAGCTTGTAACAGCAGGAATCTTTAACATTTGAAAGGATTAATAACAAACCTCCAAAGCATTTGATTTTGCTGTCAAAGAATCCAACTCTGCACATGACTTCCCAGTAAATTCTTTGTACTTTACTACTTCAGCAGTCAAGGCCTGCACCTGTGTTATTTGCGATCACGATCCTCCCTCACTTGATGCAGTTCTCCTCGAAGACATCTGAGTTCATTCACCAATGACTCCTTTTGCTTTATAGCATCTTCTTGTGAAGCCTACAAGTAAAGACAAGCTTGAGTGATGCAAAAACAGTAGTAAGGGGTTAGAAAAAAAGTGGAAGAAATTACAGCAGGTCATGCCAATTGATTCACTGGATAATAGTAAAACATTGTAATGATGTATACCTTGAATGAAGACAATTGGTCCTGCAATGCTTTATTGTGGCCCCTTAGGTTGCTAAGGTTCTCCACAATAGTCAGTTTCTCCATTTCAACTCGCTTGAGAGACTCACTCGTCATTTCAAGATCTGTCTGGAGTTTACTATTGTACTGCTGTAGACTCTTGTTATATTCTTGGGCTCGACTGTACAAATCCTCGCTTGTAGAAACCTGCAGAAATTAAACAAATGCAAAAGGCAGAATTCACCAAAATTCAGAAGGAAAATCAATAGTAAAAAATGAATAAAAATGAGACTTATAGAACATGGCTTCGTCTTACCCTCTGATCAACCACTAATTTCTCTTGATGAGCTTTCTCAAGCTCAACTGAGAGAGAAGCTTGCAACTTCTCAGCAGCATCCCTTGCCTCTTTTCTCTTCTATGACAATCAATTGCATCCTATATGTGAAAGAATAAAAGGGAAAATTTTAACTAGAGATGAAGAAACAATTAGAAAGGTGGTAACTTTATGACATAATTCATTACAGTCCTATATCGGAGGTCTTACCAACTTATCTGATTCTTCCTTTAAAACTTTTTCTTCTAAAGTAGCAACAGTTTTTCTCAGATCCAGATTAATTGAATTGAGCTCCTCTACCTTGGCTTTCATCTCCATCTCTAACATAATACAAATGAATCAATATTAGACAAAGTTCCCTTCAAACAACAATTAATAAATATCAGCCACATGATTGAGTAAACAACCATAGAAATTAAAGTTTTACAAGGTTGAACATTTTGATTGTTAACAAGTAAACAAAAGTTGCATTTAGGAATAGAGACAGGCATCCAACACTTCCAACTCAGTTTCTGCAGACTCTGGAAACA
Organism: Rhamnella rubrinervis; assembly: GCA_007844105.2. Lineage (NCBI taxonomy): Eukaryota > Viridiplantae > Streptophyta > Magnoliopsida > Rosales > Rhamnaceae > Rhamnella > Rhamnella rubrinervis. The sequence goes on along the minus strand of CM017579.2, from coordinate 20,243,815 downwards.
CCAATGGAAGTATATATATTACTTAAATACCAAGATATGCATTATTCTTGTGCAAGCCTTTTATATAGGAACTCATGCGCATGTCTGCATGCAAAAGTTGCAACAACTATAAACTACAGATTTGTTACATTCCATTCATATTCATTACAACAGAACTCCTTCATCAAACAACCATTTTTACATATAAGATAACCAAATTACCAGCATCATTGCACTTTTTTTCAGTGAATTCCAATGCAGTGCGAAGCTTTTCCTGCTCAAGGAGAATGCCTTCCTCCACTCTTTGAAACCACTTGATGCAAAGCTTGAGCCTCTTATTAAGATCAGCCATTTGTTCCAGTTTCTTTTGCTGTACCAAAATATGGGCAGAAGGCAGTTAAAGATTATAAAGGAGCCAAACTACAATTAAACTTAACCATCTTAATAAAAGTCTTATGCAAAACCTTGAGATCTAACTTGCTCAGTTTCAACTTCTCGTTCAGCAGGGCCTCAACTTCTTCTTTTGTGAACTCAACATTGCCACTGTTTGAAACCTCAGTATTGCTAGCATCAGCAGCAGCTGAACCATCTTGCCGATTGTTGACCATGGAAAATGGCTGCCGCCTGGGGCCATTTCCAGCATGTCCCACTATTCTTGATGCTCCAATCTTCCTCCGCTTGTCTAAGGGAGCATCATCTATTACATCTTTTTCTACAGAAATAATTTGAAAACAAAACGAATATTAAAAATTAGAGTGAAAAATATGAACAAAGAAAAGTTTTGCATCCCAGCACTGCTTTTACAAGAATATAGTTAGTTAACATCATAAATTTTTGGTTGAGTGAAATCTAATGGAAAGCTCAAATTTACTGGTAGCTGCATAGATCATAAGTTTCATACTAATACTCTTCCTTGGTTTTATCTGCACTGAAACTGAAGCTAATGCACCGTTTTCTGATTGATATATTACAGCAGATGGCTAACAAAACAAAATTCAAATTTATTTATCATTTATTAAGTTATTAGTCAGTACCTCAGAAATTCAAGCAAAAACCTTAACGGCTAATCATGGAGACAAAAACTTGAACCCGACACATATTTCTTTCTCTGCTTAATTTGTTTTCTTTTCCCACGGTTTCTCACCCAAATGAGCATCAGAAGAAAAACGATAAACGTAAATTTAAAAACAAATAAATAAAAATAGTGCTTACAGTGGAGGGACTACGAGGAGGCCTGTTCTGGCTACGGGAAGCCATTAATCGACGCCGGGGACGACCAATCGGATTAACAGTGAAGGGTTTCAAGATGGTTGTTGACGTTCACCCGCGTATCGCATAATCAGAGCTCGATCTGGTAAACCGAAGATCAGTGGTGGAGACAGACAAATGGAGGAAGATATGAATTTGTGAGTGAAATTCAATAGGAATTTGGAAGAAAAATCAGCAAGTTAGGGTTTGAGAGAGAGAGAGAGAATTGAGGAGACTGAAATTTGAATTTGGATCTGGCGGTACAACTAATACGCTCTTCGAAAAGACGTTGCCTTTTGTATGGGCCGAATCAGGTCGGCCCAAGTCCAGCGTTTAATAAGCACTGGATATTCAAACTGTCCAACTTTCATATGGAAACGACTTTTGGGTTTCAAATTAAAATCTTTGTACACTTTTCTGGGTTAAATTGTCAAAATTTTCATTCATTTTTGGTTAAGTTTATATTAATATATATGAACCCGATAATATAGATATATATAAACCCGATAACTTTACTTTGTTGGATTTGGTTGGTTCCATGATGCTAATAAGTTCAATTATCTGACATGGGAAACTTTGAATTTAGTACTTTGCAAAATAATTCTTTTAACAGTTCGAATCTTTCTAATCCCAATATAAAAATAATAATAAAATTTGTAATTTTTTTTCAAATGTGACATTAATTAACAAGTGAAAGTTTTGAATTGTCTTTTCAAATTTTCTATAATTCCATATTTAGAACTTCAGAGTTTGATGGATTATAAACTCTAAACATAATAAAATAGTATATTTTTAGAACCTAACAATGAAAATTACTTTCTTTCTTTCTTTTTTTTTGTAATATGTGTAATGTAACTAATGGATTCTAAACATAGTCTAAATGATAGATTTTATTTTAAATCGCCAAAATATAAAACATAACTTTTTGGGTTATAAAATGATTGATTATTGAAGATATCTCATAGTATTGATAGTATGTTGCATCTCCAGCTATTTTGCCAGATGAAAACTACCAGCATGAAGAAATCAAAACCATGGGCCACTAAGAGGGCTATCAAAAATACCATTTTGCTACAAGTGAGTGAAAATAACAAGCTGGAATCATCATCTCGGATGGTCCACGTGTCAAATCGCAAGCAACCCACGGTGGAACACTATCCAACTTGTCAAATAAAGAAGTCAGTGACTGCCACGTGTTGGTGCATAATTGGTAGAAGCCATATCCAACTTATCCGAGTAGAAAATGGCGGATAAGGCCTTTGCCCAAAGTCACACAACATCCACATAAGCAAACAACGGAGCCTGAAGCAACATCATCCACCACGTACCACATAAAACTATATTTCCACATTTCTCCCTCAGTCAGTACCACTTGTAAACCAATTGTGAGCAAGAAGAGCTCGAAAACAGATCAAAACCAAAGGCAAGGGTCAGTGGTGAGGAAATGGCACATGCAATGGCTTCAATGGCGGGTTTACACGGCTCCTCTCAGGCCGTCTTGGAAGGCAGCCTCGGATCAACCCGCTTGAACATCGTCGGCAACACCCGAGTACCCGTCAACAGATCCGGCTTCACTGTTAGAGCAGCCCAGCAAGTCCCCGCCGAGCCTGAAACTAGCCGTAGGGCAGTGCTCGGTCTCGTCGCCGCTGGTTTGGCCACTGGGTCTTTTGTTCAGGCAGTGCTCGCCGAGGCCAAGCCCATCAAAGTGGGTCCACCTCCACCTCCCTCCGGTGGACTACGTAAGTCAATTTCGCATGATCGAAAAGATTGACATGTTTGTGTTTTTGACTATGTGAATCTTGAATAAGCTTTGGTTTGGTGTTGGCTTTGTAATTTGGCAAATTTGTTTGTGGACAGCGGGAACTCTAAACTCGGACGAGCCAAGAGACCTGGACCTGCCTCTAAAGGATAGGTTCTTCATCCAACCTCTGGAACCAGCTCAGGCGGCTCAGAGGGCCAAGGAGTCGGCCAAGGACATTGTGGGTGTGAAGCAGCTAATTGACAAGAAGGCTTGGCCTTATGTACAGAATGATCTACGTCTCAAAGCTGAATATCTTCGCTACGACCTCAACACTGTTATCTCTGCCAAACCCAAAGAACAGAAGAAGCCCCTCAAGGACCTCTCTGGCAAGCTCTTCCAGGTCATCAGCAATGTGAGTTCCATTGCCTATCGCTTTCACCATTTTACAGTTTTGGTGTATATATATAGATATATACATACATATATATATATATATATATATATGTATATCTATAATATTCAATTTTATCTGTTTGACTTAATGTTGTTGATGCTTCTTGGACAGCTGGACCATGCAGCAAAGGTCAAGAGCACCCCCGAAGCAGAGAAGTACTACGCTGAGACTGTATCAGCTCTGAACGATGTTCTAGCCAAGCTTGGCTAAAGAGGAATCAGTGTAATTTGATGCAAGCTTTTTATGTGACATGTGTTTGGATGTTATTTAAAAGGAATCTACTTAGAAAATAACTGTTGTTGTGCTTCAAAAACAATTTATGCATACTTCCCACTAATTTGCAACGAATTTTGGACACTTCAATAATGTACACAATATATAGATTAGAACTAGTCTCTGACTGCCTTAGCCAGAACAAGCTTTTACTCTTCATGGTGAAAAAGGGTAATTTTCATGCAACCATCAAATTAAATCCTTATGGTGAACAAATTGAAGCATCTCATACTTTTATCAATACAATATGAATAAATAGCCAAATCAACACTATATAGATATAATTTTTGTGTCAAAATTAAACTAACATTATTCCCAAACTTAAACAAGCTCATACTGAAAACCTACGCATGAACTAGAAAGATAGAAGCCACTCATACATTTGTCAATAGGAGATGTAAATATATATAACCAAATAGTACCATACATAATAATATGCAGGTGTAAATAAGAGCTAATGTGAAATTGTAATAGATCTAATTAAGTACCTTCATTGTTGTTCTGGTTTTCAGATATCATTCCCTCTAAAGTAACAAGGCTTGGTTTAAATTTATTACAATTGTGCATACTAATTTTCCTAATAAACCCCTCCGATTTCATATCGTACATAAAATACTCATTGCCTTTATTGAAAATCAACCGATGAGAAGTGCCAGTTATAGGAGCAAGTTTGTCCCTCATGCTGATCATATCCCCACGTGAAAATCTCAAGGGAACAACCACCTTGCTTTTACAACTCAATTTCTTCCCTTTGCTGTCTTGTTCAAGAACCAAGACGTTAAGAGCTTCATTCCTTACTTCGGCAACAGCCGGACACTCATTCCATGACATAAGATAAACCTTCAACAAATCTGAGAAGAAACCTTGAGGTAAACTGGTAAGTGTCAAAGTACTAAAGTGCTCGTTCATTATATGAAAGGAAAGGACTTTTAAACACAAGTTTAGTTCAATATCCTTGTATATTGTCATCCAAAGAAAAACTCTAGCGTCTGTCGATCCAATATCAAATAAAGTGCGAATCTTCCTCGTCATCAGTACTGTTTCGCCTTGTTTATGATGATAATAACCTGCATAATCATCAGGGAATTTCAAGGGTCTCCATTGTTTGTCTCTGTTGACAGTAAGAATTTGAAAACCGCTTTCAGTGATACCCATACTCGTATTTGTGTAAAAAGATAAAAGTTTACAGACACCATTGGCTAGTGATTTATTAATACTAGTAGCAGGGATAAGGTATCGGGTACCCTGAAGTGGATCTATCAGACGAAGTGTTTGGCGGGTCGCTGGGTTTCTGATATAATAAAACTGCGAAGCAAGGTCCTTCACTATCATCAATCCATGAAACCGACGATGCCATTCAAAGAGCTCATACTTTCCATCAAGAACCAGAGTAAAAGATGCATCTCTATGAATTATTGTCTCAACATTTAATGTTTCAGCAGGGGCTCGTTCTTTATGTTTTTCAATGAAGTCAAGGTTGTGATGAGTCAAAGAACAAAACTGGGGGCTTACGCACTTAAATCTCAACAGAGACTTGACTGGCAACCAACTCATTATCTCAGTGATAATCTCAAAGGGAATATGATGTTCCATGGTGGGTCTGCGACTGCGTACCCAAATCTGATGAAGAAGAAGAAGAAGAAGAATGTTTTTGTTCTCCTTTTTATTAAGAGAATAATGATTAGGCATGAACCCTACTAATCACACGTTTATGGGAATTACATTCAATCTAGGATCCTTGCCTTTCCTTGCAGTATTACAGTTATTGTTTCGTAATTATTTTAGCCGAATTTCACTCATGCTATAAAAAATAATTAAATTTTGACAAAGAAAAAAATAATAATAAATTACATTATTTTTAATTAGGAATTAAGATATTTAATAAAATATATTAATTAATGAAAATTTATCCGTTACAAATAAATTTGTCTACTCTAGATGTGTAAAAAGAGCAAGGTGAACACATACACAATACGTTTAATACAGCACGGGCACAGCAAGCCATACACTATGCAATGCCAAGCAAACCATAGAGAGCATGTCACGAGTGCTAGCAGAACAACCCTTACATCTCTAATCCACTCTTAACGATGTTCTTGTCAAGCTTGGCTAAAAGGGAATCAGTGTATTTTTATGCAACTTTTTTATGTGACAATTGTTTGGATGTTATTCATCAAAAAATAAAAATAAATAATTGTTTGGATGTAATTTAAAGGGAATCTATTTGAAAAATAACTGCTGCTGTGTTTTTCAAATTGTGATGGATGCATACGTTCATTAATTTGCAACTAATTTTTGGACACTTCAATGCTACACAAAATATATATGCTAGAAGTAGTTTCCGCCTACTGCCTTAGGCAAGAACAAGCTTATACTCTTCATGGTAAAAAGAAGTAATTTTCAGTATTATATATAATCTACCACTTAAACCTGTAAAAAGCTTTGAAAAAAAAAAAGAAGCATCTCATCCGACCCTCAAGTCAAATCCTTACAGTAAAAATATTGAAGCCACCCATATATTTGCCAATAAAAGATGTATATATCTTGAGTTAATGACAATAAAAGTAAAATTAGTCCATTAGGGGTCCAATAAAAATATATATATAGGATTCTTTTCCATACATGATTGTTTCGGATTTAATCGAATTTTGCATGGATCCTCCTCATGCTGCTTTGGTTAATGGTTTAGAAAGAGAATTAACTACCAGTTTAGTTTTCCTTTTTATTATTCTTGGAGTTTTAGAAATGAAGTGGTTCATATGAGACAAAAAACTGGTGGATTTTGTTTTATTAGTGAGGGATAGATTGGCAGATTTTTGAAAGCTATGCAAAAAGGTCCTAAGGCTGAGGCAGGAAGGGTGGAAGGAATTGTGGAACGCTCATATGAGTAATGGTTTAAGGCCAATGTAGATGCAGCATTTAAAGATGGGAGCACTGCTTGTTTCATGGTTGTGAAAGATGAACAAGGAAGAGTTGGGTTCTCCAGTGGCCAAGCTAGCGTTGCTAGTGCTTTTGAGGCTTAGCTAAGGCTTTAGTTTGGGTGTAACACCCCATATTGGGGTCGGTCGGGTTTAGCGCCTCCATTTGGGTTCTCGATCTTCTCCGATAGATATTGTCCGATTTAGCTGAGTATGACCAATCGGTATATGGTTTTATCGGACTTCCAGGGAGGTCACCGTCCTGAATTGCTTCCTTTAAGCCTTAACTTTGGAGTTCCTCAGAACCTATGGCAGCTCACGAAAAGGCCTCAGGATGATGTGGGGGCTGGACAGGGTGGGCTATGCCTCTTATACGCCCTTGGGTCTGGTCGTCTGAATTCCTTTGTAGGGCCTCAGGAGTGATGTGGAATTGGGCCTTGGTAGGCTGCCAATGCTCCTGCCGCCCACTCGAGTCGTCACAATTCACCCCTAGGGGCAGGCGTCCTCGTGCTGCATTTTCAGGAGTGCAGGGCTCGATACCACATGTAACACCACTGGCTGGGGTCCCAGGTCAGTCTAACGCCTTTCACTTTCTTTTCCTAGATATGTCCCGATTTAGCCCGCGCCGCGACCAAGCGGTATGGGGTTTTGTTAGACCGAGGAGGTTACATCCTGGAATGCTGCTTGCACAGCGCTTAACTTTGGAGTTCCTACGAACCTCTTGTGGCCTTTCTACGAAAATGCCTCGGTTTTATTAAGGAACCCTCTTTCCTATTAAACCTTTCCTCCAGCGATGTGGGGAATGTGAGGCACCAGGGTAGGCGCCGATACCTCTCGCTTGGCTTTCGGTCGTCATGATCCACCCCTCGGGGGCTCGGCGTCCTCATTCGTACTTTCCGGTGAGTCAAACTCGATATCACACTTACCCTGCACATGGGGTCCCCAGTCAGTCCCCAACACCTCTACTTGAGCTTCCGTCCTTTCCAACCGTATTGTCTCCAATTTAGCCCCGAGTATGACTAACGGTATGTGGTTTTGTCAGGCTTTCCAGAGGTCATCCATCTTAGGATTGCTTTCCTTTGAGCCGCTTAACTTGAGTTCCTCTGAGCCCTAGCCAAACCCTTAAAAGACCTCGGTTATTATTAAAAACCCTCTTTTCCTATTAAACCTTCTCCAGAACCGATGTGAGGCCCGGGCCACCGGGTAGTGCCAGATGCCACCAGCTTGCCACTCGAGTGTCGTCACATTGGGCTTTGGATTTAACAAGCATAATTCTTTGGGCTAATGTTTTATGGTCTTTTGATGCTCAATTTGTTGGCAAAAAGTTAATTCTCTTGGTGATTCTTATCAATAGAATATGAGATATTGAGCGTTGCATTGTAAGAAGGGTTTTGAATACTCAAAATTAAGGCTCATTTGGTATGGAGGGAAGGAGAATGGTGGAGTGGGATGAGGAGAGAAGTTAAAAAATAAATAAATTGTATAAATCTTTTATATTGTTTGATATGATATGAAAGAAGAAGAATATAAATGATTAAAATATAATTAAAATTTATTAGTTAATTATAAAAGATCTCCCTTCTCCAATTTTATAATATTGAAAGAAATATTTTTATGAATTTGGATGAATTTGTCATTCATTTTCAAACTCACTTCCTTATCAATCCCTCTACCAACAATCATTACCCCAAATTCCTCTATCACTCCCTTCTTTTTCAATTCCTCTACTAATATCTCTTGTCAAATAAGGGTTAAAAGATAACTTGGAATGGTAGGAGTTCAAAATCTATAACAAATTTTATTGCTAAAGTATAACTTAGGAGTAATATTGGTTTCCTATTTTGATCAGACAATTTCTTTCTTACCTCTTATATTGTAGATGATGTCGTCTATATCGATTGTTTGTCGGTTTTACGTTATAAGCCTTTTTTAACGTTTTTTTCAATACTCAATACAATCTTTATTTAAAAAAAGGAAAAAGATTGTTTCCAAATTCCACTGCCTTGGTGCTTGGCCGGTGGATTTCGCTTAAAAACTCGAGATTAGAAAATGCCGATGCGATGAGTCGCGCTTTGAGAGTGTAATTTTTTTTTTTTGGTAGAACTTTGAGAGTGTAATTGCTACTTCGTCGTTCGACCTTACTAGAATATTAGAAACGCGGAAGGGGTGTTTTAGTAATTTAAAGTTTCCAAATTCAAATAGTCAGGATTTTTTTTTTTTTTGACTTTATGCCTAATGGAACCGCTACAGCAGGCGCTATTGACGTCAAGACGTATCAAATACTCAGCGGCCAACCCAAGCCCTCTTCTCTTTAAACGCACGCAAACGAGGGTCGAACCCAAGACTCGGACTTCTCGATAGTGTGTGTGTCTCTCTCTCCATACGAGCCCTCTAATTTCCCCTCACAACCCTAGACTCTCTCTCTCTAAACCATCTCTCTCCATGGCACCCAAGAGGCCGTCTCCTTTGGATGAGCCTCCGGCCGCTTCTACATCGGATGAAGAGGAAGCTACTTCCGTAGAAGAAGAAGAAGAAGAAGAAGATTCCGGATCTGAGTCCGGATCCGAAGAAGAAGAGGACGAGCCCGAGTCTGAACAGAAGCAACCGCAGCCAAAAACCCCTGCTGTGACACCTAATCATGCTTCTGATCAAAAAGCCCCTTCAAAAACCAGACCCTGCTGCTTCTAACAATTCCATGCCACAATCCTCCGGTTCTGCATTAGAATCTGATTCTGATGAGACCGGTTCTGATTCGAGCCAGAGAACAACCTTAGAACACCCGGAGCTGCTGACCTAATATCAAACCGATTGCTTCGAAGCCCATGGAAGAGACACCCACTGCGAAGAAGCCCAGATCGAAGTCCAACACGACGGCCACGAGGCTACCGGCAAGCGACCCAGCGAGTGAGGCCAAAGACTCGAAGCGTGCAAAGAAGAAGGGTCCGGAACGTGATGAAGAAGACGAGCCTGGCACAGCGGCTGAGGATGAAACGAAAAGACTGGAGATGATTCTAAGACGAAGCTGTTTCAGAGGCTTTGGAGCGAGGACGATGAGATTGTGATATTAAAGGAATAGTTGACTATACTGCTAAGAAAGGAACAGACCCTAGTGCGGATATGAATGCGTTTCACGATTTCATCAAAAAGTCGCTACACGTCAACGTGACCAAGTCTCAGTTGGTCGATAAAATTCGGAGATTGAAGAAGAAGTACGCGAACAATGCTGGCAAGAAGAAGTTTAATCCCACAAAGCCTCACGAGCAGAAGGCTTTTGATTTGTCTAAGAAGATATGGGGTAATGAGCAGCCCAGTGGAGGTGGAACAGCCAAAGTCTAATGGCAAAGCCAAGAGTAGTCAGAAAGGTAATGGCAGGTCCTTGGCTTTGCTGAAAGCCGAGCTACTTTTCCACCCGAAACTTCCAAGGAGGTTGCGAAGATGGATATTGATCGGAATACTGGTGTGTCGGAGATGGTTTCTTTCGATAAGAGTTTTGGACTTTGGGGTTGCCAGAGCACGTCTTGAAGCGGGGACTTGATATGATTGTGGAATCCAAGAGAGTAGAGTTGGAGGAGAAGTGGAAGAAGCTGAATCTTGCCGAGTTGGAGCTTTATGCTAGGCGGAGTCAGTTGATTAGCGACCAAGCCAAGTTGATTCTGGATGCTTATAAGTCATCAGATCATTAGAGTGTGTTGGTCGGGTATAAAATTTGGGGTTGGTTTAAGTTTCATTTTGTTCTTTTTGTGTTAGGCTTTAGTAGTAGTAAAATATGTAGAGGTTACCTGCATTATTTACTGTTTAATTTACTTGCATGCAGATTTTAATAGGTCTATGTTGCTTAAACCTAAGCTTTTCTTGTTGGTTACTTTAGTATTATTTTCAATCTTTCTTTTGTTGTTGGGTATAATTCCTGTTGCTGCTGTTGATGGCTACTATAGTATTAAATCATTTGAAGGTGATGTTGTGTTAATGTGATTTTGTGAATTTTGACGCTGTACATTCTTTGCAGTCAGACTAATCCCCAAACTCTGCAGTTTTGTTTTTAGTATAAGCATTGATGTGCTTTATCTGATTAGGTCAATCATCTTACTTGACGATCTCAAGTTCCGGAAATAATGGGTTTTAGTATCTTTATCGTCTGATGGTTGTTTGAATGTATCTTTATTTTCTATTAGCATGTTAATAGTAGTTTTAGGTTAATTATATTATTGGATTCTGAAGCCATTTATCTTTTCTGATATTTAAGCTTTGTTGCAATTCAATCTATATTTCTTGTCCCTTGGCCTTTTTGCTAGTTTCATTTTAGGTTAGGGTCTTGGATGTTTTTAGTTATTTGGATAGACTAAATCTTCTATATTTGTCTCTGAAATTTTGATCAGGTGGATAGAAAAATAAAAAGGGTTTTTAATCATTTGGCTTTGAAATTGTCATGTAATTGGCAATTTTTTAGCGATATATGTTATCTGACAGCTTGTATGCTTGAAGTTCTTGCGTTTTCTTTTAGAGTAGCAGCAGGGGTTTAGCCACTAGTTTCTTGAAGTATGCCGCTAGTGTATTGAAGAATGAGTTTGTAGCTAAATGTAGTTATATGTTATCTGCATGAGTAACAATTTTTGGGTTACCTTATTGAGTGGTTTGAGATATGTAGCCAGTATGTAAACAGTTTAAATTAGTCTAAAACGTGTTGCTGCCGGACTCCTTAAAAGCACTTGTTAAAACTGAATCTATAGCTAATTTCAAGACTGCCTCATGGCCTTACATAAAGAGACTTTATTATTAGTAATACATTGTCATGGATACTTGTTTGTGGGTTTTGAAGAGAGATGTGGATGTGTGAGTATGGGATGGTATTCAGGTTGTGGGAGGTTTTCCTTGCGTTGAAGGAAATCTGTCAGACGATTAAATGAAGGAAGTTAGTATTCAGCTTGCCCTCTGTAAGAGTCGAATTGAGGTATTGTAGTATTGTTGTCTTTGTGGTGATTGTTTTCTGTAGTGATGGAGCTATTATTGTCGTCTGGGCGAAGCTTTCTTCTGGACGTTTCATGGACGAGTGCTAGTTATCTAATTGTCTTTCTAGTAGCCCCTATCTGATGCTCTTCCAATTCTTATCTTCTCTATACCATATCTTAGTTGTTGGTGTTGATCCTATAATTTCTCTTAATTATTTGATTTGATTAAAATTGATAAATTAGAACATAGCGTGATAACAACGTGGTTTAAAGGCAGCTAGGGTAACAATCTTCACCCATCAGGTTGAGGAAGTATCATACAGGCAGGTTGTAGCATTCAAGTGGAAATACTATCTATCATCTTCGCTCCTAACTTGTGCTAATTGTCGTCTGCAAGGGTGAGTCCCTTCCTCCTCCAAAAGTTGGTAAGAAAATGTGTACATGAGAAGGCACTGCACGTAACTAATAGCATTCTCACAATTAATAGAGTTAAGTGTGCTTTATGGTTCAATGACAGAAGTGGGCATTCTTAACATTTTCTGCCATTTAGAATTTATTTTTACGACTCAAACGCAATCACCAAGTAGGCAATAAACCAGGTTCAGAACCCCCACTAGCTACCATACAATGCTTAAGAAGTTTTAGCATTAATAGCTAAAGTAACTCAGAGAGAGAGAGAGAGAGTTGTTTTCCTACATATATAAGCATTAATCAATATTATTAGTGTTACTGTTACAATTTCATTTGGGTTGGAACTTGTAAAGAGTGCGCAAGGTGGTGATCAATTAAACAGAGGGATCAATCAAGCGTGGGTTGCTCAGGGGATTCCGTGTTCTTGGACTTTGGCGGAAGCCAATGCGTAATAAGCAGCCGCTACTAATCCGTGAATGAAACAGAAGATTACTCTGCTGGAAGAAAATGGTGGTCTGCGAAAATGCATTGTCTCCTCAGTCTCAAATTTGCCAGCGTTCCAGCTAGCAGCAACGACAATCAAACCCAAATGATAACCTGCTTCATTTTCAAATGTCACCCATCTATCCCTTTTAATTTTTTATAGTGCTGGATAAACTAACAAAGAATTTATGCAAAAGCATTGGAATACAAGTTGGTACTTAGCCAAAAGTCTTGAAACTAATTACGTAGCCTAATTAATTAGATGAATGAAATTGGCATAAAGTCGTAGAGTACATCCATATGGGGATAGTTTTGAAGATATATTAGAGTGTTTGGCGGGGCCAATTCGGAAGTCCAAGACTAGAGAACAAGCTAGCATGAGTATATACTGCTGCAAGAAAAGAAACATACCATGAGAGAAATTCGAAAATGACGGCTAATTGCCTCCTAGATGATTGCGAGTCTTGCTTGGACCCGAAGCAAACGCAGCCACCGAGCAAGTGAGCAATGGCATGAGAAAAGACTAAAAGTGCAGCTGCACCGAAACCAAGCTCAGAGCTCTGTGACCCAGATGTCTACACTCTGGAATCCACACTGTTTTGTGCACCTGTATATTTTTGTACCGGTGAGGCTAGCTACTATTTATTATATAATATATATATTGCAGCTAAAGATTAGTAAACCATCTCATATTGTTTTGATTTTAAAAGAATAATTAAATGTTGGAGTACCTTGTTTTCTGCTATTTCAGCTAGAATCCCAAATACCCGGCGACAATATCAATGACCAAAATCAACAGGCAGACCAAAGCGTTGATTTTCGCCATTGTTACGACGAGAAGACACAGAAGAGGATGAGAGAAATATATACTCTATATACAATATCTCATTCTATAAGTCTAGCTTTAATTATATGAACTCATGCTTAGCGTGCGTTACGGTATTAGCAAGTAATAAAAATACACATATAGTAAAGGCAGGATGGCAGCACACATCTAACAAGTTAATGTGTGTCCGACAAGTCCTACTCAGTTTGCGTATTATAAACATATTTTTCTTTCTACTCCTTTATATATTGTTCCTTGCATAAATGATACATGTATCATTCCTACTATTGAATTCCATATGGATTCGTTTCATGAGAAAAAAGTAAAGCAAAGCATCGTGCCACGTTGTGTAGGGTCCTCGCACAGCATATTAAACCAGTCTCCTTTTAGTTAGTACTAATTAATTACTAACTAATCTTCTTGTAAATTCTTGTCTAAATTTTGAACTATGGATGGATAGTTATAGCTGTTTAACTTTGTTGGGCTTTTACTAGAGGGGATAAAAAGCTAGTCAGATTATTCATCTGAATAGTGCCTGAAACTGAACAAAGCACATTTTATAGTAGGAGCTGATTAAGTTTATTTTTCTTTGGAGGTGGTCTAATGGGCAGCATTAGTTTTAGGATTTACACCACATTAATTCTAGGGAAATCAAATTAGATATCCATTAAAAAAAATTAACATTTGTGAGGACCAAAGTGACTTACAAATAAGGAGAATGTTTGACAGTCTCTAATTCTTCCTCTATTATAACTTGATATACATATTAAATCTACTCTTTACCCGCTTAAGCTTTTAAAACAGTGGTAAATTAAAAGTGAGTTTCATTTTCTGCTGTCTGGCTTAGCCAAACTGGAAAATTAAGCCAAAGATACCATCTCCAAAGCACAATCCTGATTATCTTGTGATTAATAGACATGGTGCTATTTGCTGCTTATCATACTAAGATTACTTAGAAACTTCTTGCTGAAGAAATCTTCAATCTGACAAGAAATTATTCACCAATATAATGTTTGATCACTGTAATCTTTTGTGGTGTGTACGGCAACAGTTATGGTGGTTTCAAAATTGTGAAAATTAATTACGAAAAGAAATTCTAGATGTCCTCTTTAAAAAAAATTCATTTCGGTGAATATGCAGCGTCAATTTAGATCTTAATCATTCAAATCGAAAATGATATATATATATTGTTGAAAAAGGAAAAAGTGTATTATGGAAAAAAAGATAAACCCCGAAATTACGATAAACTATGAGAGAAGGAAAAATATAATAGAAAAATAATAGAGAATAGAAAAATATTTTATTGAAAAACTTGAACAAGAAAAAATAAGTTGCTAACAAAATAACACGCTAGTGCAGTTTGAAAAAGAAGAAAAAATATAGCATTAGTAGAAGCGTTGAAAAAAGAAGAAAAATATACTTGCAGTAGCGTTGAAAAAGAAAAAAAAAAATGCAGCTCTCTACATAGGTTTTGTGACTATATGGTATTTATAGAGGAAATACCTCCAAACCTAATAGAAAGACCTCCTAAACCTAATAGAAACAAGTCCTATTTAATTAAACTACCTAAAAAATTAAAAAGATAAATCCTAAAAACTAGAAACTACAAAAAATAAACTCTTCTTAAGAAGAAAGAATATCACTTCGAGTTCCAACACTCCTCCTTGATATTTTCTTGAGGTAAACCTAATTTGTTATAGAAAAATCAAATTGCTTATCAAAATAAATCGATTCGTGATCAACATGGCGCCATAAACAAATATTCACATCTTGCTTTTGATCTTCTACGATGTGCTTGTTGTGAAGATTGTTGGGCTGGTTGATTTTGTTTAGCACTGACGGTAATCTCAGGATGACCATCTTTATTGCAATAATTGCAATGAAAAATTTCTTATTTTTGGACCAGCAATTTTCTTAGTATGATTGGATTTGTCATAAAAGCGGCAAGGAGAAAATTTTCCTTTTCTTTGTGCTCCTTCTTTCACATGAAGGGCTCCTTCAATACCATCATCATACATCATTACTGAATAAAATCTCTTTGCTCTTGGAGCTTGTAATTTGCTAATTAACTTCGGTGATAGAAAGAGTAGTCAAATCACAAGATTAACATTATTAGATCTTTGCTTGAACTTATTAGGAACACTCACCCATTATTTTCCACAACTCTTTGATCTAGAAATTGCTCACCGCTTAGTCTAATTTTATTCCACTATGGAAATCAAATGGTTGTGTAATCCTTACGAGTCTGAATCCTTCATCTTCAACATTTCAAATTCCCTTTAAGGGTTATTAATTTGATTGCCTTCACCTTTGTGCTTCCTTCAAACTCCTCCTTTAACTTAACAGCGGCTTTAGCGACATGGCGATTAATAATTCTTGAAAAAATAGAATCGATAAAGCGCATGAATACAAGATAAAGCCTTAGGTTTCTTTGACTTCTCCTCTTCATGTTGCCTAATTTGATTTAAAGTTGGATTTGCTACCAACGCAGGGATTAGGCGTAGAAATCAAAGCAGTTCAGTAGGCGAGTGCTTTGAGATATGATTGCATCTTGACAACCCAAAATTGGTAGTTTTCACCATTAAATTGTGGAGGTGGAAACACCAAAATTAAAAGACATATTGAAAAAATTCAAAAACTTCTCTCAAACAAAATTTTTTCTCTCAAAAAGGCAAATTTTTCAAACGAGAATAAAACATAGTCCCTTTAAATCTAAGGCTCATACCACTTATTGAAAAAAGGAAAAAGTATTGCGGAAGAAAAAGATAAACCTCCGAATTACGATAAACTATGAGAAAAAATATAATAGAAAAGAAAAATATGAGAGAATAGAAAAATATTTTATTGAAAAACTTGAATAAGAAAAATAAAATTTAGCAAAAATAAGCGTAGGCGTTGAAAAAGAAGAAAAAATATCACGCTAGTAGAAGCGTTGAAAAAAGAAGAAAAAATATAACGACGTGTAAGCGTTGAAAAAAAGAAGAAAAAAAATATGCAGCTCTTTACATGGGTTTTGTGACTATATGGTATTTATAAATACCTCTAAACCTAATAGAAAGACCTCCTAAACCTAATAGAAACAAAGTCTATTTAATTAAACTATCTAAAAATTAAAAAGATAAATCCTAAAACTAGTACAAAAAATAAACTTTTACTTGAGAAGAATATCACTCAGGTTCCAACATATATATACATGTACACACACATACATGAGGCAAGTAATAT
>CM017579.2:20156553-20227211 GCA_007844105.2 Rhamnella rubrinervis | reverse complement strand
AATTTTTTTACAACAATCAAAATGTTAAATAGTAAATCTACACTTTTAATAATTTTCATTCACAATGATTAACAGAATAAGTGCACAAGAAATATAAAATAAATTTATTAAATCTCAAATTTATAATTTTAAATTTTATCCATAAATTAAGACAATCTCAGTCTATAAAGTGATAAAAATAATAAATTACTTTTACAACCGCTCTCATATATATATATATATAAGGCAATGTCCAAGCTCTTTTTATCCCATTCAACAAGGGATGCCAATAAAGTTCCGCATACTGATTGATTTGTGTGGTTAGAATAGATCCTTTGCGGCTTTGAATTTTACTTTGAAAGATGCAATGGGCAGTGAATTGTTTGAAACCACCAAAATAAGTCCATTTGTATTTTGGTCAAATCTTAATTTTTTGGAGTGTAAATGAAGTTGGGTCAAATCTTAAATCTTAGGGGGTGTAAATGAAGTATCATTTTTTATATACATCGAAGAAATTGATAATGTTATTTCTAAAATGATTTAAGATTTACACCAAAGTCATTGGATTGTATAATTAGTGCTGTAAAATTCTTGTTTGTTTCTGTCTAATTGTTTCCTCTCACAATATATATCTTAGATTGATGACTTCTACATATCACAAAAAAGAAAAAAAGAAAAATGCTACTGTCAAAATTAAACTCTTATCTATCTATCGTCATTAATACACAAATGGGATAAAATTATTATGTTTGGTGAGATATTTTGGAGTGAGTTTGTGGATAGAGTATACAAATAAATAAAATTATAAAACTATGATACAGTTTTCATATAGCATAAATAAATAAAAATACAAATATAGATATATGCTAGCCTTGTTATTCTCATGGAGGTTGAGTGCCCATGCCATTTATGTGTACAAAATTAATTCCATGAATAGGTTTTTTGTGTTTGGTCCACATGCCCAGCGTCTTGTTTCCCTGTTTTTTTTTTATGAATATCTTGTCTCCCTCGTGATTTGACATGTATGGACCAATTTTTTCTTTGGCAAATAACATGTATGGACCAATTATGTCATATATTTATCAGATTTTGATAAGGGGTTACGTGGACTAAATAAAGTTGATAAAAAGTATATCAAATAAACAACTTGCAATATAATTGAATAAAGTTACAATATAAATTGTATTAAATAGTATTATTTTTAAAAATAGTAATGCATCATTTCATAATTAAAACCCAACCCTACTAAAGAGAAAAAAAAAAAAGGGTTTTACACGAGTTAATTGAATTTTGAATGCATTTACTCAAATTAAAGAGTTTTTATACTAATCATTTCTTATATATAATTCTAGAGTGTCTATTTCAATTATTACTCTGTAAAAGATTTTGTGTCATTGTTAAAATGATATAGATTGTGATCTGAAATTTGTAATTTTATAAGGGGCAAAAGAAAGATGAAGTTAGAATTTTAGTTTTTATTATTATTACTTAGAAGAATGATTATCAAAGAGAGAACAGACAAAATACGTTTACCTCTTTTGAACATTTTAACAATTTTAAATTAAAAGAGACTACTATGTTGTTGCAAAATCAAAACCATTTTAAACGTTATTAAAATTCAACTCTACCGCTTCATAATTAAGTGTAATAATGAAATATTGATTTTAAACTACAAAATACAGTACGTACATGGGAATTGTACATACATGTATAATCGGCTTAGTAATAAAATGACAAACTACAGCATAAAAATACGAATGTTTCCAGTTATTTATAAATTTAATAGGTACGTGTATGATACAATAAGGTATGAAAATGAAATATATAGATTGTAATAATACTATTCTAAAACACTACAATTTCTACAAATTAATGTACTTGTAAGACAATATAAAAATTTAAAATATTTTAAATTTAAATTTATTGAATTTGTAGATTGTTTATTTTATTAAAATTTAAAAATTATAGAAACTACAAAATTAGAAAAATATATTTTTACTTGTATACAAAACCTTTATAATTCAATAGTTTACAAAAAAAAAAAAAATTCAGCCCATAAGTTCTATTATTTTTATTAATAATTAATTTTATTTATGTGAAACTAAAGGCTTCTTTTAGTATATTAATTATTCTATTCTCAACAAAACAACCAAAACGTAATTATAGCATTTTACCCAAAAAATATTATAATTATAAAATTTTACATAAATAAAATAAAATATTGATAAAAATAATAGAACTTATGGTTGAATTATAAATGTTTTTTAAATGGTTTAATTATCAAGGTTACGTACACAAATATAAATAATAAATTTGTATTTTACAGTTTTTATAATGTTATATATATTTTGTATGACTAAGGAATATTTAAGTAATTTAAAAGTAAAATAGAGAGATCTTTTGAATTAGAAGAGTTCACATATATTTGGACTAAACCTCATATAATGTTAAGAAAAATTAAGAAAGCCTCAGTCGAAATGGAACAAAACGAGTAGTAGAGTGCATTAAATCTACTAAACATTAATATTTTTTAGGGTTAACACCAATGCCTCTTAAACTATACATAAAATTATAAATTATTTACTAAACTATAAAATTAGCATAAATACCTCTTAAACTTATAATATATATATATATATAAAATACCCCTGACCTATAAATACAGGAATTTTTAACAGTTTGATGTTCTCTTTGTACGTTAAAGTATGAACAATTGGCAGCAAGTGGAAAAGTAAATTAATTTGAGTTATTAGTATAAAAATATTTTTGAATAAAAAATATATTTAAGATAAAAATATATTGTGTTTATGAGTCAGAGATAATTTATATATTTTTAAAATTCAAATGATATTAATGCTAATTTCATAATTTATACGACAATTTACAATTTTATATATAATTTAGGGATATTACTGATAAACAAAAACCTATTATTTGTTCCAAAATACGAAAACAAATTAATATACACATGTCAATTTATTAGTTACATGGTAAATGTTTAATTTCGAGCAACTTTGTATACATATAACTGAGCACTTGGGGCGTGGCCTGAAAGGAGGAATCGACCGCTCCATCACACCTCGCCATGGAGTGGTTCGAAGTCTTGTCAATCTCCATTATTGCTTCAAATGTATCCTGCTTGAATCGCAGGCTGAGGGACTGTTAAAATGGAACTACCGCTTCTAGACTCTCAGAGTCAGAAAGTTCTGAAGTAGCTAGTACGCCTACTAACAATGTAATCTGTGATGAGATTCACATCGGCACTTTTTATTCATAAAAAAATTGTTATTTATTCAACAAGTTCAATATTCATTTTATCAAAAAAATCATTATTGTAGAAGTTCAATAATTTTTTTAATAAAAGTTCAAGAATTTGGATTGAAAGAAAGTCCAGATCAAGTATAGTAAGGGAGGTTTTATCAAAAAGGAAAAAAAGTAAAGCAAGGAGACAACCGCACTAATTAATTTGACACCAACATTTTGGCAAGATCTACACCTATTTGCTCTCTCATTTTAGGAAAATTGAAAAAATATTCATTATTTCTTAACTTTTGCAAATATAATCAAATTACTCATTCATCCTTACTTTTTATTTTTATTATAGACTTGTAAAATAGTAGGTCCAATCAGCTTTTTATTAGTTCAATTTCAGAGAGTTTGTAATATAAGCTTAGATCTACAAAACAGCAAGTGCGACCAATAATTTTACAGAATTTCAAAGAGTTTACAATGTGAACTTTATAAAATAATAGGTTTGATTTGCCATTATATAAAGATTTAAATTTTCTTTTAATATTTTATGAAACCGTAAATCAGATCTATTATTTTGCAAATTCTAAAATATATATATTTTAGAATTTATAAAATGGTCAATCTCACTGCCATTTTATGGATCCTTAATTTAAAGTATAAAATTAACTAAAAATTATTTTGGATAGTTTAAATATATATATATATTTTTAAAAATAAAGCGGTGAATATTTTTAAAATTTTGATTATTAACGCGATCATTTCTATCAATTTCCCTCTTTTTTGTCTAAAATTGCTATAAATATATGATCTCAGAAACCCAATGATCTTTGAGACTCCCCTTCAAACTCTACCACTACTTCATCACCTTCAGAAAACAAATATGAGTAACCCTCAGCTGCAGAGACTCAACTATGCTCCATCATTTTGTCTTTTACCAAAACTGCCCTCCAACATTCTCATGAATGGCTCTCTCCACATCCTTCCCAAACGCCATTATGTTCCTAGAAAGTACAGGAAAAGGTCCATACTTGCCGCTTCCAGGGATGTAAAACCGGCGTCGTCCTGGCCGGTGACTGTGACGGAGAAGCCTGTTACGCTAAAGGCGGTGGTGACTGTTCAGGTGACAGTGGGAGGGTTATTCTCAAACCTTGGAATCACACGGCCCGTGGATGATATTACTGATTTACTTGGAAAAACGTTTCGTTTGGAGCTTGTTAGCAACCAGCTTGATTCTGGTAAGCATTTTCAGTCAAAATTTTAAACTAAAAAAAAAAAAAAAACCTACGTTTCTAACATTTGTTGTACATAGATTTTCATTTCCAACTCTACCACAAATATGAAGGTGATCACACACACACATCATGTTATACACACGCTCATAAACACACATTGGGACACAGTTTCTCTCACATTATTAATTTAAGCACTGCGTTACCATACTTGCATACGAATCCACTTGTAACTTTGACGATCCAAACCATGACTTAGCTATAGATCACCATACGAAGTACAATTTAACAAGAATTGAATTTCTTACCATAAATATTTTTTAAAAATAAATAAATATTTTTTATTGAATAAAATTTTTTATTGCAATTTCTGTAATTTCATAATTCATATATAATTAATAAAGCTAGCAAGTACATTAATTATATATAATTAACAAAAACATACTAAGTTGATTGTATTGCAACACATGTTCTATTGAACAGCATTTACTCTTTTTAATTTCAATTGTTTAGATTACTATGCGAAAAATCTCTTACACACATTTATTTCACATAGACAACAATTCACATCGATCTCCATTGGAGATGCTTTAACTCTTAATTAATAAGTGTCTTTTTATATTTCGACTATGAAAAAGAATATTATTAAATAACGTGCAGCCAAACAAACAAATATAAATATAAAAAGTTAATTAACTTTTCAATAAATTTTTTTATCATAATTTATGTTCTGATGAATTATATGTAATTAATAAAATTGTGTAATTTATTAAATACAATTAATAAAAATATATCACATCATTTGTGTTGCGACATAAATTATATTGAAAAATAGTACACTTAATTTTTCTTTTTGGTTTTGACTGAGATGTCTAGTGAAGGGCTAGATATTGATATTGTCTACAAAAGTATTTGATGAATTATACGCAATTAATAAAGTTGTCTAATTTATTAAATACAATTAATAAAAATATATCGCATCACTTATGTTACAACATAAACTATACTGAAGGATAGTACACTTAATTTTTCCTTTTGATTTTTGATTAAGATGATCTAATGAAGGGCTAGATATTGATATTGTCTTCAAAAGCATGAAGGTGATCACATCCCAAGACAAATTAAAATGAATATACCACATCATATATGTTGTAATATAAATTATGTTGAACAATAGTACTCTTAATTTTTCCTTTTAGTTTTTGATTCAGATAATCTAATGAAGGGCTAGATATTGGTCTACAAAAGTATGAAGGTGATCACATCCCAAGACAAATTAAAATGAATGATGAACAAGAAATGATTTTTCTATTGAAAGTGAAGGGCAAATATCAGCTTAATTACAGTAAAGTTTAACGTTTAATTAGGGTGCTAATTTGGTTTAACTTTTTTAAAGGATGTGTTTACTAGAACATCAATTGATTAATTATCTAATTTTATAATTAAATTAATATTTTCTTCTTCTTTTTCTTTGTTTTTTTATAAAAAAATTAGGTGTGGGCGGGTGATTCGATTATATACCAAAAAGCTTTCTGTAGTTTTTTTAAAAATAAATAAACAATAAAATAATCTTTTAGTGCATGTTGTAGTTTTAAGAATTGTCAAAGTGATGGAATAGCATACAACCCTAAATACGAAACTAGGAAAGATAAGAATTGACACAGGTTCATTGGTTTTAAAACGATTGTTTCATAATTATTTAATATTAGATGATTAATGCAAGTTTTATTATCGATTTTTTAAATCAATTACAAGTACAAATTTGGTAACACATGCACATATATATAATCAATTACATGTTTTAGTATTGAATTTGAAAACATTCTTTTAAACCAAATTAATATAGTTTAAATAAATGTGTTATAAGATTCACTCACAGCTGAGATTTCTAGCCTCTTATTTTCAATAGAAAAATCATTTTTATTAATCATTCGTTTTCGTCCCTCAAAGAATAAAGAATCGTATTTAATGACCTTTATATTTTTGTAGAAAACATCTAGCACTTCGTTAGATTCTCTTAAAAATAAATTTGAAAAAAAGTTGGCTTATAATTCTTTTCAAAGTTGAAAATATATATTTATCAAAAAAGTTGAAAATATATATATATATATATATATATATTAAATTTGACTCCCAATGTGGAGGGTCGCAATCATCATCAGCATCTTGACTCAGCAACGATGTTTGAAAAGTAACGACAGTAGTACATTACAATAGTACTTTAGGACATGCATCACATGCCAGTAGTACTTGCATGACATGCGAATTTGAAGACCACAGTACTACATTTTTCAAAAGTACTCTAAGAATGAGACTAGTAACAAATATACATATATATATACACGCTTATAATTACTACTGTATAGAAAAGCAAGATACAGACTTTTGTAGTAAAACTATTTAATTAATCCTTTAAGCTTTCAAGTAAAGTACATCTTAATCATTAATAAACATGCATTCATCAAAAAAATCCATTAATAAACATGCAACTGATTTGTAAAAGTGAAATACATAGTTACTGTTTTCTTTTTAACCTTGCTAGTTGGTTCAACTGTGACTCAAGTAATTTGTACAAGTTTTTTTGTGGGAAAATTGCTAATTGACATAAATAGCAGCTGATAAATCAATTAAAAGTTCACAATCGATTTTATTTAACAACATTCTGGAAGATGAACACTAGGGCCCCACTTTTTGTGGGGCCTTTAACAAATAACTTTAACAAATAATAAATTTAAAAATTTCAGTTTGTAATTTTTTAATTTTATAAGAGAAAAAATAAAAAATCTAAAATATTTAATTTTGAAAAAAAAAAGAAGCTTTTAATACATATTTTTTCAACAGGAAAAATATTTAAGGGACCCATTCAAAATTTTCCCTTTAGCCGGTCAGAAAAAAAAAATTCACGACTTAAAAAAGTAAAGTTCATCTTTAAGCTAAAAAAAAAAGTAAAGTACATCTTAATCATAAATGATTTGTGACAAATCAAAACTCGTACAATGACGCATTTCGTTTATGAATTCACATTTAGTAACAAGCTCAATCAAACATAAAATGCACAGATCAAAGGTAACATTTTAATCATACGTACGCATATATATGTTCTCATAACTTGTGAGAGACCAAATATAACATTTGGTCACAATATTTTGTTCCATATGTCAAAACTTAATTACATTTTTCTTTACTAATTAGCCTTATGCTAATCCATCAAATTTTATTGTTTTATTTTTTAAAATGCATATACTTGGTTAATTTTATTGCAGAATCAAGATCGGAGAAGGAAACAGTGAAGGGGTACGCGCACAGAGTGAGCCAACATGAAGATGAAGTAAAGTATGAAAGTAAATTTGAAATCCCAGCAGGTTTTGGAGAGGTTGGAGCTGTTTTAGTAGAGAATGAACACCACAAGGAAATGCACCTAAAGAACATTGTCCTCCATGGTTTTCCAAATGGCTCAACCCTTAACTTTTCATGTAATTCTTGGATTCACTCCAAGTTTGACAACCCCACTAAGAGAATTTTCTTTGCCAACAAGGTCTCTTCTACTTCATCTTATATATATTTACACTTAGTATTATTATTATTTTCTTTGTAATTATGTACACAAATGTTAATTTACATGACCAATTAACATGCATATATATCCATGCAGTCCTACTTACCATCGGAGACGCCAAGTGGCCTGAAGAAGCTGAGAGAAATGGAGCTGGAAAAACTAAGAGGCAATGGAGAGGGACAGAGGAAGACGTATGAGAGAATATATGATTATGATACTTATAATGACCTTGGTGATCCTGATAATAAAACTTCTGACTTGGCACGTCCAGTTCTTGGTGGTAAACAACACCCTTATCCCAGAAGATGCAGAACTGGTCGCCCAAAGTGCAAGACAGGTAGTCAATGACTTTTCCACCATTTTTATTTATTTATTATTATTATTTCTAAGAAAATGATGGGGTAAATTTCAAAATAGCCCCCTATCCATTTTAAACTTTTTGCATATTTGCTGCTTTATTTTTTAAAATTACAGATGATACCTCGCGTTTCATTTTTGTTTCAATTTTAAATCATATTTTTTTAATTGACACTTTTAGCCCTTATAATTTAATAGAATATTAATAGTTCTTTTGGCATAAACATAAATTTTTTCAACAATCTTCATTAAAAAAGGGTAAATTTTGTCAAGTATCATTAAATAATGAGGACTTGGCTTTCATGAAATTTTTGAATGACATGTGGTGCCACGGCTAAATTGAAACAAATTTAACATATAGGGAGATCAACTATAATTTATAAGAATATGAGGCGCAGATTTCCCTAAACGATGTAAAATAGAGGGGCCGATTTAAAATTTATCCGGAAAAAAAAAAAAAGTTATCAGCTTACTGTCAAAACTTTTCTGGTAATTAATTATTATATATGTAAATAATTTTCAACTAATATATACATACGTGTGTGTGTGTGTGTGTGTGTGTGGTTATATAATGCAGACCCATTGTCAGAAAAGAGAAGTAGCAGTGTATATGTGCCAAGGGATGAGACATTCTCAGAGGTTAAGCAACTCACATTCTCAGCCAAGACCTTGAAGTCTGTGGTTCATGCATTGCTGCCTCAGATTGAGATGACTTTGCTTGATCCACAACTGGGATTTCCATACTTCACAGCCATTGATTCTCTGTTTAACGAAGGAGTTACACTTCCTAAGCCTAAAAACACTGGGTTTTTTCAGTCTGTTATTCCCAGATTAGTCAAGGCTATTTCTGATGGCAAAGAAGACCTTTTGCTCTTTGAGACTCCTGAAATAATTCATAGTAATATATACATACTCGTTCTCTCTCATTTATTTATAATTTCATCTTAATTTTTCTATTATATTTATCATATTGTTTTTAATGTTAATACAGGGGATAAATTTTCTTGGTTCAGAGATGAAGAATTTTCTAGGCAAACTCTAGCTGGCCTCAACCCTTACAGCATACAACTAGTTACGGTAAGCATTATTATTGAGTTATATTCATACTCCTAATAATCCATCCACCTTGAACTATATATATATAGATAGAGAGAGAGAGAGAGAGTTTTAACTTATTTTCCTTCATGATCTTGCCTAACAACTAGCTCATGTACAACAAAGATAATGGCAATGGCACATATATATATAGACGCCTACTTCTGCTAATAGCAGCTCATGAAGACTTAAGTCCTGCTATATATATATATGTGTATATATATATATATAGCACAAGTCATAAAATTTCACTAATTTATTGCATACCACATTGAATCTATCAACAATTTCAGCTGAGAAATTTCATGAAAATCATTTTTCAAAGATACTCAAGATTAGGCAAAATTGATGCAGAGCATTTTGTACTCTCTCTAGATCCTTGTCTATTCCCTCTTCATCTATCAGACTCACTACTTGGTGGCACTAAAGTTATTGATCATGTAGGAATGGCCATTGAAAAGTAAACTGGACCCAGAGGTCTATGGCCCACCTGAATCATTGATCACTACAGAACTGGTGGAAAGAGAGATCAAGGGGATTATGACTGTCGATGAGGTATTTAATATCATATTCTTAAATATACATGTGTATATTAAATACTTTTAACATGCAAAGTTCATTAGAGGCTAGCTTTTTCCTTTTTCTAGGATGCCAAACTTGTTCATTTTGAATGTCAATTGCAGGCCTTGAAAAGAAAGAAGATGTTTGTGTTAGATTATCATGATTTGTTAATGCCTTATGTGAACAAAGTAAGAGAGATTGAAGGCACAACATTGTATGGCTCTCGAACGCTCTTCTTCCTTACGGAGGAAGGCACTTTAAGGCCGATTGCTATCGAACTTACTCGGCCGCCTCTGGGTGACAAACCACAATGGAAGCAAGTATTCACTCCCACTTGGGATGCTACTGGTTGCTGGCTGTGGAGGCTGGCCAAAGCTCATGTCTGTGCCCATGACGCTGGCTATCATCAGCTTGTCATTCACTGGTATTTGTCAATTAAGTAGTCTATGATCTTTTAACATAATTTTTCAGGTATTTATGGGCTAGTTGTGTATATATATAACTTGGCTGTATTCTCTAATTATATATGCAGGCTTAGGACTCATTGTTGCACAGAGCCATACATAATAGCAGCTAATAGACAATTAAGCGCAATGCATCCAGTTTACAGACTTTTACATCCACATTTCCGATATACAATGGAAATCAATGTTTTGCTAGAGAAAGCCTCATCAATGCCGGTGGAATTATTGAGTCTTCCTTCTCACCAGGAAAGTACTCTGTTGAGCTCAGTTCAGCTGCTTATGACCAGCTCTGGCGCTTCGACACCGAGGCTTTGCCAGCAGATCTCATTAGAAGGTAATACACACACACACACACACATATATATATACATATATATATATATATACATATATATATATATGTGTGTGAATTGCCATTTTATTTACATAAAATCTTCAAAGTTTTTTACAGTAATACCCTCCAAACTAAACTACGCACAAAGTTACACATTACTATATAAGTTTTGCAATTAACACCAATACTCTTGAATTTTATAACCAGTTTCACATTACCCCTAACTCATAAATATAATATATTTTTAACTATTTTGATATATTATTTATATATATATATATATTAAAAGTTGAAATAAGTGGCAGTAGATGAAAAATAAATTATTTTGAATCTTCATACCAACAAATATTCCTGAACATTAGAAAAAATAATGTGTTTATGAGTCAGAGGTAATATGCAACTGTTTTTCAAGTTCTATTGATGTCAATTCTATAGTTTACGAGGTAATTTGCAACATTGTTCATAGTTCTATTGGTGCAAAAAATCCAATTTTCATATTCTTTGATCTATATATTTTCAGGGGAATGGCAGTAGAGGATCCAAAAGCCGAGCATGGATTAAAGCTAACAATTGAAGATTATCCATTTGCCAACGATGGTCTCGTCCTTTGGGACGCCATTAAACAATGGGTAAGTGATTACGTGAACCACTACTACTCAGAACCAGCCATGGTTGAGTCTGATAAGGAGCTTCAAGCATGGTGGACAGAAGTACGTACAAAAGGCCATGAAGACAAGAAAGACGAGCCATGGTGGCCAATCCTGAAAACCCCGAAAGACCTTATTCAAATCTTGACCACCATAATATGGGTCACAGCAGGACACCATGCAGCTGTCAACTTTGGCCAGTACATGTACGCCGGTTACTTCCCAACCGACCCACCATAGCTCGGACAAACATGCCAACTGAAAACCCTTCAGAGGAATACTTTCATCACTTTATGGAGAAGCCAGAAATGGCACTGTTAATGTGCTTTCCTTCTCAAATTCAAGCAACAAAAGTAATGGCGGTGTTGGACGTGTTGTCGAATCATTCTCCGGACGAGGAGTATCTGGGTGAGAAAATGGAGCCAGCTTGGGAAGAGAATGAAGCCATTAGAGGTGCTTTCGAGAGGTTTAATGGGAGGTTGAAGAAGCTGGAAGAGATAATCAACGAGAGGAATAAGAATCTGGAATTGAAGAACAGGGTTGGAGCTGGAGTTGTTCCGTACGAGCTTTTGAAACCCTTCTCCAAACCTGGGGTTACAGGAAGAGGAGTGCCTAATAGCATCTCCATCTAAAAACTACGTATATATATATATAATGAAGATGAAGCTTTAATTTGGAGCATAAACATTTTATCGAAATCATGGAAAATAAAACTTGGAACTGTGTTCTTGTTTTTTAAATAATATTAATTGGACCGGCTTATTATAATGTGGAAATTAATTAAGATTAATTGGGGCATGCATGTACTGCTCTCATAATGTCTTTTGGCGTCATGGGATTCCTTGTGAAACAATCCAACCAATGTATATGTGTGGTATGTATATAGAAAAAGGCAAGAAAGAAAAGGCCAACATGCTTTCGAGCCATACAAGTCCAACAAAGCAGGACAATCCATATTGACCATGATCTGGAAAACATTACCCAAGAGACTTTAAAACAAGTCTAACTAAACAAAGAAAATAGTGAAATTACGTAAAACAGGTTTCTGAAGCTGAAGTTTTTACTCCTCAATATTAGTGAATGTTGACTGAATTTTTTGAGCAATCTGTCCTCGTTTTTCGTGCTTCCAAGTCTTCTCTGATTTAATAATTCAATTGGATCAATTTAACAATAATAAAATTGTACCACTATTGTTTTTGGTGAATATAAAATTGTACCACTATTGCACTCATTCCTGTTCATAAATGACATATCAACCACCTTCTAAGCCAAACAACTTATTTGTGACGACATTCCCATTACTGATTCACTTCGAATTCGTCAAAGCAAAACAGAGCAAGGGAAAGCAGAGGAGAGGAGAGCAGAGCATTTACGTGAGGGAGAGGGTATATACCTAATTCAAGTTTAAAATCGGCTCTCCTACAAGTTGAGTAGGCTACCGAATTCGCAGCTCTGTTTTTGCAAGATCGGTGATTACGAAGTGCATACGCAACAGAGAACGAAAACCGAATGATACCAATTTCTATATGTTTAAATTGCATACACGTCTCAACTCACAAAATGTTGAAAGGACCATACCATTCAACAAAGAATGCTCCAAAGTAAAGGATTATATAGCTCATTGTTTGTATGTTTGCTATTTAGTGTATATCTGTATTCCTTGCTTTTTTTAGGTGGTAAATATAGCAAAGTATCTCTTGTAGGTCCTTATGTACTACGTATAAATTTACCCATCATGATGAAATGAATTAAACCATTATTCCACATATAATATACTTTCTTCACAAAGTACCTGTTCCCTTAAAGAATTAAACTTGTTTAAGCTGTCAAATTGCAGGTACAATGACATCGAAATCAACATACTTGTTGATGGTTTTTACTAATCGACATTATTACAGAGATCCTTGTACAACACAATCCTGGTGTCCCAAAAGATCAATGAAAATGTACCATTAATATATGTTAGCATCTATACCAGAAAGACAGTTTGTAACATGAAAGATTTATGTATACTATATATATTGTATAAATATACATGTATGTCCTATGATACAAAGATGTAGATGTAGTACAACGAATGAAATTGAAAGGGCAAAAAAATAAAAACAAAAACATGTATAGTGACAGAATTCTTCCTATAAAAGAATAAAAAAATTATAGGTATAGTGTAATTTTTGTCATTCGTGGATGCTCATCCGGCGCATGAATAAATATAGGCAGGGAGGAACCTCTATTCATGAACAACAGTGCGCGCAACTTGCCAGAAGAGTCCGTAGGCCATAGCTGCTTTTTTCAAAAATGGCATGTCAAAGAACCATCATCGTCTCAAAACAGGAAACACCATATGTTTTCCACGGTCCCTAGTCCAAAGGATGTGCCAAAACTTTCCAAGTTTCTCAATGAAGTAACATTTTGTAGCATAAATATCATGTGGGAAGCCTTTAGAAATAGTTTACGACTTTGAATGAGCATGCGAGTCATTGCACATACACTCGGGGATGGGATACTTGGTGACATCCCTTCCAGCTTTGCCGATCCTAAGTTCTGGCTGTCCTAAGGATTCATGGTGTAAATTCCTTATGATTTTATTGAACTCTGCTTCAGGAAGAGAAGGATTCAGAAAATAGGGAAGCATCTGCCTTTTATTCGGGGTTATATACTTCTTGTGCCCAGCATAAGCCCTGTGCCCTGTACCCAAAAAAAGACAAAGGACTTCTAGTTAGTAAACTCAATATACGTATAAAAGCTTGACATATATATGCTATTATCAGAAAATTCAACTACTTTTCATTAATTTTAAAAGAGTTCATTTAAGCCTATAAATAATAAAGCAACAACTGAAGAAAAACTGAAAGACTGCAATACCTGAAGCGCATGGCCCATATTTCCCCCATGAGATGGCATGAAGACATCACTATTCTCACAAACAATGTAGTCAATGGCAGCCATGAAGGAAGCTCTATTAGCAAACGGTTCTAGTTCGCCAGGAAGAGCAAGATCTTCCTTATTGTAGAAGTTTGGAAATGCATGGGTTAATGGCTGCAGGGCTTTTTTCCACCAAGTGGCTGACCACCAGCCCAAAATATTCTTGCATCTTTTGGAGCTCCTAAAGCTTTAAGCAACCTGAAATAAACAATAACATTTAGAAAAACAAATAGGGTCTAAAGTGAAGAACTTCAAGAACATTGAATAAATGTCCAACAGATATTGTTCATAAATCAAATTTAAAATCTTACCTAGTCACGTCCAAGGCATTCAAGGGGCAGAGACCAGCAAGCTTTCTGTCATGGTAAGTAATGTTTGATCTTGCAGTTAGGAGTTCTGGTCGTTGTTTCCTCTCATTGGTTATCATCTCGTCGTATTCACGGCTCAAACCAGGAAGACAACCTGTCCTCACCCATACATCCTTCTCCATCCGAAGGTGAAGGGCAAGGTACGGTCCCTTGCTCCTCATCCTATCTGCAAGCTTGTTGCCGAGTTCCAATATTGGAGGGGCAAACCTCAATGCATGGAAAGCAACCTAAAGTCAACAAAAATGTAACAGATTAGAATATTCTATATCTAAAACTTCACCTACCTTCAACTGAATTCAATGAATTGACAAAATATTTTTAGCAATGAGTACTAATTCGATTTCAATGATTCTAGCAGAAATATATGGCTGTGCTGTTTTGGTAGATGAATTCTTGAAAGAGTAATGAGATTATAACAAATAAAAATAAATATATAACCCTTAATACCTTGCATCGAAGTTTCTGAAGATCAGAAGGAAGATCCTTAGAGAGTCTTGAATCCAGGCCTCGTAAAAGTAGAACCCCTTCCCTGTTAATCTGTATAAAAGCAAGCAGATATTAGCATCCAGTGAAACCCTACACACAATCCACATTAACAAGAAAACATAAACAAAAAAATGTTCTAAATCGGTCAAACAGGGCCGTGTTTTGAAACCCTGAACCGCTCTAGTGTTGGAACAGATAGATGCTAGGCAAAAACATACGGTCCAAATGAACTAAGACTATTGAGGCCTCCTTATGCAACTGTAGAAACACTAGTAAACCCAAAATGTCATTCTTACTTCTCCTAAGGAAGCAATTAGATATTTCTCCATTTCTAAGAATACAAACAGTTGCAGAGCTCAAAAAAACAGAAATGGAAAACTCAAGGCCCACATATGAGTTCCAACTCCGCAAAACCAATAACAAGTTTTGTGGGTCATTGATGCCTAATAGCAATCCAACAGCAGCAAACGAACTTCCTTTTCCCCATTGCTTGTTGTAAGTTGTGAAATCAACCAAAAAAATTTAAAACAATTGCTTCAAAGCAATAACAAAAAAGAGAGCAGTCTCTCTTACCCGCTTGAGATAGCGTGACCGAATCCAATTAGGAGAAGCATGAAGTGGAGTCCGCTTCTCCTCCACCGGCCTTGTCATTACATGTGTCGAAGGCAGTGATGAAACTATATGCACATCATGGGCAAGGACTTTCTTGAAGTTCTCCAAATCAAATATATCAGAAAATTCACTGCAAAACCATCAAGAAAAAACAAAAAATAAATCCTCAGACCAGAGGGGAAAAAAGGACAAAAAATAGATGTAAACCACCCTAAATGAAATTAAGGGGGAAAAAATGGAAAGATATCTAGCTATGTAAGCAATACAAGGAAACTTTCTTAAATTCCAGAAATGGGTGAAAATTTTACTACAAAAGTTAACGTTAAGCATAAATAGAAGAGTGTTATGTCCTAAAATGGAACGAAATTAACATAATCGAAAAAAAATGGCATTTTTATTAATTTTCATCTATATGAAAACGTGTTAGTAGTATGAAATAATTGTTCGTTACCTTTCATCTCCCCAAATGACATTGACTTGCAAGACAGGAACGACCAAAGAAGCACCGAGAATCCTAGCGATCACCACAGCATCAACAATCTGATTCCTTTGCTGATTCATTCCTCCAGAAACTACAACCATCAGATACTTTCTCCTATTTTTCACAATCCCATCACTCGCTTTTCTGTACTCCTCTGTGAACTTCAAGCACGGCTTGTACCCCAACCCATTTGGTTGCTTCCAAAACTCACTTTGTACATCTTTCGAATACCCATTTGAAATCGATGCCTGTGGGAGGCTAACATGGCCCAAAGCTTCCATTTTTTCACCATTACCGCCATTTGAAGCTATGGCCATCCGAAGCCTTGAATGCCCATTTGAGCTCAAGGTCTGTGAATGACTCGTGATACATGGGAATGAAGGAAATGGGAGCAAAGGGTGGTCAGTATTGACTCCCAACTTCAGCATACCAAGAAGACCAAAGAGGAAGAGAGTGAAAACCAGAATCTTGGGCTTCTGTAGCACGTGAAGAAGCTAAACAACCTGTTCTTGGAAGACTTCTTGGGCGAGAGGAGGAGAGAATGCAGAGAAGACGATGACAGAGAATTGATAACCTGTGATGGAACAGAGATGTAGGATAGTTTCTTGGCATTGTTCTTTGACTTTGCCATTGGCCTTGACAGAGAGCCAACACAGAGGCAGGCACTGTTTCTTGTTTCTTCTTCGATCTTCAAAATGTAAAACTCAGTGTTTTTTGTTAATTTCTTGGTTTTGCTCTGCTTTGTGTTATACCATGAGTATCTTTGCGAGCTTTTTAGACAGAGAAATAGCCAAGAAACAGAGACGGGGAGAGAGAGAGGGTGCGGAACAGGCGGCGGTAAGCGAAAGTCTGGTCAGCTCAGATTGCATACGCGTCTGGTATTATTTATGAGACCAAAAAAGAAGGTAGTGTTCAGTGGGGGCTTTGGTCTTCTTCTGTGTTTCTAGACAGCTTTCATGAGCTTTAATTTAAAGACTCTTCGGGCTGCTACAAATTAATAATTTTTACAATGTAATTTACACTAACTCATTAGCAATTATAATTTACAGTAACTATTTTTTTTTACTTAGGTTTAGGGTTTAATTTTTATTTGTTTATTCTAAAACACTAATGTGAAAGAGTAAAGTGTAGAAGTGTGGTCTAGGAAAGAAAGCTGACCATTCTATTATACTCGTCTGTGAGAGTTGTATTTTAAATTTTAATAAATTTCATTATTATTTCAGGTGTACTTATTCTTATTTAATACGTTCGATAGAGGGAAATCTATTAAAGATATAAGATATAATTATTTTACTCTTAAATAATTATAAAACTCAAAACAAAGAATAATTTATCTATTATTAAAATTATGATGAGATTTACATTAATTTTTTTTTATTCAAAAAAGAAAAAAGTCTATAGAGCGAGACTTGTTAAATTAGTCCATTTCAACGAGTCACTCGGTCTTAATCACCAATAGTGGTAATTGTCATTTTACTTATAAATATTATATATTATGTACACAAATTGGCTTATTAGGTTCATATAATTTTAGTAATATTAGTTTAAAAGATAAATATATATATGGTATTATAATTTTTAAACAAATTTTTAACTGAAATAACTTTAACTATAATTCTCTGAGCACTAAATCAGTCTATCAATAATAAATAGTGTGACAATATGTTAGCTATATTTTTAAAAAATCAATATGATTCGTCAGCAAGCGTAAATGAGACCTAATTATAAAAGACCACATGAGTTTATATCCAAAATTTAATAAACTTAGTTGATGATGATGCAAAGCATTTTATATTTCTATTTATCCTCATTAACAATAATTTGAAATAAATAAGAGCATGTAAAATGTAATTTGGTGAGAAAGCAAAAATGAAAATTTAAAAGAGAGTGCGTGTCTACCAATTCCAGGAGGAGGCGTGTCGTGTAATGCTTGAGCCAGCTGTCGTCTGTACAAAT
Source organism: Rhamnella rubrinervis (assembly GCA_007844105.2). Lineage (NCBI taxonomy): Eukaryota > Viridiplantae > Streptophyta > Magnoliopsida > Rosales > Rhamnaceae > Rhamnella > Rhamnella rubrinervis. The sequence goes on along the minus strand of CM017579.2, from coordinate 20,208,909 downwards.
AACAATAATAAATATAACTTTTTAAAAATATATATATATATATATATATATATAATAATAGAAAAGCTGTTGGCAGAGGGAAGGAACATATGCGAGTCTTTCTGCCGCCATTCCACAAAACCAGCCTGGCTGGGGCTGCTGACCTGGCTTTATGTTCGCCAACATCCCTCGGCTCCCAAATCCCAAAGCCTCCTTTGCAATCATCTCAATGTTGCCAGCTCGATCCCACTGTTGCACTGCCATGTTGGCACTTGCTCCCACATGGCAGATAATGACTTGTCAACCCCTTGCCACATGAGATCCTTGCTATTTTTTTCACTTTTTTTTTGTTTTGTTTTGTTTTTGTTTTGGGGCCCTTGAATTTACTTAGTCCGAGGTCGATGAAAACGAAACCTGGAGCCCACTAATGGATAAGGATTTAACAGTTCTACCTTGGGTTTTAACTTTTACTTATTTTGCTCCTGACCAAAAGACATATTTTAGGCGTCCTTATTAGATAATCAAACTCTCTCTGTCTATAGTAACTAATAATTATGTTTTTATATTAGAAAAAATAATAACTATTATGTTTTGATAATATTAAAATTTAATAATAATCATTATGTTTCTTATATACATTCAAAAAAAAAAAATAGTATGCTAGCTATTTAATCGTAATTAGAAATAAATGTTAACCATTCATTCCTCTACATGTCCCTTTGGAACTACAATTTTATTCAAGTACAAAAGAAATTATCACAATTTTAACAAAATGAATAGCATGACACATCATAGTTTAATTTTATTTTATTATATATATATATGTATATGTATATGTGCAATTCTTTGGCAATACTCAATAACTCATTATTGGATAAGCGATTGAGTAAAAATTCCTCATCTTCCACTAACAAATTCAAATGGCCCAACTTTTAATTTGGGCATGCCATTTGGAACTAAATTGAAGCATGGACCATTATAATAAATTTGAGTTGGGCACAAAATGTGTCACAAATTTAAATTTTTATATAAAAAATAAAAATAAAAAAGGCAAAGCAACATAAAAATTATTGCCAATGGACCATGCACTAGAATGACATATGATTGTGCTATATTGTTCATCTTCCTGTTAGAAATCATATTTATTTTCCCTTGGCGCACAATTAAAGTTATTTCTTAACTAAATTAATTAAACTAATGAGAAATAAAAAAATGGACAATTAGTAGTGAGGGATTAACTAACGAACAATTAATGGATAATGAAATGGGCGATTGTGATTGGAGCACACCAGACATGCGCATAAGAGGAAGCGTGTGGGACACGGAAATCAGCGGCGTCTGGTTGACGAACACAACCCCCAACTGACACACCGCCATAACATAACACGCGGGACCCCAAAACCTCATAGGCTCCAGCTGGTGCTCCTTGTCATTCTCATTTGGGAGTTTTGCCAAATTTCCACTAAAAACAATAGTGGGCCCCACACTGTTAAGATTCTCTCTCTCTCTCTCTCTCTCTCTCTCTCTCTCTACCTTTCAAAACTTACGATCATGGCGGGCTTGGCTCTTTTCTGTGTCTTACTTTTTTTTGCAAAATCTCAGTTTAAAATGATAATAATAATAATTACTGAACACGGATTTGAATTTGGGTGGGTGGGTCAAAAACTAACCACCACTAGCTATGAGCCACAAATTTGTCACATTTTTATTAGCACCCACGTTTTTTTGTTTATTTTTTTTTATACTTTTTTAACTATAAATTTTTTAAAATGAAATGACTAATCTGCCAAAATTATAAAATACAGGGACTACTTTAAAATTTACTAATTATGCAACACACAAATTTACTAATTATTCATAAAAAAATTTACTAATTACGTAACACACTCCAATTAAGTTTTCTTTTTAGATCAAATAAGCTATTAAAATAAAACATACCCAAATTATGAAAGCTTTAAAAAATTTCAAATTAATTTTGATAGATAGTCAAATTTTATACTTTAACCATCTCCTATATTACTTTAACAATTAAAGTTAAATTTGAATGGACTGTCAAAAAGAAATTTCATGGTTAATTTAATGATTTATCATGTATATTATCTGAAGTTAAGTTAAAAGTGTTCATTGGCTTCACACAGTGGTAAAACCATTAATAACATAGCGTCTCTTATTGTTTTTACTTTGCTTGCCCTATCATTTTTTTTTTTTATCTCAATTCTCCAGTTAACATCTAATAAATATAAACTTTCACAAAAAAAATAAAATCTAATGAATATAAACATACCACACTCTATACTTTGATTTAATTTTTTCTTTAATCTAATTAATTTTTTTAGCCACGTAACCATTTAACTAATTTTCATTAATTCACATCAACTAAAATAAGAAAAATCAAAACATGTAAACTCTGAACCACCAACATGAAATTGTCTTTTTCAGTCCAATGGAAAATTACATTTTTTTACTCACATGTAATTAACTCTATGACTCTAAACAGCCAAAAAAAAAAAATTAAATAAAAAATTTAATTGAAAACAAAATTTTTCCTTACTGGTTGCAACTCTAACTTTCACCCAAAGTTGCTTCACCTTTTTATTTCACAAATGTTTTAATTAATTAACTAATTAATAAAAATCTTTAAATAAAAGAAAATACTGTTATAAATAAATAACACTATGAAGAGAAAATTTAATTTTCTTCGATTAAAAACTTATTTTTGTATATGAATTATACCATTATTTCTAAAGCAAAGAACTAAAATACATGTAAAATGTCAGAACAAAAAGTAACAAAAAAAAATACATACATACAAAAAAAAATCACCAAAACACCAATTTTATAGTTATAATTAGATAAATAATATTTTTTTCTTCATAAGTGAAAACAAAAGTAATCTATGAGAAAGAAAAAAATGTTGTTTTTAGTTTAAAAATCTTGAGAAGTGATGTTGTTTTTAGTTTAACAATCTTGAGAAGTGTTATTAGTCCTGGAAAACAAAAAATAAAAAATAATTATTTTATAATTTTTATAAATAAAATATTTTATATGTGTATACGTAATATTGATCAAGAGTTGTATGTGTTTTGGTTTTTGTTATTTTAGAATTTAGCTGATGTGGATTAATCAAAATGTATATTTAATTAGTTAAATGATAATGAGGTAAAAATAATAATAATAATTAGACTAGAGAAAAATTAAATGAAGTGACAGTGGGATGCATCCATTGGATGTAAAATAAAAAGGTAAAAACATGGATAGGAAAGGGGGTCCATAATATTCCGACCAGAAAAAGCATAGCTTATCATAAACATACATGGTTTTTATGGGGTTTTTTTTTTATGTATAATTAATTAATTAATTAATTATTTTTTTTAAGATCAAAAGGAGGCAAATTAAGCAGTATAAATATGAAATTTTCATTTCCAATTTCTATATTGTTTGTCTTCCATTAATTAGTTGAGAGGCCAGTATCAGCTGACATCATTCACTGCTAATAGTCATGAGCTACATAATATTTATTAATTCATGCGGTTGAAAGGGTGACATTGTTTGTGAAAGAAGCAAAAATCATTAAAAAGAATTGGAATATTTTCCTCTACATATGAAGTGTCACGGTTTTATGTACCCTCTCGAAACTAGTGATTGGTAGACCAACTTTGGTTTTATACTTGATTTTTAATATACAACATTACCAAAAAAAACATTTGAAAAGTACATACATACAGGGGAGTTGATATAACAAGTAACGTCGCCGACTATATCATGAGCGAGTAGGCGATAAACCAATTTACATATAATTATGCTAATTTGATTACTAACACTTTTAAATACAATTTTATATAAGTTTAATAAAACACTTATAAATATAGGACTGTAAATTGAGAGATAGTGTATGAAAAATTACAATATAATAAAAATGTGAAAAATTTATTGTCTAAATTTTTCTTTTGTCCATCGTCCATGATATAGTGGGCTACGTTGCCCATTATATCAACTTATATATATATATATATATATATATATATATATATATATATATATATATATATATATATTTATTGGTTAACTTATTAATTTGGGTATGTGTTTTAGCTCAACTCTATTATGCCTAACTTTGATTTTTTTGAAGAAATTGTTGAGGTTTGGTTTGGGAAGTGAACGTGTACTTGAAATGTAGATTGTCCAATTTGTCAAGCCAAATGGGATTTTCATCTATATTGTGAAACTTCAATGTGCTGCCTCTTTGCATTGTCATGCACTTTGTTGGCTTCATGTAGTTAAGTAAAATTTATCAATAACCCAAGGTACACTAAACCAAACAAAGCAAACAAAGAACTATAATTTGAAAAAGAAAAAAACATAATGAAGAAGACAGAACCGCCCAAACGCTATTCGTTTTCTATTTATTATAAAAATTAGCACATATATATTTCCATTATAGTTTTTCTGATATGCATTTAGGTTTGTTAATAGTCAATTATAAAGCAATTATTGGCATTGTATTCTTGGTGTATATATGCATACGTATGTTCTATATACAAACTAATAAAAAAATAGATATGATGATGATGATGATATTGAATACATGAACACTATGGTAGTTCCAATGTAAGTATCATTTGCATTAATTTATTTTGTGATTCTCTTATTATATATAATCCACATTATGCATCTTGTGAGATGTGCACGCATGTTTACAATTGCAATGCTTTGTATATTATGCGATCTAGAAAGCCGTATATTATATATATATATATATATATATATATATATATATATATATATATAGCAGTTCCCGTGACTTTTATTTTATTTATAAATGAAAAAATGAATAAGATTTTGATTTCTCTTTTTCACTGGTGTATTATTTGACCAATTCAAAATTTGACCTATAAATACAAGGGATATTTTGGAATACGTATGTGGGAAAATTGAGTTGGCCTGTGGGCTCAAAAATATTCGATTTTTCCAATATCATCCAACTACACCAAATATTTAATTTTAAGAAATTTAATCAAGTTGTAATTGTCATTGGTTAACAACTTCGTTTTATATTAATAGTTAGTTGTTTAATTAATTAATTATATATAAGTGATTATTTTGGGTGATTGAGATATTGCTACAACCAACTTCATAATTATGTCATTTGTCAAGTTAGAGTGGGTATAGGTAGTGCTAGGAGTTGCTGGCCATCCTTGCCCACTTTGTGGAATTTTTTTTTATATTTGTTTTCAATGAAATAAGACATATATATATGTGCGTGTCTATATATATAAAATTATCAACCTGGTCGGTTCTAAGAAAATAGGCAATAAGATTCAACTATTAGTTTCACACTTAATTAACTCTTAATGAAAAAAGTAAAAATGTTTGAAGGGTAAACTAAATTTTTGAGCTAAATCTTGAGTCAAGTAACCAATTATTATGCTAATGAATTTGCAAGCAAAATGCGAACATACAGATGGACATACCAAATATGGTTTTGGGTCAACCTCCATGACTTGCATTATTAATTAATTAATTAGCAGAATAACAATTGCATAAAATTTTAACAATTTTATGTGGGACAGAAACTTGTTTTTACTGTAAATTCTTTCTTTTATTTGGTCCACTAAAGAGTTGGCGGGTATTATTGTTGATGATCATTAGCGAATTATTGTCAAAATATGTACTATTTAGATGGGGCCACTTAATTTATTTATTATTATTATCTATATAAGTTAAAATTAACTAACATATAAAACAAAAATGGCTGTTGAGAGGTTAAATCATAAAAAGGCTCTGGGGGTTGAACAACTATATAAATATATATATTTTATACATTATATCAAAAGAAAAATGTAATGTGCACGGTTGGTTTAGAGTGGCCAATTATAACTTCAATGGAAGTTTATGCTCATCCAAACCCAAAATTAAAGGGGAAAAAAATGACGAAGAAGACGAAGAGAGAGACAAAGAAAAAGAAACTAAACCAATCAGCATATTTATACATCTAGCTACATAGTTTTAACTAGAAGGAGAAAACTCACTACAAAAAATAAAATTCCAACCACTATCAAATTTGTCATATTCAATAATTTTTTGCCTACCTAAATTTTTTGATTCACAAATTTTTAAGGTATATGACTGAAAACTTTTTGTGTTAGAGATATAGCGAAAACTTGATCGCATATAAACTTCATCACAGATGAATTTTAACGACGAATTTATTATATAATGATAAAATTTATAGTGGTTGTAGACAGAATTTTTATAATGATGACTAATACTATCATCGGAATTATGGACTGAAATTCTTATTGACTGCTTAATGAATGTAATTTGAAAATCACTTGCCACAGTAATCAACTATATATATATATATATTATATGTTTTTAGATTTGGAAAAGGCAATTTATGTTTTCAATTTACTTTCTTCTTAAGATATGATAATTTATATGTACGTATATCTTTTGCTTGTTAAGATATCATAATATGGGCTCTGAATTTTTGAATCAAGTATCACGACATGGTCACCACTTTACTTTTTTGGCTCATTATATATATAATGGTATATACCTTTAGTATAAGATAAGAAAATATGAGTTTACAGCTATTATTCCTCCTTTGTTTGTGTCCAAAGAAACCTTTTATACCTCCTTAAGAGTGTTTAGAATGTCACTGGGTATTGAACTTCGCTCAGGCTCTCTTTCCTCACCAACAGAATTTATGGTACCCCACTGAGGGAAAATAATAATAATAATCATAAAAAGGAAAAAAGAATAAGAATGAAACCTATTGTTTTTAAGGGTAATTTGGTAAAATATCCATCTCATTTATAATTACTATTAAAATACTCAAGCACTAATAATATTTTGAAAAATACTCATCATTTTAGAAAATATCCTTAAATCCTATACTCACAATTGTATCATTATTTTTTTACCTTTTTATCTCTTCATTTTCTACTTTTATGATTTTTATTAATTTTATAGTATATTTTTTTTTATATATATAAAACTACATCGATTTATGAGCATTTTAATTTTTGAATCAAAATTTTTTATTAAGTATTAAATGATATATGATTTTTGTAAGTTCTTAAATTATCCAGTTTTTATTTATTTTTTCTTATTTTTTTATTTACTTTTGTCTTTTTCTTTATTTCTATGATTTTTTTATTTTATTTTTTGGCTTTTTATTTATTTATAAAACAACATTATGTTAAGAGCATTTTAATTATTTCAATAAGTATTAAAGGATATATGATTTTTACAAATTTATTATTTTTTCTGAAATATTTATAAGTTACTCACTCATTTTTAGCGAGTCTCATTAAATGTTGGCGAGAAAAGTGCACTGATAGTTGTCTCATTGTGAAATGCTATTTAATAGTGAGATTCACCATTAGATGGCGAGTAAAACTCCGAAAATGTTAAACCTTCTAAAAATTTATATTTGTTACAAGATGGTGAGGCTCGCTATCTATTAGTAAGAAAGTTATACTAAGAGACAATTACATTGTGGAACTTTCTCACTAATTGATGATGAGCGAAATTCCAAAGGGGTTAGACAATGACATAGCAAAATGTTATCGCCATATTATGGCGAGTAAAATTCCAATCCATCTTATGGCGAGTACAATATTCTCACCAATTGATAATGAGTCTGACCATCTTATAGCGAGCAAATTTTCAAAAGATTTAGACAATGATATAGTGAAATGTTCTAGCTGTATTATGATGAGTAAAATACCTTTAGATAATGATACGGTGTAATGTTCTCATTAGCTGATAGCGAGGTTTGCCATCAATTAGCGAAAAAATAACTACTAAGTGACAATTCGCAATGAAATTTTTTCACCATCTGATGAAGGGTCTCACCATTAGTTAGCAAATACTACATCATAGGTAAAAGAACGATGACGATTTGCATCAATGGCTTCGATGTAACGATCCTCTTGTTATGGTTAACAATTGTCTTTCTTTTGAGAGTTATTTATGGTTGCTTTTGAGTGAATTAAGAGGGAGATTCAGTGAGGAAGAGTAGCACGAAGGAGAAATTCAAAATATTTGATATTTGTAGAGGCGAAACCCAAATTTGAATGCTTGAACATAAAAATTTACGGAAATAAAAGTTTTTGATTTAATACGATTTGAGGAAAAAAAAAAAAGAAATGTGAAAGAAAAGTTAAAAAAAAAGTAGCTAGGATTTGGATAGTTTATGGGAAGAGAGAGATGCAAATGATAGTTCAAAGAGAGATGCATAGGAAAGAAAAAAGATAAAGAATTTGTGAGTGTTCTAAATAAAATAGGTATTTTAAAAAAATAATGAATATTTCTGTAAAAATTATAAAATATAGATATTTTTAAAAAATTAATGATGTGGTCAACATTTAAGTAAATTACTATATTTTTAAATCAATTATTAAACAAAACCCAATTATATATATTTTATTTTTACAGAAAAAGAACCAATAAGTGCTGGAGGTCATTCCCATGTGAGCTCTTTGAAATCCAAAGTCTGTTTTGTCCTAATTTATATAAACCTGCTTGAGATTTAGTCTTTGGATGTCCCTAAGGACCTGTGCCAAAGCAATGTGGTGTTAGATTTGATCAGATTAAATTAATTATATCAATTCACGTTGGGGATAATTAGCAAAGTGATTGGATCATTCACAAGTATAACTCACTCATCCAAGCCACCGGACTGAGAAAGAAAGTGAAAGATAGAGAAGAAAAGTGAGTCATTCATACCCCATATGCTAGACATGCCATGATCCAAAAGTTCAAGCATAATTTAGAGCTTGGTCTTGAAAAATAACAATCGTGGGGTAGACAAGCATTGCCTATTGTATCAAATAGGATTCATCAAAACCAAGCAATGAGATCCATTTATTTGACACTCCTTTTTTTCAACACAAACAAAAACCGTATTTGTGAGAAAATGACAATGTTATCAGATCCATCTCTTCATAACTTTGTTCAACACGCTGTTTTGTGAAGGGCAAATTTGGCAGTGTAAGTATATAGGATGCCTTTTATTGTTTTGGACAAAACAAAGGACGCTAGGCTAAGCTCTTTGGCTTCCACAAAATATGACCCATATGAAATAATGGCAACTAAATTTTGATAGGAAATGTTTGATAAAATGATTTGACCAAGAGGATAAGATAAGGAGGGGTAGATGACTGCATTACAAGGAACCAAACAGAGATTGCTATGAATTGAGGAAGCAAGGCACAGGCCACACCATGTTCCTCTCATGTGAGTAATGTCCCCTTGCCCATGTGCATTTATTTAATTTTATGTCCTATTTCAGTGGCTTTTAATTTCTCAACCCTACTTCTTTGGCTCTCTTGAACACTTTTTGCTTTAGGGGATAATTTTTTTCATTTAAAATATGTGGCACTTTTTTTTTTGGCGTAATTTGTTGTTCTAGAGTCATACAACATCCAAATTGAGCTTATTTATTCATTGTGTTATGAGATATAACTTTATATATATATATATATATATATATATATATATATATATATAACTTTATATGTGTGTGTGTGCTGATAGTGCCATTTGTGATTCCAAGTTACAAGTTTTGGATGAATGTAAAAATAGTTATTGATTTTCATATGCTTAACTTCGATTCTAAATTCTTGCCGAAAATAAGGATTTATTGGAGATGGAATGACCAGTGTCTTGGTTTGTTTTGGAACAAAGGTTTCATTTGCTCCAAGATGAAGTGCATTGGGCAAATTACAAGCCCAATGGTAAAACCATGTCCCCTAATCAAAATTTACATGTTTAAATCCTTTTACATATACTTACATTGTTTTTGCCTTTATTTCATTAATATTATCAATAATGTTAGGCCTATTAAAAAGTTTTACCAAGGTTTAGTCCTATTATGAAGCTTTACCAAGGTTGTTTATCAACTTATGAAATAATGTGTTATTCGCTTTCATTTAGAGTTTATTTATTTTTATTAGAATATATATTTAATTTTCAACTATAATGCGTCACAATATCAACTGTCACGTCAATTGATAAATAATCTAAATAAATTTTTTTAATAAATTTAAAATTAATTTAATTATCAATTTATGGACAATGTATTATTCATTTCCGTTTAGAATTCACTTATATATTATTATAATATATGTTAAATTGTCAACTATAATACCTCGCCACATCGACCATCAAGTCAGTTGATAAACAATTTAAATAAAATTTCTCAATAAACCTAATATTAATTTAATAATATTATAATTAGTTCCTAAAATATAGATAGGTAGTCCAAGAAACATTGATGATTTGTTGAACTGATATCGAGTAGTGGAGCTTAATTTATTATTATTTATAAAAGAAACCAAAAAAAAAAAAAGAGAAGAAGAAGAAGGAAAAGATAAAAGAAATTAAAAGGAAAAAAGTTAAAAGTTAAAAAGGAAAAAGAGAGGGGAAATGCCTATGCATAGCTCTTTATTTAAATATTTGTTTGAGTATGTGAAACCGCCTTAACAACGTTGATGGTCATGGATCAGGTTCTGCTTGTATTTGGGCCGACTAAGAAGAAAAGCTTTGGTTTGCAGGGTCTTCATACACCATTAAATAAACTTTTTTCACCTATTTTTAACAACATTTTTTTTTTAACAATATCTCTGTTAAAAGAAATGGAGTGAAAAGCTTAAATTTGAAAAAGCGAAAATTTTAAAAAGAAGAAGAAGGAAATAGATGGAGAAAATGGGACTAATTTTAGGATGAATAAAAAATTATAAACTATGGGGTGTATATAGAATCATCCTTGAACTTGTAAAGTTCACCAATGCAGATCACCCAATTAATTTATTGACGACATCATTATTTTAATTCTTTTTTTTTTTTTTTTGCTGAATCAATCTGACATTATTTTATGGATTTGCACTTGGTCCCATTCATTTGTTCATATAACTGTTGTTATAATTAATTATTATTATTATTATTATTATTATTATTATTATTTTCAACTAGCAGACTATCATTTCTTTACCAAAACAAAATTTCATTTTATTTAAAAATTGACAAATTACCTAATTAAGTTGAAGTCTACGGTACTATCTTCAAAGGGCACCAAAAAAAAAAAATAAATAAATAAAGAGCAAAACAAAAGAGGTGGGTGCCTACAGCCTTTATGTGGTCCATTTAGTCTCTCTGGTTTTGATTTTGGACGGCCCAACTAAGAAAATGCTGAAAAGCGGCATGTTTTTTGAGCCACCCGATGTTAGGCGTCCCGCGTTCGAGTCCTTTCAAGGCATTTACCAAACGCAAGAAATTGAAATTTGTGCCCAAAAAAAAATTTTAAAAAAAAAAAAAAACCTTGAATTTGGACCTCTACACCTCAAGACCTCGAGTACCCAAAATCATCCCAACACCCTTCCTCCTAGGTCACAGGCTCACAGCATATATTAAGGCTACATTTTTGTAAGCATCAATTACTCAGAGTGATATTGATATATGCTGAGAAGGGCAAAAGAAAGTTTGAATGTGTACAAATAAATATGTTGAAAATATCATGGGCATGCAGTACTTAATTGACGATAGCCTTTAAAAGATGTTATAGATGCTCATGGTGGTACTCTATTCTCAAGCTATCATTTAATGCATCTTTGAGTGTTGTGCTATTATCTACGTCAGTAACTCCTGAAAAAAGCAAACAGTTCATAATAATACATATGTTAATTTGCTGTAAAATCAACATAAATTAACAAAAATATACAGTAACTATATATATATATATATATATATATCTATGTGGATTTTAATCAAGCTGATGAAATTGTTTTTACCATTCTCAGTGATGTATATTGGAGGATTGTTGTATTTCTTCTTTATATATAGCACAAATTCTTCTATTCCCTTGGGATAAATGTAAAGCCAGCTAGCAGTCTACATGAATATTAATCACTATTATTGGAATGTAAATTAGTAGCAAGCTATAATTACTGTTTCTGTAATCTAACCATGTCAAACAGAGAGAGAGAGAGAGAGAGAGAGAGAGAGAGAGATTACCGGTGGACCAATAGCAATGCCATCTTTCTCAGCCATAGCAAACAAAGTAAGTATAAAGTTATGATAATAATTAATTAACATAAAACATTTACAAATCCACGTTAATCTAATCAATGAAATTTTGATTACTTTTGAGCTTAATATGCATATCAGTAGCGTAACTGAGATGGTGTTGTTTTAGGCACTAATAGTAGAATCTTGAGCATACCTTGCAGTATAATAAGGTACACCAAGGAAATCACAGACCCTTTTACCGTTTTGGACTGTGCTTCAGTAAATTTTTATAATCGACATGCAATCGATAATCTCATTGTTTTGGATAATCTCCTATGTGATTGGATGAACAATATCCTAAATAACTATTTTATTTAGATATGTTTAATCCATATAAGAAAATGATAAAGAAAATTATGATCAAAACATGAATATAATTTCATTTTTTGCGAGTTTGGCAGCGTCCCCCGTTCATGACTGTACGAGTTTTGCAGAGGTGCCTTTCCGTTTTATGAAATTACATAAAAACTCCTTTTTGTACATAATTCTTTTGAAAATTTCACACCTAATAAGACAACTTACAGTGAATTAAAGTGCTAAACGACATTTTGCATAGTCACATACATTTATTAGATCGAGTAACTTTTGCTGAAAAACAGATAAAACCTTATACTGTTAAGAGGGGGTAATTTGGAGTGTTTAAGAACCTAAAAAGAGAAAAAAAGGTCAGGTAATCCTGAGGTACCGATGTGGTACCAACTAAAAATACTTCAACGCTCAAATCAATGATTAGAAAGGAAATTGAGTAGAGATTGAAAAAAGTCAAAAAACGTGTTTTTAGAGATTTTATAAGTGAGTGATGGAAATAATAGATGCATTTAAGTGGTTACTGTGTACCTCATGCCTTGACTAGCGGTCCACATCCCATGTTTTAACTCGTGTATAACCGTCTAAGATATAGGATTATGGGGGTATGGAAGTAGTTATCTACAGTTGAGATGTGCACAGACTTGGTATGCATATGATTAGATATGTGATATGTGTTGCAATTAATGTGTGACCTATAGAGGTAAGAAGACGGTTATTATGTGACCACAGAAGTGGATGAGGCTTTTTATTATCTGCTCCACATTAGCATGGTAATGGGTTTGAGTGGAACTAGACTGAAGTAGGAGATGCATGTTTAGCACATGATCGAACCCGTGTTAAATATACATAGATATATTAAAAATATTAAATATAAAATACCTTATAACACTCATGGTTATGTACAAAATAGGACCTTGAAACAAAATTGAAATGTTAAGAGTTGTTTAAGTACTTCCATAAAATAAAAAAAGCTTGTAGTGCAAAACCGACGAGTGTTGGTGTAATTTTACCATTCTAGACAATAGATATCAATCGACAAAATGATAGGCTTATCTATAACGAGACAAATAGCTGCTGCTTCTTCTTCTTTCTTTCTTTCTTCTTTTTTTTTTTTTGGTAATAGAGACAAATAGCTTCTATTTAAGGTTCACTTATATAAATTGATAAGCAGTAACATATATTACCACACGAGTTTTTTGGTGAATGAATATTACCACACGAGTTGGTAAATAAGCTTGGATGACTAGTTGGTATCTACAGCACTGCTCGTCTTTCTAACAAAGTATGCACTTAAGAATGACTGCAATGAGTTCATAGTTGCGCATTGGGCCCGTTTGGGATACTGGACTAAGGGAGACTGAACTGGACTGATTTAATCATCAAGAAATTAATAAAGTAAAAGAAAAATTGACAAAAGAAATTAATCATCAAGAATTGATGAGGACTTTAATTACTTGGTAATATTCTTGGCCATGAGATGGAGAATCTATAGGAATCAAAACCAATATCTTTCAGGAGGGTTGTTTCGTCCTATGTATGTACAAGCATGTCGAAGTGTTATAATTACGAAAATGGAATATTAATTGAAAATTAGTAAATTCTTTTTATCTCAGTCTCATAAGTTAATTATATATGTTGAATGAACACATCTGAAAGTAACTTATTGGTCGAGGTTTAATGCTAGTCCTTTCAACAAAAAAAAAACGAATACATCAATTAATGTTGCAAGTCAGAAAGAAGATCTGAATGGCTCATCAATTAAAATAAAAGATATTGTATTCTTTTTTTAATGAAAGAAAATTGGATTAAAACCACAAAAGAGAACCTTTATATATATATATAAAAGAGCTTCTGATAATTAATAATTTAGAATTCTATTAAGATTTTATAGAATATAATTATGTAAGAGTTTATAATAATAAGTCTACTCTTTTAATAATTTTTTTTTTCATTTGTCGTTTATGAAGACCGAATATATATAGAATTTTAATAGAGATTTATAAAAATTCAAACCGTAAGAGTATGAGAGTTTGATTGGCTTTTTTACTCTTAGACTATACTCATGATCTGCTTAGCTAATTTAGGTGGTAAATTGTCAAAAGAAATATCAAAATACAAACTGCAAAAGTTGTGCAAAGAATGCTTAGCCACCATATCAGCCAGAGCATTAGCTTCCTAGGAGTCCAAACAAAAGTCCACCCATCCTCACAGCCTCTTTGTTCAATTAATTAGCAGAAGGTCATCTCTTGAACTGCACCCAACTGATTCTATCTTAGCATTCGCATCCTCGACCACTGACTGTGCGTCACTACACCAGATGATGTTAAACCAGCCAAAGTCCGAGACCTGGTTGGTTAACTGCCCAAGCAAGAGCTTTTAATTCTGCCAAATCAGATTGTAGACACGGATTGTATATTTCATAATTTGGATTACAAGTCCACCCTTTCAACCACCAACCAGACCTTGATTTTCATAAAAACTACTCTTGGCTTCACTTTATTTTATTACCTTTGTCATTGGGGTTATAGTGGTCCTAAATCCTAATATATATATATTTTTTAAAAATTTAAATAAATAATTGTAAATGAACCATATATATATATATATTCGTCTCTAGTGAGTAATTCCTCATTTAATTAAATGAATTAAATGAGAAATTATTTATATGGTATATTGTAAATGCTGTTACATAAACACCCGTGGATCTTGTAGCTGATTTACAAAGGCTTTTATACTAAAATTTTATTTGGTGAAAATGAACCGACTAATATCGGATCCACTGTGTTTATGTGACAATCATTAAAATATGTCACATAAATAATTTATCATTTAACTAAACAAAGATCCCTTACCAAATAATTCTTATATATATATATATATATATATGATCTAGTGAGCAAACTTGCTGACGATATGGAACATAACACAAACATGATACATTATTAAATAGGAAAAAAATAATACAGTAAATTATAATTAACTATCAACTTTACATTTACCAATATATAAATATAAATTGATCGATTCTATCAAATACATAACTTTACTTTAAAGAGACAGCTTAAAATTAATACTTTAGAAAACAAAAAAGACTATTACATTTATCATTTTCTTTTGTCAATTATATAATTTTGGATACACCCATACAAAAGGGAAGGCGAAGGATGAGATAAAGGCTAACCGAATTGATAGAAATGATATTCACCAAAAAAAGAATTGATAGAAATGATGCATGCTTTCGTTCATGGTTCCAACAAGCAAAACACAATGATAGTCCTGCACCTAAAATCAGCACTTTGGCAGGTTTTAAATACAAAAGAGATGTTAGGCCTAAATTATGAGTAGATTGAAGTAGTGAATATTGAACTAGACAAACTATGACATTATCTTCACTTTTTTTTAAAAAAAAAGAAAAAGAAAAAAAGAAAGACATTTTACGTAAGTATTAATTTCTTAATTTGATATTAAGGATATTTTTTTGATCTTAATATCTAATTTTATTAGTAGATTTCATTTATTTTTTACAAATTAAAATAATAGTTATTTTTCTTTGTTATCCAACAAATTGGTAGAGATTTTGATTCATAATAAGCAACAAATAAAAGATTTCATAAATAAATAAATAAATAAATCAATCAATTAATTAAAGAAGATTAAAAAATCTCATTTGACTCAATGGGTTCTTGTATTTTGAAACTGATTATAAAAATTTTAGATTTTAATAAACTTTAGTACCTTATAATTCTATTCAGTTTTGATCAAGGTCCATTTAAATATTTTATTCAGATTTAACCTTTCTAATTTCAAATATATTTCATTAATTAAAGTCCTGTGCCTAAGGGCGGCGAAACCCATTTTTGAGTGAGTGAGACTTTATTTTGGTTTTTAAAACAAACATATTGTTGAATGCATTTGCAAAATTAATGATATGGATCTACGGACATGCAACTTTCAAATTAAAAATTAATTTAAAAAAATAATAATAAAACAGTAAGAATTAAATGTGCAAATCTAATTAATAATTAAATAAAAATAGGTCCAGATGCTTTCAAAGACATATTTTTTATATTAGAAAAATAAAGGCAACAAACTACGAACTAAAAGGCTATAGATACAAATTCAAAGCTAAGTAGTGATGATCGGTTGGTGATGTTGATTTCTCCTCCTTCTTGCATCCCTTGGTGTTTATGTAGCCATTACTACGTCAGTATAACCCTTCTTTGAAACACTTTGGTAGTGCTCCTAGATTGGAATTCACATAATAAAATGAATCAAAGCACATGGAGCCGTCTTGTTATCTTTCTGCCAAGAAAAAAGGATGGTAAACTAACCCATATAAATCGCGGTTAACGAAAGAGCCCAATGCACAAAAATGCATGTTGGGTCTTTGAAAAAGTTCAAATCATTTTGATAATAATAAGTTTACAGCAAAAGCAATAAAAAATCCAATATAAAATAAAATTTTCAGTGCTACAGGATACAATTGATTAGCTTAGCTGATGTTTTCGGAATTGTCTTTCATTCCAAGACATAACTTGTATCCAGGCGCTTCATATTCGCCTGGAGTTTACTGCAAACAGAACGTCTTGCATGTAATATGTTCTTTGAACTCGCAAAAGCTAGCCTAGCTCCAAATAATTAACGGGCCACATAATCTCAAAATTCAATCAAAATCAATCTCCACATGATAACCATACCAGCAAGTTATTCAATTTCATGCTGACTCTCTCAAATCAATTAATAATTAATCAATTACTTATGCTCAATATAGCCATGAAATATTAAGGCTCAAATATATAGAAATAGAAAAGATATTCAAATATTCTCTTGCTAGTATAGATTTATTTTTGGAGTAATTAAGATGATTAATTTTACCTTATTTTTCAAAATATATATGGATGATGGATCACAATTAATTTCAGTTCAGGAGAAACATCTTCAACCATAGAGCTGAGTATTTGAGGTGTCTTTTCAAATTATTTTTGTAATCTATAAAAGTAAGGCCGAATCGAATGGTGTAGCCAGAAGCCCACTCGAAATTGTCATGAAATGCCCATACATAGTATCCTTTCACATTAACACCATCCCTGCCAATTAAAAAATTACATTAAAATGATTAAAAAAAAGAAAAAACTACTTACACAGACAGTTCTGCCCTTTCTCTTTAAACTTCCAAATAAGAATTTCTTTTGGTGCACTATAATTTCTAATTTTACAAAAAATGAAAAAATAGAAAGAAAAAAAATGAAAATTATTAAGATCATAAAATTTAACTGGCTGTCAGTTTACCTAGAGTTCTAGTTTTTAATCACATAATGAAGTGACAACAAATGACTACTTAATATGAAAAAAAAAATGTCAAAATTTTGAGATTTTTAGCATCTTAAAAAATAAAAATAAAAACATATATACATTTGAATATAAAATATCAATTCTTTTTTCTCCCTATTTTGATTATTGTATATATAATTGACTTTTGTTTTTTAAAAAATAGATAAGCTTCTCGCCTAATTACAAGCTTAAAGAAAAAAGAAGAAGTATATATATAATTGCAGAATTTCAAATCATTTCAAAACTGTTTATAAACTAATTAGCTTATTAAAAAGGTTAAATTCAAGTTCGTCAGCACTCACTTGACAGATTTCAAAAGATAGAAGAGATGGCCATGGAGGTATCTTATCCTTGTGATATCCTTGAGGGCTTCCTTGATAGGCACAATGTTATTATTTGGCTCAGGGACACCTGCAAAGTTGTAAAATTGTTTGACATAATTTACATATATGATTTAAAAGAAATAGTTTCTGATTTTTAAAAAAATAAAAAATTACAAAATCGTTTTTGAAAAGGATAATTTGTTCTCTTTAAAATTAAGAAACAACTTTAATTTTAATTAATACATCATATGGTCAAACTAATGAGTTAACTATTTCAGATACTATATTGCAATGCATCATTATATATAAGAAATGATTGATTTATAATTACCGTTTTCAGTAATATAAACTGGTGGATTCTTGTACTGGTCCTTTATATACAACATTAGCTCTCTAATTCCTCTTGGATAGACAACAAACCAGCTAATAGTAGTCTGTGAAAACAATGTTACCGTTATATGAATTAAACAATCATACTACAATTCTGTCCATTTATAAAATGGGTTGGTGTAAAAAGTTTCATAAATTAATAAACTAAAAGAAGAATATACACAGATTAATGATATATATATACACATATATAGATGGCATGCAGTAGTACCGGTTTACCAATCGAGACTCCATTTTTCTGGGCTGTGAAACAAAAGTAAAATGATCAATTTGAGCCCAAAAAATAAAAAAACAAAGAAGAACAGAGAGAGAGAATTTGATAATTATTAAAGTTGGAGCAAATATATATACTGGTAAGAGTAGCTTGAATATCTGAATTGTAGCTATGGTTGACAGAAATGGAGATTGAAGCTGGTTCAGCATAATTTGTAGTGTAATAATTCATCCCAAGAAAATCAAGTGACCCTTTTATTGTTTTGGATTGAGATTTGGTGAACTTAGGCAGCCGACTTCCCAATATAGATCGCATGCTTGAGGGATATTCACCATATGTTATAGGATGTAAGAACCTATCAAATTAATTAAGTACTGTAATTTGAAGAAAATTCAATAATTCAAGAGGATCAATATATATATATATATATTATATATAATGTTCAATTATTAGGGACTATACACATGTCAAAATTAATATATACATGTATATATATATATATATCATGTTCACTCACCATCCCAAGCTGAATTCCACGGCTCTAGAGGCTGCCTTGCGACTAGCATCAGTTTTGTATTTTGGTTCATACCATCTAGTCACTAATGTTATCCCAATTCTGCCCTTTTGAGATGCCTACACATGCAAAATATGAAACATATACCATTAAAATGTGAGTTAATGTCAAAATTGGAGGCCACCGAATTCGGTGCCTCCAACTTTTGACTTTTACATTCTATTTTTTTTTTAAATTTCATTGATAAGAAAATGAAAAGGAAAGGGGAGGAGCATAACTATAAATGCCCCTTTCCCCTCCACTTTATTCATCCTCTTCTTTATGGAGAAAATATCTTTTTCTTAATTTTTTTTAGAGAGTTTAGAAAGAGAGAAAAATTAATTTCTCTTTTGTAGTGGCTTCTCGTTAATTTTGTGAGACAGTTATCTTTTTTCTTATATTTAGAGAGAAAGTGTTATAATCTTTATTTATTATAGTGAAATCCTTTCAAATTTACCCATGGTTTTTACACCAATTCTTTTAAGGGTTTTACATATTAAATATATATGTTCATTTTATTTTTAATTTCCTCAATTTTACTTTAGTTGCAAATATATTTTGACCTATAATTTCCTAACAGTGGTATAAGTGTTTTTGATTGCGGGTACTATTTGTGGTTACTATTCACGTATATAGTACTGTTCAATTATATGGTGAAATAGTACAAAAGAAATATGAGATACTCTGACAATGTTGTACGAGGCTAAGTCACTACACAATAAAATCTTCTTAAAAAGAAGACTACACTCTTCGAATGGTGGAGTCCACATCGGTAACTGACCACATCAACAACTTAAATACTATATTTTTGCAACTCACTTCGATAGGTTACACAATAGATACAGTTGAATGTGCGGAGCTTCTACTTCAAAGTCTACCTGACTCGTATAATCAGCTCATCATCAACCTGACGAACAACACCCTTTCAGACTACTTAGTCTTCAATGATATTGTAGCTGCAGTACTAAAAGAAGAGAGTAAGCGCAAATATAAGGTTGACAAATGTGTAAGTTCGCAGCAAGTAAAAGCACTATCAATAACGAGAGAGAGATCAACAGAACGTGGCCCCAGTAGGAGTAAGAGTCATGATCGATCCAAATCAAGAAGTAAAAAGTACATCAAATGCTATAATTGTGGCAAGAAAGGACATATAAAAAATGAGTGCTGGTTTCTAAAAAAAAATAGACCCTGAGTGATCAAAAGCTTAAGGAAATATAGCAAGTACCTTAAGTGATTGTGAAGTTCTGTAAAACGAGGTAACATCAATTATTGAAAGCAGAAAATAATTTTCTAATGTCTGAATTTTAAACTCGGGAGCAACCTGGCACATGAGCTCTTGGAAAGAATGGTTTCACATATATAAACCTATCTCAAAAGGATCTGTATTCATGAGTGATGATCATGCCTTAGAGATCATTGGTATTAGTAACATTAAAATAAAAATGCATAATGATATGGTTCGCATTATTCAAGAGGTATGACATGTCAAATGCCTGAAGAAAAATTTATTATCCTTAAGATAAATAGATGATCTTGGATATAAGACCCATATTGAAAATAGGATCATGAAAGTTGTCAAAGATACACTATTGGTGATAAAGGTAAAAAAAATCGGTGCAAATATATACATGCTTAAAGGAGAAATACTAAAGGAAGCTGATGTGAGTGTCGCTTCGAGTAGTAAAGAAGAAGAGTCAACAATGATGTGATACCTCAAATTAGGCCACATGTTGGAACAAGGATTGAAGATTTTCTCTAACAAAAAGCGGCTTCCAGAGCCCAAATCAGTAAATTTACCTTTTTGTGAGCATTATATTACAAGTAAGCAGTATAGATTAAAATTTAGTAGATCTGATGGTAGAAGTAAACACATTCTAGAATTAATTCATTTTGATGTTTAGGAATCACCGCAGATGTCTCTAGCAGGAGTAAAATACTTTGTGTCTTATTAATTATTACTCCCAGAGATTATGAGTATACCCGATCAAGAAAAAGTCAAATGTATTTTTAATATTCAAAGACTTCAAAGTGCAAGTAGAACTTGGACCTAGAAAAAAATCAGCGTTTGAGGACATATAATGGTGGAGAGTATATAGACGGTGAGTTTCTTGCATCTTGTAAGCAAGAAAGAATTAAGAAACAGTTAATAGTGGCATACACTCCACAATAAAATAGCATGGCAGAGCAGATGAATAGAATTCTTACAAAAAGAATGAGAGCTATATTGAAAATTGTAGGTTTACCCAACACTTTCTAGGCAGAAGCAGCGGTATCAGCCTATTATATGATAAATAGAACTCCACAAACTACAATTGGGTTAAAGACGCTGATAGAGATGTGGACTAGTAAGCTAGCTAGGTACTCTGATTTATACAAATTTAGATGTTCTGCATATATGATATACAATACTTAAGAAAGAATAAAATTGGATTCGAGATCTAGATTCTTGAGGAATGTTAACGGTATAAAGGGGTATCACCTAAGGGATCCCACTACTGATAAAGTTATAGTTAGTAGAGATATGATCTTTGTAAAAAATCAACTACAGTAGAAAGATGAAAACGATAGCATGTCAAATAAAAATTTAAAAACTACAATAATACAGGTGGAAAAAGGTTTAGATTCTTATGAAGTAGCACAAGAGCATGAAATACGGAAACCAATCGAGGCCAAGGCTCCAGACGTTCATCGGTTAACTTGGGAGAGAAGACCACCAGCTTGGCACTCGGAGTATCTTATGGAGAGCAATATTGCATACTACCCTCTAACAGAGCACGGAGAGCCATCAACTTTTCAGAAAGCTATAAAAAGCTCAGATGCATCTCTATGGATGGTTGTAATGTAAGAAAAAATTGAAACTTTACACAAGAACAAGACATGACAACCAATAACATTACCACGTGTAAGAAAAGCCATTGGTAACAAAAAGGTCTACAAGATCAAGCAGGACAGTAGTGATCAATTAGAACGGTATTGTACACATTTAGTGGTGAAAGGATACTCTCAGAAAAAAGGCATTGACTTCAATGCAATATTTTCACCGGTAGTTCATCTTACAACGGTCATAGTAGTCTTGGCAATGTGTGCTACGTTTGACTTACATCTAGAGCAGTTAGATGTCAAAACTACATTTTTTTATGGAGAGCTTGAAGAAGAAATCTACATGCTATAACAAGAAGGTTTTATCTAAATAGACAAGGAAAACTTGGTTTGCAGGTTGAACAAATCTCTGTATGGTCTTAAATAGGCGCTGAGATGTTGGTATAAGAGATTTGATTCCTTTATAATAAGTCTTGAGTACAATAAACTCAGTTCAAACCATTATACATGTTACAAAAAGATTGATGGTGATAATAATTTCATTATCTTGTTATTATACGTGGTAGTAGGCCCCAACAAAGATCGAGTCCAAGAATTGAAGCACAGTTGGTTAAGGAGTTTGATATGAAGGACTTGAGACTGGCAAATAAGATTCTAGGGATGCCAATTCAGCAAGACAGAAATAATAGAAAGATTTGGCTTTCTAAAAAGAAATTACGTAAGGAAGATCTTGCGCCGCTTCAATTTAATTTCAAGTTATCCTCTAAGATGAGTCCTAATAGTGAAACAGATAGGATTGAAATACTGTGAAGAGCATTGGAATACTATGAAGAGGATTCTTTCTACATTAGAGGAACCTCAAATGCTACAATATATTATGGAGGATCAAATTTAACTGTTAAGGTTTATATTGATTTAGATTTTGCAAAAGGTCTTGACAAAAGAAAATCTACTACTAACTATGTATTTATACTTGGAGGTGGAGTTGTAAGCTGCGTTTCAAAACTGCAAATAGTTATTATTTTATCTACAGTAGGACCATAATACATGCAGCTACACAAACCTGTAATGAAGCTATTTAGATACAAAGGTTATTGGAAGAGCTCAGGCATAAACAGAAGATTTCTTTATTTTATGACAGTTAGAGTATTTTGCACATTGTAAGATATCTAACCTTTCATTCAAGGACTAAGCATATAAGAGTTCAATATCACTTTGTGAAGATATACAAAAGATACACACTAATGAAAACCTACTAAATGTGATGACCAAATCAATCAACACTAACAAATTTGTATAGTGTAAATCCTCATGCGACCTAACAGAAACATAAGTAAGCATGAAACTAATAAATTTAGGGAAGAGTAAAGAATTGTCAATTTTAACATTAAGTAGGAGAATTGTGAGTTAATGTCAAAATTAGAGGCCACCAAATTCAATACCTTCAAATTTTGACTTTTATATTATTTTTTATTTTACTCATAAAAAATTAAGAAGGAAAGGGGAGGGAAGCTCAACTATAAATATCTCATTCCCTTTCAGTTTATTCAACCCATTTTTTAGAGAGAAAATCTCTTCTCTTCTATTTCTTTGAGAGAGTTTAGAAGGAGAAAAAAAATTAATTTCTCTTTTATAATGGTGTCTTCTTAATTATAAGAGAGAATTCGGTGCCTCCAACTTTTGACTTTTATATTATTTTTTATTTTACTCATAAAAAATTGAGAAGGAAAGGGGAGAGAAGTTCAACTATAAATATCTCCTTCCCCTCCAGTTTATTCATCCCATTTTTTAAAGAGAAAATCTCCTCCATTTCTTTTAGAGAGTTTAAAAAAAAATTAATTTCTCTTTTGTAGTGGTGCATTCTTAATTTTGTGAGAAAATTATTTCTCAAAAAGAAAGTGTTATTATTTTCTCTTTATATTTAAAGAGAAATTGTTATAATCTATGTTTGTTATAAGTGAAATTCTTCTAAATTTATCCGTGATTTTTACCCCAATTCCTTTCAGGGGGTTTTCCACGTAAAATATATGTGTTCATTTTATTTTTAATTTTCTCAATTTTATTTTAGTTGTAAATCTGTTTTGATCCATAATTTCCTAACATATACACGGAAAAATATATCATGAACAAATAACCTTTTTTTATTAAAATAAAAATAAAAATTTAAATGTCCTTTCCATCTTTAAAATTTAAAAGGTAGAAATACAGGGCATTTGAAATTAACAAACATTTTTCACAGAGCCATCTTAGCCTTTGATAATTTTTCTTATCCGATTATTAGATTTAATCAATTGTTGGAAGTTACAACCCATACATGTATTATATAAAGTAAAAATTTTATAACCATTAACTAATTTTCAAAATTATGATAACACAGTTCTGGATTTATTTATTTATTTTTACGTTATTAGATTCAATTAATCATCCCTATTATATTTTTTGTTAGTTAGCACGTGTTATTTTTAGAAAAAAATATTAAGCTTTAACCCTAGGTGTACATTAGTGTACATATATGTGTGTATATATATATATATTCAAGAATACAAACCTGATACTTTTCCTTGTACAACTTCACAGCAGCTGCATGAGCCAAAAGTATATGATGGCCTACAATGTAGGGCTCCGTCGCAGAGTCCCCGGAGGTACAGTTTCCCACATAGTTCGAACATCTACCAGGTGCAAACGTACCTCCATTGTATCCACTAATTGTAAATATATTTGGTTCATTAACGGTGACCCAATGCTTGACCCGATCACCAAATGTTTTAAATACAAAATCCGCATATTCTTGAAAATCTTCCCTGTTCAAAAGAACCCTTAATAAATTTAACATCATAATCTAATTTGGGTAATGAAATTGATTTGAATCACATAATAATTAACTTACACAATCTTGTCACTGAGAAATCCACCATACTCATCTTCAAGAGCTTGTGGTAAATCCCAATGAAAGAGTGTCACAAATGGTATTAATCCTTTACATTAAAATGGTTGTGATGAGGTTTTAAATTATAGCATATTCATATAAAATCAGCTTATAAGAAAGATTGATGAGACAATGAGATTAAAAAAAAAAAATGAATGATTTCAAACAAACCATTAGAAAGGAGGTCATTGATAAGATTATTGTAGAAATGAACTCCTTGTTGGTTCACTCCCCCTTTTACTTTTCCAGCTGCGCGCATTCACATAAATTAAGAATGGCGAAAAGTTGTTAATATAAAAGAGATTTACGATCAGATGGCTGTAAACTTTCAAGCATGCATGTGATTTTTTATGCAATACATGAGCATCTTACTAGGTAGAACCCTGGACCACGAGATGGAGAACCTGAAGGAGTCCAGACCAATTTTTTTCATCAGTTTTATGTCCTCCTGTAGGTATATATATATATATATATATATATATATATGTTACTCTAATTAATTAGTATGCTTTATATCTATAAAACATGTATGTGCTTTGCACAACTAAAATTTGACTGAAAATTTTCATTTAACAGAAAATTCATTGATATAAATTTAGTCCAAACATGCGTGCTTTCTTTAATTTTTGTTTTTAATTATGTATGGATATGTGGCAATTAACCCATTACTTATTTGGGAAAAATATTGAAAATCAAAAATCAAAGTGTGTTATTTGTAGCGAATATTTCATCACAAAATAATAAATTTTCACAAATAAAGTGATAGCATTAATTGATTAAATATATGCAAAATATATAGTTGCAGCTACCACAACATAAATATGTCCTCTCTTTTATGATTATAATGTACTCATTTGTAACATATATTCTATTACACATTATTATGCAGTATGATGTGGGACCGGTCTTACATTGTAACGATGATAAAAATCAACGGCTATGGACCCTGAGCTTCGATCTGAAATTTTTCTGCAATGCCAACATCAAGTTTATCACTTAATAAGGAAAAGTAGCATTTTCTACCAATTGGTAACAAAAGAATCCATTAATTGGATCACGACATTACATATTATAAAACGAATAGAAAACAACATTATAAATTGTCTTCTTTATTTCATTTGGTTATCAATCTTATTTTAAAATAAATTTTCTATCATGCCTATGAAACTTTAATTACCAGGTGGCCCAGAGTTATGCACTGATGAGAGCTCTATAAACAACACGTCATTCACAAACTTAAATTATTATTTTAAAAATATCACCCAATGAAGACTTTTCCTAATTTAATTATTTTTTTGTTGATATCAAGAACCAACCTGAAATATTCATCAAAAAAAAAAAAAAAAGAACCAACCTGAAACATACAAAATGTACTTAATCAACCTAAGCTAAAATCCTATTTTTTTTTAATGTAAAGAAAATTGAAACTAATTAACTAATAGCTTAATCATGTAATCTTGTTGGTGGCTTTCTTAACGCAATGCTATATATATATATATATATATATATACATATTAAAAAAAAAAGAAGCAAAAGAAGAGAAATTAAACCTGGATATTTTCTCGTGAAAGTATCCCAAATACTTGGTCCTCTTCCATACTGAAGTGCTGCTCCTTCAACCTGAATAAATTAATTAATTTGAAAAACAAACTAATTAAACAAATCCATGAATTAATATTGCTTTCAAACTTGATGTGGGTACGTGTGAATGAAAACTCTCTAATACTGGCATGAAATTAATTGAGTTGATACCTGGTGAGCTGCAGAACCAGCTCCAAATATGAAATCCGATGGAAAACTGCTCCTGTTGAATGGTATTGATGAATGGTGACTGGGCTTCACAGCTTCAGTGCCTGCCAAAGCAAAGACGACTAAGGAGCAGAAGAGGAAAGCACTTTTAATCGCCATTTTTTGCTTTGTTGCCTAAACAATCTCCTAATCCCCTTCATTTTATAGACAGCATTACCAAAGGAGAGGGACCCGTATGTCCTACAATATGATAGCGGTGCAGTTTAAAATAAGGTTAAAAAATAATTTATATACGATTGAGGTACTTATACAACGTATTTAATTAAATACAGTGAAATCATTTTTAATTTTATTTTTATAATTTATAAAATATATAAGTGATGCAGTATCAGTATCTTTTTTCGGTAAGTGTGAATTTAAATCTTAATAAATCTTATTTCATATACTTCAGTGGTATAAGGTTCCTTTCACAGTTACGGAAGTAAAAAATAACTGCATTTGGGGCTGTGGTTTATTGTTAAAAAAAATCTATCGAACTTTTATATTCGTTTATGAGAATTACGGTTTGAATTTTAATAAACCTGTTAAATACTAAATAGAGGAGAAATTGTTAAAAAATTAAATTAACTATTTTGAACTTCTATAGAATTATAAAATTGAAACAGTAATAAAATTTTATCTCAAAATAAAATTTTAAATTAATAATTCTTATATTAAATTTTTTTTTATTTATAAAAGAAAAAAAAGAAAAAGTCGAAATGACTCATCGCCTCCATATATTGCATTTAAGCAGTGATTTGAATTCAAATATGCTGTCTAATTAGTACATGTCAGTGTGTATTGAAAAAGTTCAAAGCTGGTTGCCGGAAAGTCATGGTCTAATCAGGCGGAACATCTTCATATTTCAATGTCTTTTCAAATTATTTTTTATTTTTTTAATCAAAATTATAATATTTTTAATTTGAAGCGGATTTTTAAATTCACAATTTAAAGAATATGAAGGGAAGAGAGGTATACAAGCGGACCAACCTCATTTCATTCCTCGTCTTTTGAAATCGATAAAGTCAGTCCAAATCGAACGGTGTAGGACAGCCACTATCTAAAAAAGTAACATGGATTGGAAAAGATCGAGAAAGGTGAAGAAATGATAAACTTAATAAGAAAAAAAATATATTTATAATAATTATTATTTAAATTATTATTAATACAAAAATAAAATAAAAGAGAAATAATAATAACTAATACAGTTTATATTATTTATAAAAATGCTTTTTAATATAGTTTATATTATTTATAAAAATATTTTTTATACAAAATGTCTCACATAATAAATTAGTAAGCATAAATTTAGAATATTGAAAAATTTCATTAAAATATTTCCTTCACCTCCAATTTGGATAGAAAATCAAATGGTTTAAATATAATTTTTTCTTCTTTTTTTCTTTCCTTTTCTTCCTATCATTTCATTTTCACTTATTTTTAATAAAGGTCTAAATTTATAAAACCAAGTTTAAATTATTATTCTTTTATTTTTCAGAAAACTTGAATTTATTTTGTTGACGGTAAAAGACGTTTTTAAATGTAAAACATTAATATTGTTTATGCAGAAATTTTGCTCCGTCACAAATCATCGTGCACTCCGCCACTAACCTATAAAATTGGACGAACATGAAGGCTTAGGGCACCAATATGGTACCGGCGTAGGTAAATTCTTCCTTTTGATCTCGCAGGTCCAAACTGACTTTCCAATTGTACAACCATAAACCTTAGTGCCAGGCTTTCAATGAGCAAAACAATGCGATCGACCTGTTGCAAAGAGCAAAAGGACGAAGCCTTCACTCCTTACTTTCCGAAGAGACACTTCGCTCATCAGGTTACTGGGCAACCGACCCTCGAGGAGAAGAAGGTCCTTCCAAACAGTCTACCGAATAAATTCCCAAAGGTATCCCTCTTCCTATTTTCGAAGTTCCATTTACACACATCCTTGAAGGCTATCTTAGCTACTATATGGTGAACCAACTAACCTCTCGAGGTTTCGTATCCCCGCCGACATAGGAAAAATAAAGTTGAGAACCCCAACCATGCGAATCGCGTAAAGGAGCGCAAGAAAAAGAAAAGAGGGT
Organism: Rhamnella rubrinervis; assembly: GCA_007844105.2. NCBI lineage: Eukaryota > Viridiplantae > Streptophyta > Magnoliopsida > Rosales > Rhamnaceae > Rhamnella > Rhamnella rubrinervis. Next base: position 20,180,117 of record CM017579.2, on the reverse strand, counting down.
CGCTCAAAGAGTTAGTGGGTCTACACTAAGTCAAAATCCCGAACCAACTCCTGGTGGTACGATGCTCATCCAACCTGTGGACTAACCGCAACCGCCGCTAAAAAGTCTCCCCTAAAAACAAAGGCAATCTAGCCCTCCCCACAATAAGGACAAAGGCAAAGCTCCCAAGCCTCAAAAGAGCTAAGGCTTGAGGACGCGGCTCTATTCGCTCCAACCGACGGCGAAATGGTAGACGGCATGACTGTTACACGATCGAGTCATTCTCAAAGGAATGACCTTTGACGAAATTAGCCACGAGGCTGAGCAATGCTCTCTCAAGATATGTTCGAACCCAAATATTATTTCCTTCCTTTCATCTGTTGGTTCTGACCATTCCTGATTTAACGCAAGTTGCCCAAAATTGCTGGTACCTTTCTGAGATGGTCATCAGGGCGGGACAATACGTGGAAGAAGAAAACCGCGGCGCTGAACAACCTCACCGCGACAAACAAGAGTCTTGAGGAGGAAGTTCAGCGCCTCAAGCAGATAGCCGCTGATGCTATCAGTAAGGCTAAACAGCTGGAAAAGAGCTGGTTCAATGCAGACTTAAAATGGTCCGAGAAGGAGGAAGAGCTAAGGAACCTGAAGCTGGACTTCTCGAGGATTGCCACTGAGCGGGACGATCTGCAAAATCGAGCCGCCAACTGGCCACGTAAAAAGAAGATCGTATACCGCAAGGGAGTTGAAGATGCCTTCTTTAAGGCCAGAAGGCAAATGATCCGTAGGTTCAAGGCTAGGGAATCCAACTGGCGTACCCCGGAGTCGAGCGACTACGAGGAGGGTGGCGATGACCCTAGCGAAATATCTTCTGAGGAGGACGAAGCTGAAGACAACGCTGGGGACGAGCAGAATGAAAATATCGATCCCAAATATCTCCCTCCAGCTTCTGAGAAGTCTCGTTCTCCTACCAGAGACTCATTCGTTGAAGCTATGGAAGCGGTTAGGTTTGAGAGAGTAGGGCCGGGCACGAATGTTGAAGAAGCGACATCTGCTGCTTAACCGAACCAACAAGAACCTTGCTAGTTTAATTTTGCTGTTTTGTTTTGTATTCACTTCACTTCTTGTAACTTTTTATTTTCTGTAATGTCTACTTTTCAATGAAATGCAAGCTTTTGATTCGCTTCAGTGCACACTTTGAATTATTTTGATAATTGTCCAAGTGCATTCTAATGTTCGAGCCGAACTAACAATTCTAACTATAATTGACCAAGTTGTGTGCTAGAACTCGACGACTGATTAGAACTAAAACGATGGAAGAGTAATTGATCTTTCTGATGGTCGTCCCTATACTATACTGTATTATAAAATTGTACCAAATTTAGAATCAAACTAACCAAGCAAGCACCACAATTAACTATGATCCAACCCCATAATTTACTTGTACTAGGGCAATATGTTAGTTCGAAAGTGAAAAGATAAAAGTCCCGCCTCTAATCTTTTAACCAAACATATACACATAAAAATAAACATAGAGTGTACGATTTGTATGATATGAAAATAATACTTTATTGATCTGAACGAAGACATTAACAAGGGAAGCGTAACGACCGCATAAAGAGATAACAATTGAAGTGCGGACGCATTGTACATTTCTTTTCCTAATGATAGAACGGCGTAGATGGATCGAGCTCCAACTTCTAGGCACATCGGCATCGCTCGGTTCAGAAGTGATAAGCCGCCAGCCTAGGAATATCATTAATTTGATATGGGCCCTCCCAAGTAGGACCGAGCTTGCCAGTGTTTAATTCTTGGGTATTTAGAAATACTGCACAGCACAAAATCTCCAACCAACGCCGAACCTTAGTGTTGTAGTGCCTAGCAATATGCTGTTGGTACACCGCCATGCGCACTAAAGCCTTCTTCCTCAATTCCTCGAGCTATCCAAATGATTGTCGCCTTTAACTCATCATTCTTTCCTCGCCGGCCGTGAGAACTCGTGTTGGAATGACAATTTCGGGAATGATAGCCTCCGCTCCATAGACAAGAGCAAAAGGAGTTTCTCCGCTGCACTATGAGGCATAGTTCGGTTAGTCCAGTAGTACTTGGTAGCTCGTCGACCACTTTCCTTTGCATCCTCTAGTCGCTTCTTCAAATTGGCTATAATGGTTTTGTTTGTAAATTCACCATTCGCCGGGATGCGTGGTGAAGAGAAACGCATGAGAATCTTCCATTCTCGCACAAAATTCTAGGTTGCCGAGCTAATGAACTAGGATCCATTGTCCGCTACCGTAACTCCTGAGCAAGCCATACCAACATATTATATTCTTCCATATAAACCGAATCACATCTTTATCCTCGACCGTGAATAGCTTCTTCAACCCATTTGTTGAAGTAATCTTGTCATGAGTATAAATCGCTTCTAAGCCGCTACCAACGGTAAAGGTCTTGCAATATCTAGCCCCCATTGCATGAATGGCCACAGTCACACTTGTCAACTCTTCGTGAGGTAAATAGGATCGGCAAATTGATGGCACTTGTCACAACGTCGAGTGGTCGCAAACATCCCGCGCATGGTTGGCCATAATAACCCCGCGACATAGTCTTGTTACTAAAGCCCGTCCTCCCGGTGATTGCCATTGCCCTTTATGAATTTCTGCTAGGACTTGGTTCAATTCTTCTTCATCCAAACATCTCAATAATGGGCCTGTGAAGGATCTCCAATACAACCTTCCAGTGATCATTGAATAGCGTGCCAAGATAAGCCTTATTTTTTGAGCCTTTGACTTATTCGAGGAAAGGAGCCCAGATGAGGAAATCCATAATCGGCTCATCCACCCCGCTTTGGCCTTCGCCGATACATTAGGCCTCACTTTCCTCTTAGCCATATCAGCAACATTAGCTCAACTAAGAATTCAACCAAGATTGTTCTAAGCCGCTTTTCCATGGCCCCAGAGTCGCTAATGCGCTCTTGGGTATTCTCGCTTGGTAACTAGTGAAACTCAAAATGGTTGAATTGCTGGACGAGTTCCTTTACCAACATCAAGTAAGAAACCATCTTTTCATCCTTTGCTAAATACTCCCTATTGACTTGACTTACTATTAGCTAAGAGTCACTGTAGACTAATAATTTACATGCCCCTGCTATCCGAGCCAATCTCATTCCTGATAGCAGTGCCTCATACTCCGCTTCGTTATTTGATGTAGGAAAATTAAAATGAAACACTTGCTCGAGCGTCAAACCATCTAGGTCTTCGAGCGAATTCCAACCCATGCCCGCGGTCGTTTGAAGAACCATTAACAAATAACTTCCATGTTGGCTCAGACACCGTGTTCTGACATGTTGCACCGCTCGATGCTTACGCCTGAACGGGTTCATGTCTAGCAGTGGTAATCTTGATTGGCACTTCTAGGCTGTCTATCTTGTTTCCCTCATGTTCCGGCTTTTCATTACCTGAGAACTCCGCAACAAAATTAGCCAACACCTGAGATTTGATGGTCGTGCGGGGTTGATATTCTATTCCATATTCTCCCAATTTGATTGCCCAATGAACCATCCTTCCTGTTATGTCTGGGCTATGAAGTGTTACCTTGAGAGGGCATGAAGTTACTACGATGATCTTATAACACTAGAAGTATGGTCTTAATTTTTTCAAAGAGACGAGTAGAGCCAACAACAACTTTTTAATAAAGGAATAATGAGTTTCTGCATCTACGAGCGCCCTGCTGACGTAGTAAATAGGGTGCTGCTTCCTTCCCTCCGCTTGGACAAGCACGGAGCTAACAGAATGGTCCGAGATAGAGAGGTATAAGTACAGTGGCTCCCCTTGCCTCGATTTTGACAGTATAAGAGGTGAAGTTAGGTATGTCTTCAGACGTTGGAATGCTTGCTTACATTCCTTTGTCCATTCAAAATCTTTGTTCTCCTTCAAAGCTTGGAAAAAGAGATGCAATGATCGGATGACCTTGAGATGAAGCTGCCGATCGCTATTCGCTCGTTAAACCTTGCACTTCTTTTATAGCTTTTAGAGAAGGCATATCTAGCAGAGCCTTTATTTGGTTTTGATTAGCCTTAATTCCCCTTTGTGACCCCAAATAGCTCAAGAATTGTACCGAACCGACCCCGAATGTGCATTTGGTGAGGTTCAACTTCATCCGATGGCGCCCAAGACCTCAAGGCTTGAGCTAAATGCTAAACATGATGCTACGTGAATGGACTTGACTAACACATCATCAATGTATACCTCCATTGTCGAGCAAGATGTGCGTGAACATTTTATTCACCAATCTCGTAAGTAGCTCACGATTCTTCGCCAATAACATGACTTCGTAATAGATTCCCCATTCTCAACGAATGCTATTTTTTGATCGCTCGATGCATCATGATTTGGTTATACCGAATAAGCGCTCATGAAGCTTCAATACCGGTAACCACCGTAGCATCCACCATCATGTTGATCTTGACAAGGGAAACGTCATTCGGCATGCTTTGTTTAGAGGTGAAGTCGATGCATCCTTTAGGCTTTCCATTTTTCAGACTACCACCACATTGGCAGCCAATCGAGGTAATGCACCTCCTTAACAAACCCATTCTTCAACAAATTTTATCGATTTCTTTGTTGATGACATGGTTCCGCTTCAGGCAAACTTCCTCCTCTGCCAAATCGACTTGTAAGTGGATCCACATTCATTGTGGAGATGACCCCGGATCTATTCCTACCATATCATCCGTATTGCGAAAGTACTACGGTGATCCTTCGTAAATTGTATCAAGTGAGCCAACCTCCAAATCCATTTGAGTTTCAATTTTAGTCGTGCGATCGGGGCGGTCCGGATCTATTTGCATGTCCTCCAGATCCTCCAAGGCATCCATCTTATCAACTTGCGCCACCCCGATTTCGGTGATCGCTATTTGCTTTTCCCGGCCCACGTTCGACATAACATATTCGAAGTTGTGGATCGTCGCCTTCAGACTTTGTCCACCCAATTAGTTGGAAACTTAACCTTCCATGGTAGGAAGATGGAATGACATTCATCAAGGTAACCACGTACCACCCGTAATCATTTTATAAGTCGGCGGGTGTCGCGCATCATCATCTCTCGCCATCCGGGTCACATTTTTATCGCCAGGGAGGGTGATTCTCCCTTTGGCCAAGCTCTCATTCCCGTCATACCCAACCAGCATGGCTCTAGTAGTTTGGACTATCGGAGATTAATTCACATCTTTTCTAACGTGCTTTAGAATATAATATCTTGAGCTTCATTCACCAATATCTATTTGATGGTACAATTTTCCACATCCGATGACCACCAAAGCGCCATCATAGGTACAACACCTCCAGGTGTCTCGGCCAGGAAAGTAATAGTTGGTTCTTCATTCCGCATTGAAAAACTCAGGCTATCGGTCGCGAGTGTAGGTTCTCCTATCCTTTTGCGCTCTCTCCTCGATGCCGCCCCCGTGAACGGAGTGAATGATCTTCAAACTTCTACTTTCTCGCTTATCCTTCGGGGAGTTTTCTTCCTGGGAGATTCCCCATTTCGTCTGTCCGAGCCTTATTTGTTTGGCTTTGAGACGAATTGCTTGATATCCCCGCTTCAGTAACTCTTTAATTTCTCGCTTGAGTGCTCGATATTTTTCCGTTGCGCCCACCCTCCTTATGAAAGGCACACCATTGGGAGTTGTCTCTTATTTTTAGGTCCGAACTCATGGGTCGCGGCCACCGTACCTTATGAATTTTTTTGATGTGCTTAATCAACTGGGTCGGGGAGACTACCAACCTAAATTTCTCGTACCGATCCTTCGGGGTTCGTCAGATTCTTCCCTTTACGATACTCTTCCAATCGCTTTGAATCTTTGAATGTTCGATCAGGGCATTGTATGTCCGAACAACTATCCTTCGGTTTCGAGAGTACTCTACATGGTCACTTTGCTGAGCTTTGATACTTGGTTCGGCTCAGTTTGCCCTGGCATTTGACGATGCAATTCGTCCCTCCTTGTACGCTCTCTACATGTCTAGTTCAGTTTCTTCCTCCAAGACTACAAAGCTCTGAGCTTTCTGCAGAGTCTGCAGTAAATTCCATGGCTTCTTTCGGACCATGTAATCATAAATCTTGGTCCCGGGTAGCAATCCACGCTTGAACGCGTTGCAAGCAACTACATCTGGACAGTCCATTATTTCAACCTTCATATCATTGAATCGCTGGATGTAATCTTGAAGCGGTTCACCCCTTTGTTGCTTCACCCTAAATAAATCATCTGGATTCTTTCGATATTGGCAACTTGATGCGAACTGGGTCATGAATAGCTGTGCCAGTTCATGAAACGACCTGATGCTTCGTGACGTTAGTTGGCTGAACCAAAGCAGGGCATGTCCTTTTAGGCTTGAAACAAACACCTTACACATCACTACGTCCCTATCTAACTGGGGAATGCAGGTAGGAATCATAGCTTGCCTGAAGTGAATTATATAATCCCCCGGGTCGCCACTACCATCGTACAACGTGAACTTTGACGTTGAAAAACCCTTTGGTGTGTTAATTAGAGTGACAGCATCCACAAAAGGTGTGTCTGGTATTTCATCATATCAGTCGTTTGTTCTTCCTTCTTCGAACCAAACCGCTTCTCGATCGACCGGCCCTCGCTTTCTTATCTTTAACCTGCCGTCTTCGCCGCTTCTTTCCTTTTGGAGGTGTATCCATCTGTGGAATAAGAGCCCTCAGACTCATAACCTCCGGGAACGGCCTTCGTTCGTGCCACGGTTACTCTTGTTCGATCGGCTACTCGATTTGCATCTCCTTCCTTCGCTCTGCCAGCCTCTTTTTCATCTGGTTATTTCCATTTCTTTTGTCTTCCTGGTTGGTTCGCTTTGTTGGTGTTGTTGGAGTTCAGACGGCATTGAAAGCCTCCAGCGGTACGCTTGATTTGTTCCCCGGTCTCATTCAGACCGTTGTTGGGCCCTTGTTGATTGGACTAACTCTTCCATTCGAGCCACGAGTTGCTCAAATCGGTATCATTACGGCGGGCTTTGCCACCAGTACCGACGCTCCTACAATGCCGCCTCGATTGGTGTTGTTTCATCCTCCCGCTACTCGTGCATGACTACCATAGAGGATAGTGTTTAACATTGTTCACATGCCATTGATGATAATGTTTGGAAGTTCTTTGAAATAAGCTGCGATGGTTTTGTGCTAAAATTCAACCAAAGCCCTCTTCTAGCCAAACTATTTATGCTGGATTTTTCTCCGCCACAAACCATCGCACTCCGCTAACCTACAAAACAAGATCTAACGTGAAGGCTCGGGGCACCAATATGGTAATCGCCAAAAACACTCGACGCCAAGTCGCATGTGTTTGAGTATGCTTGGGCTTTTGAATGTAAAATTAGGCGGAGAGCGCACTTTATTATGAGTGATAAAGGGATATTTATAGACTTGGTTTTATCTTCCTCACCAGGGTAGGAAACCCTAACCGCTTTGTTTAGGCAAGCCCCAAATTGGTTCATCCCAAATTTGGAAGGTTGGATATAGGAAAGTGTATAGCAGTAATCGAATAAACTTTTCTATCCACTATGGTTGTTTGTCACTGGTTTTTATGTCCAGTAAAGCATCCAAGTTGAATGTCAAGCTCCCTCCAAAACCTTCCCGCTTGTCCGAGCAGAGCCATCATTAAGGTTGATTCGCTCTAAGGCCAATCTAATGAATTTGACCGCTCTTCCACCTTGGACCCCGACAAAAACCGTGGGAATTTGTTCATACAAATATTTGGCTCGAGACAACCTTAATCTAAAAATAAAATTAAAAATTAAAAAGAAAAATTAACCGTGTATGTAAATGTGTGTAAATCAAGCATAACATCACCATCATCCTTCTATACAAACTTTTCGTGTTGGGGCTCTTCTCCTCATCTAAACGACGCCAATGGAAGGCGATCCAAGTTGATGAATCAAGAAGAGGCTTAAGTCGAGATTTTGCAGACATCTCCGGTTTTGCAACCTCCATGGCATATTGAAATAAATGTGTGTGGAGCTCGTGATCACGACATCATACATTCCCATGGTAGTAGCCCAATCATTTTGTATAAAATAGTTTCTGATGTTGCTGGTTCTTGCCCTCATATCTCCTACCTCGCACGTATTATGAGACTATTGGTTTGGAAAAATATCTTCACCGCATATCAAATTAGATTTTGAATCTCATGCCAAGAGTTTCAGTTAGTAGGAGATGAATAATACAGATTGTATTAACCAATTCCTTAGCATATGAAATACAAATGACATTTTTCCATCTGCATTCAGTAGCATGTATAGAAGCCCAGTTGATTGCTAGAATCTCTGCGTCGTAAGAAGAAAGGCAGGAATAGGAGTGTGTAGGTATAGGAAGGAAGAGAAGTTTTCCTGTCCCTAACAACCATTGCAGTATCACAACCACATCATGCACAATTTATAAAGTTAACACATAGTATAATCATAGACATAATTCAGGAGCTATTACGTGAGCTACCAAAGGAATTCATATATTTAACAAAAAAAAATAAATCAAAGGAATTCATTTACGGTGCTAGTTAAAAACATTGATGTGCTAGTGATGTGATCAAGGGTTAACTTAACCTTCTTTGAAAACTTGATCGTAGAATTGATTTAGATTTTCAATCATCTTTAATGTGTTGGATTTTTGAATGAATTGTGCAAACCTACGTGTATGCACATTGTAAGAAATTAAGTTTAACACATTGAGTGCTTGTTGCAAAACCTACGTGTATGCACATTGCAATAAAATAAGTTTAACACATGAGTGCTTGCTTTTATGGGATTGTTTTGGTATATATATACACATGTTTCGAACATATTTTCACTCTGCAATTACCCGTGTCTTCCCATGTGATTCGTTGTATCCTGAGAGATAAATGCGGCATAAACACAAGCACCGTGTGGGCGAATTTATTTTAAGGACACGGTAGTACAGTTCCTCAAATCGTTTAGTGTCAGGTTTATTCTAGTTCGGTAACAATATTTTTCATGCAAATTCATTTGAGATTTATACTTGTTTAGTTCGGTAACAATCTTAAGATAAATTTCGTTTTCTCTATTTCTGACTTTTGAACAGGTTATATGTTAGTATAATTTTAGTTGCTTTCTGTGGTTGTATGTTGGTTAAAGCATGCAAATTTTGTTTCTATTTCATATATGTTGTATGTCGAACTCCTTTGGTTTTCCTAACGGAAACAGTTGTAGTGGAAAAGGTTTTTTTTACTTTAATTTGCAATGTTAAATAATATATATATATATATATATATATATATATATATATATATACCTATATGGTGCATTAATTCTGGTTCGGATGGGTTTATTAGGATTTTTTTTTTGGGACATTGATTTCAATTAAAAGAAATTTTTGTGTTTTTGGTAGTAATTTTTTTTTTTAAAACATAAAGTTCAACAATTTGTTTATACATATTGAAATATAAATTAAAAATTTTGAATTTATGGTTCAATCGCCTCACGTGTCGAAATTTTGGTACAAGTCCGCTTGAGATCGGAGACCGAGGTGGGTTTTCCGATCGGGTCGAAATGGGTACAAACTAGAGAAAACGGGTCATTTAGACCCGATGAGAGAAGACAACGATACAGCGTTGTTTTAGCTGATGAACGCAGACGCGTCCGATTAATCGTATCGACTGCGCGCCATGGGCTTATGCATCGGGATGTGTGTCAGCCTGTGCATGGGTCGGGGTGGCTTGGCCCTAATGACATATGTGCACACGGCCGGTTATGAATGCCGGCCTCAATGCCTTGAATACAATGGGTTGGTTGGTGTATAAATAATGCACGCGGCTTTGTTGGCCCATGTGAGGCTAAGATGATGGCTTGGTTGATGTGGCCTAATTTAAACATACGTTCTGATGTATCAGGATGATGTGCGGGTGATGATATCATTAGAGAGAGAAAATATTTTTAAAAAATTAATATTTTCTCAATGTTTAATAATTATTTTATTGCTATTTTAAGTAATAAATTAATGATTTCTTTTGTGTGTGTCGTGAAAATGGCAATGTGGGAATCATCCAACCCCGGGCACAAATGCCAACTATAGTACGCAGCCGTCGTCAGAAGTGCCAACTCAACTCGCCGCTCCGGAACCATGCAGAGATTCGGAAGTTCAATGGTTTAAGAGAGGCGGCAAGAAGATGATGTTCTATCCCAACAACCGCGAGGTTTTTCGAGGACCAACGAAAGTTAATAATGATGATGAGATTCTCATGGCATTTGATATGTGGAAAAGTTCCACTATCGGTCTAAATTATGTGATGAACAGCTTAGTGATGTTCGCATAATGTAATCTGATAAAGAAAACAACTAAGGAACTTTGGGAGTCCTGGAGATGAAATATAAGACCAAGGATGCGGGTTTCAAGAAGTTTGTGTGGCCGACCGGATTATAAAATGGTGGACTCCAAGACCGGTCACCAAGTTCAAGAATTCGCTTAATCCTTCATGATTCATTCGAAGGAATGGTTTTGAGTGAAGCCTTCAAGTAGCCGCATTATTGAAGTCGCTCCGGATGGAAGGACTTCAAGAATTACCTTGAAAGGAAATGAACGTCGAAGAGTTAATTGTTAGACTGAATTGAAGACATGTGTGTTTTGAGAAGAGGTTTTCATCCTCGTCGAGGTTAAAGCCAACATGGTTGAACATGGATGAGTTCCAAGTCCAAGAAGAAGCAAGAAAGCAATTTTTGGGATCGAAAGGAGGCATTTTCAAAAAGCAAAATGCGAGGAAGTGCTTAAAGACAACATGGGTCATAAAGCTCGACCGTAGAGTGCAAAAGGAAGAAGAAGCAAAGAGGAAATGTGATGGAGGAAATCACCAAGAGGTTGATGATTTGAACCTCTCAGAAGTCTCCGGTGAACCTAGTCGGGTCAAACCAAAGGAATGGTGGATCGACACGCAACCCGCCACGCCTACCGGACGTAAATATGTTCACATCCTTTCACCCTACTGATAGTGTGGAGAAGTTGTTCATGGGAATTCTGAACGTCCGATATCCGAGGTCAAGGAAAAGTGATCTTGAAAATGACATCCGGAAAGTCTTCGACTCAACAATGTAATCAGTATGTACCGAGATCCGCAGAATCTTGTTTCGTTCATCGCCAACAAGATGGATTCGTGATGGTGTTTGAGTCCCACAAGGTTGTCTTGTCGAAGTCGGATGTTTGTTGGGCGGATATGTTTGTAATGGGTTTTAAGCTGAATGTAATGACCGTGAAGCCTAAAATCATGAATAAAACAAGTACTTCTTCTATGATTTGTTGGAGTCTTAGTTTATAGCATGGTAGACTAGGACATGTTAATTATGGTTCTCTAAAGAGATTAATTAACTTAAATCATATTCTATATTCCATTGATTCCAATCATAAGCTGAGACTCAGGTGAAGCGAAAATGACAAGGTTATCTTTTCAAACAAATAACTAAACATCAACCTCTGGATATGATCCATAGTGATATATGTGATCTAAAATTGCACCAACAAGGGTGGTAATAAGTATTTTATTACTTTTTGTCGATGATAGCACAAGTATTGCTATGTGTATTTACTTAAAAGTAAGGACGAAGCTTTGGAAAAGTTTGTTCTCTATAAAAGTAGTTGAAAATCAACTCAATAAGAAAATTAAATTGATAAGAAGTGATCACGGTGGTAGTATGTAACACCAATGGTGACGTGGACAAATACGGGATTCGACATGAAATCACTCCACCATATTCACCTCACCAAATGGTGTGGGTGAACGAAAGATCAGACTTTGAAAGAGATGATGAATCAATGCTAATAAGTTCTGTTACCTCAAAACATACGGGTTTATTTTGTCAGTAATTACCTTTTAAATAATGCCAAAGAATGAACAAAAGACACATGATGAAGTGGAAAGGAAGGCGACCTTCCTATAAATACCTGATTTATGGGGTTTCTGCAAAGTGGCGTTCCAACAGAAAGGTAAAGATAGGTCCCAAGCACCATTGATTGCATTTTCGCTGGCTATCAAAAAATAAGAATCGATATCGATTTGTATAAGTCAAATCCCGATATACACAAGAATACGATTATGGAATTTAGGAATGCGCCGCTTTTGAACACGTTTTCCATGTAAGTCAAGATGGACTAAGTTCGCCTAGTCAACATATGGACTATGAATGAAAATAGTCCGACAAGAACGGCAGAAACAGAAGAAGAGGTCGAGGATGAGCCTCGACGGCAAGAGAATAAGAACTGAAAAATCCTTTGGTCCGGATTTTCTAACTTATATGCTGGAAAGTGAACCTCAAAGTTATAAAGATGCTGTGAATTCTCCCGAAGGCTCTTTATGGAAAGAGGCCATTAAAAGTGAAATTGATTCTATTTTGCAAAACCATACGTGGGAGCTAGTGGATCTTCCAGTAGTAAACCACTAGGTACAAGTGGATTTTCAAGAGGAAAATGAAAGCGATGAAACAATTGATAAATATAAGGCTAGACTTGTAATTAAAGGTTACAAACAAAAAGAAAGCCTTGATTATTTTGACACGTATTCTCCGCGAGAATTACTCCGTAAGAATGGTGTTAGCCATCACGCTTAGCATTCTAAATCAAGTACATCAAATGATGTAAAGACAGCCTTTCTAAATAGAGATCTAGATGAAGAGATCTACATGGAGCAACCTGAGGGTTTTTCTGTAAATTGGTAAAGTCCCTGTATGGTCTTAAACAAGCACCGAAACAATGACATCAAAAATTTGATAGTGGGCCGCCAATGGATTTAAAATCAATGAGGTGACAAATGTATATATGTCAAGGATACGTAAAATGACTATGTTATTTTATGTCGTATGTTGATTACATGCCTATCGTGGTAGTGATAATAAGATAGTCAAGTCTACCAAAACAATGTCGAGCGAGGTTTGACATGAAGGATATGGACTTAGTGATGTGATTTTAAGGGTGAAAATCATGAGAACCCCTCGATGGACTAGTCTGAAGTCAATCACATTATGTGGACAAAATATCAATAAATTCAAAGAAGATGATTGGTGTGGCTGGGACACCTCTGATGTGAATCTTCACTTGTCAAAGAACAAAGGAGAAAGTATATCCGCCAGAGTATTTAGTGATGGAAGCCTAATGTACTTAATTAGTTATATAAGACCAGATTTAGCCTACGCGTTAGTAAACTAAGTAGGTACACGAGTAATCCAAATGGTGAAACATCGAAAGGAATTATAAGAGTATTAAGATACTTACGATATACTTAGATTACTGACCGCATTATACTCGATATCCCACCGTATTGAAGGATATAGTGATGCCAACCGATATCCGATGTAAAATTCAAAATCTACTAAGGTATGTGTTCACACTGGTAAGGTGCAAAGATATCATGGAAATCCTAAAACAAGCTAAGATAAAATTTCTCACAATAATCGAAATTCATTGCTCAATAAGTGTGTAAGAGGCTAAATGGTTACGCCATTTATCGAGGATGTTCCTAGGTGGCCTAAACTCGCGCTAACCGTTTTATCTCATTGGATAGTCACCGCCAATAGTGTGCTCAAAATCGTATGTATAATGGTAAGTCAGACATACACGTAGAAGACATAATACCGTTGACAATTACTCAACTGGTGTTATCTTTGGTGACTATGTAAAGTCAAAGGATAACATTGCGAATCCACTAACCAAAGGGTTAAATAGAATGGTGAGAAGTCATCAAGAGGAATGACTAAAGCCCATAAAGATGAAAAGTCAATACAATGGAAACCCAACCTAGTTGACCGGAGATCCCAAGATCTAGGTTCAAAGGACAACTAAGTTGTAAAGACGGTGTAGATCACGTGGGAGTATTTCCTCAAGTCCATTCCTATGATGTAAATGTGATACTTGTTGAAAATGAGGATAAGCTATGCTTTTAATGATTCTTATGCATCGGAAATTCGCTAGTAATGAAGAATCACCTATGTGAGAGAGAAGAGGGCCGCTTCAAAGGAGAATTGAATTGGCACAATTCTTTAAACTCTTGCAGAGCCGGGAAGATGTCCATGGCCAAACGGACATAGAAATAGAACCTAAGAATGCCGAGAGAAAGAATTCGGTGAAGTATATCATCTTTTACTTAAAACGCATGTAGCGTTCAAGGATATCGCCTACCTTCGCTAGTAAAGTAAATATATTCTCACAAGTGGAAGATTCAGCGGTAAAACCTACCTATCCTATGCGATTCAACGTAGAACTCTATCACCGTGGTTTAGTTCCAGGAGTTTGCATGATTCACCATGGGATTGTTGGATTTTTAATGAATCAGGCAAACCTACGGTATGCACATTGTAATAAATTAAGTTTAACACATTAAGTGCTTCCGCGAAAACCTACGCGGTATGCATTACTGCAATAAAATAAGTTTACACATCGAGTGCTTGCTTTTATGGGATTGTTTTGGTATATATATACACATGTTTCGTAACATATTTTCACTTGCAATTACCCGTGTCTCCCATCATCATTTTAGAAAGAGAAAGAGTAGGAAAAAGGAGAGAGTAAGAGAGCTTGGGATAGAGTAAGAGTTGCTCAGTCAGAGGAAGAAGTTTGGAAGATGCATAATCCAAAACTTCATGTGATTGCTTAATGTTCCTTTAACCGCTAATTAAAAATTAACATACGGTTGGACTACATTTTATAGGGTTATATATGTTTCCATGCAACCTACCTTGTTTTTGAATTGAGGTGGGGTTCTTTTCAGGTCGTTGAATACAATTTCTATTCGCCAAAACAAAATAGGCTTATACACACATTTTCAATTAAAAGAGGTTTTAGTATGCCCACCCTCATCTGATGTTAAAGAGGCCTTTTGTTTTAGTGAGCATCTAGCCCCGTATGCACTGAAAGTGGCTGTAACACAAATATTTACACAATTTGTTTATCTCATAAAGTTAGACAAGATTTAATGTTCTTGAAATTAAATATACAATAAATATATTTAGAAATATAAATAGTAAGATTTATTTGAAGAGAAAAATGAATAATTTTCTTCTTACTTAGCAAAAGAGGCACAATATGTTTTACAATTACTTTCACTCAAGGAGGAACATCTTCAACCAAAGAGTTGAGTTGAGTTATTGAAATCAATTTAAGTAATGCCCACCAGAAGCCTGATTAATTAGCAAAACATGAAAAGATTAATTGTCTGAGCGAAAGGTGAAAGGCCTGGCATGCGCGAAGTGGTGCGACCAAGTGTATTCCCCAAAATACGTAATACCTACGGACGTATAGTTATATATATATATATAAGTATATATTTATATCGTAATAGATTTATTTCTAAAAAAAAATATTTTTTTTCTAAATTAAGAAGTATAAAAAATTAAAAATAATAAATATAAAAAAAATTCAAAATAAAATAAGTACTTTTTTAAATTTTATACATGACACCTTAAATTTTAGGACCAACAGGTGAGGTAAGATTCTAGAATGATCTCAAACCATCGGAAAGGAGCTCATATTGATTTGATTGTTGTAGAATTATGAAAAGATTAATTACCTGGCGAGGTGAGGTAAGGTTTTAGAATGATTCCAAACCATTGGACAGGAGCTCATTGATAAGATTGCTGTAGAATTGAACTCCTCGGTTCACTCCCCCGTTTACTTTTCGGGCTGCATCTACATGAATTGAATGATTTAAATATAATTAAAACTTTACTAATTAATTATTAAAATTTTCTTAAAGATTGAGATGAATTATCAATTCACTCCATTTTCTCGACTGATCATTCATGCTAAACAAGTGTATTATGTTGAAGTTCTCCACTGATCTCTCATTCTCTCGATATGATCTCCGCCCTCCTTCCACCTCTCCCATCTCTAACAAAACATAAAATGAAAAAAGCAGCCACGTGACTAATACAGTCTAGTGCTGATGCAAAATGCAGGTGCGAAACACGTGGACATGCGTATTATATAATAATTTTGAAGCCACACCACCCTGACACCCACCAACTTTTGCTTGGTGAGGTTGTTGACAAATTGACACACCACCGAGACCTTGAATGGGATTGCCATCAATGACCCCAAAAAAAAAAAAATTGCCATCGTTTTCATTCTTCAATATTTTCCAAATTTCATTTTAATTTTGGATATATTTATTTTTTTGATGAATATATATATATATATATATATATATATATATATATATACTTTTTGTTTCCTACTAAACTATGATCCCGCAACTCCATAGAAGAGAAAAATGATCGTAACACAAATACAATGACCAAAAATAGGGAAAAGGAAAATAATCCACCAACTCCGCTAATATATAAGCTAAAGCGCAAAGAGAAGTGAGAGTGTGTAGGAACGAGCAGTAGGGCATTTGTATCAGAAATGGCTTCAAGGTTGCTGTGGGCCTCAAGGGCTGCTTCATACCTCAGAATCTCAGTGTCACACAGAGGGTTTGCTTCTGGTAGATCAGACCGACTTTCTTTCTTCTTTTTTTCCTTTTTCCTTTTCTTAATTCTGTTGTTTTCTTGAATTGCTATCGATATTGGTAACGCTAATCGTTTGGATTCTTATAAAAATGAATGCTTTTTAATATTTTTTATCGGTTTATGAATGGATGGTTTCGTATAGATGAAGATGTGGATCTTTTCTGTTTGTTTGTGGAGATGTTTGATCTATATTTCTTGCTAAAAAAATATGAGTTTTTAGTGCTTGTGTTTGTTTCTTTCAGATGCTATGATTCTATAAGAGAGCAATCTAATTTCGGTTGATTAGCTGATGCATTCAGCATCATTTCATTGTTTAGTCATATAGATTATTCAGCAAAAATGTAGTTAGGTTCCAGAGGATTCATTAAAATCTGTTATATGGGAAAAAAAAACTAAAAACAAAACAAAGGAGATGAAAAGAACAAGAACCACATTTTGGGAAATTTACTTGGTGCTCTAGGAGTTCAACTGTTCAATGGAAATTTCAACTGATGCCCGTCAAACAGACTGCCTTCGTACTAAATCATTAAAAACTGATGCAAATGTTATATTTTCTAAATAGCAAAACAGAGCTTGAGATATCATCGGGAGAAAAATTTGTTTGAATAACCTGGAACACAAATAGTGAACTGATCGTAATACTAATGTTAATCTAAAGTTTTATTATTTACTTGCTTTGCATGTTTCAAGATTGAATATCTTTTGATCCAATTGAATAGGTGTAATGTTTTTCTTGTAATGATATTTGACACATTTATGGTTGTATGATACAAACTAGTACTCTTTATTTTGATTGCAAGTTCCTGATTCCCGAGGCTCTCTTTTAGTATGGTTATTTAAAAGGAAATTATTTAGATCCTTCACTTTGAGAAATCGCTATTACTCAATCAATCATTGCTTGTGATAAGCTCTCTAGATTTGCAGCACATTATCCTCCCCGCCCTTTTCCCCAAAACCATCCCTAAATGGAAAAATAAAATAGAGAAAGTGTAAACAATTGTAAGTATACAACTTACAGAAGGGATTTTGTTGGATACTCTGTGGTGGTATAAGCTTATCATATTCTTAGCTAAGTTCAATACAGTATTTGATGCTATAAGCCAATCATTGCAGCTGCAAACAATTTTGAATGCTTTTCTCTGTGTTAAATAAAATCAAGATAACTTTCTTTCACATTTCTCTGGTAAATATTCAATCCATTTGTTATTAATTTTGGAGATTTGGAATTTGTTATTATTCATGTGTATAGAGATAGAATTATTTTATCAGGTTTCCACATTTTGAGAGTAGTAGTAAACAAATGCCTTTTGTTGAATTTATTAAACACTGTCTCTGAGTTGCATAAATTTTACTTTTTCTTTTATCTATCTGCAGTTGTGAAGGATCTGAAGTATGCGGACTCACACGAGTGGGTGAAAGTTGAGGGGAATACGGCTACTGTTGGCATAACTGATCATGCTCAAGATCATTTAGGTGATGTTGTATATGTTGAATTGCCAGATGTGGGGGTTTCTGTTAAACAGCTTTTGGTGCAGTTGAAAGTGTCAAGGCAACTAGTGATGTAAACTCCCCTGTCTCAGGAAAGGTGGTTGAAGTCAATGAAGAGCTTAACAGCTCTCCTGGTTTGGTGGGTACCCTTATTCTATTACATTGCTTGTGTACTGCCATGAAAATTGCTTCAGAAGTCCCTTCTTCAATATTTTTGTGGTATTTTGTTTTTGTTTTTTCCTGTTTAAAACTTCTTACTTCTAAGTTACAACAAATATGAAAGGTTATTTTCTTGTCTAAACTAAGTTGATTTTGTTGATGTCTTAAATTTGTTTGACTAAATCAATGTGCCATCCTAGTCAAAGATACTTTTAGTTTTTCATTTGTTAGAGATATGGTAACTCACATCCTTTTCATTCATTGCTGGTCAAAAGTATCTTAGTCAATCATGAGACTGAATGTAAGCTTTATATGCTTAACATTATCTTCAATTCAGTTATTGCATAATACATAACACACTAAAAAATTTCTGAACTCATGTCAAGAGCCGTGATGTTTTAATTTTCCTGGTTGAAAACTTTTCATTCTACAAAACTTGATTTTCAGTTGTATTACGTAAAGCTTAAATCTAAATCAGGTGCCACTGTTGTTTCCATCTCTGTCCCTCTTCTACTTTGGATCTTAGTTTCTATAAGTTTGTCTCAAAACTGGATTTAGTCACAATTTTGTCCAGTTCACTTCCGTAATATCCTTTTATTCTCATCACTTTGTAGCCTAACTATCTGAATGAAGCGCTTAGACTCTCTGTCTTTGATGTTGCCACTGCACCACAAGTTATCCCATAAACAGTCTCTCTCCCTCTCTCTGTTTCTCCTCTCATGATTAATCTTAAGTTTTTTAAGTGGTTACTGATAATAAATAGGTTGTGTAATTGAAATGGTATGGAAAATATTTTTCATTGTTTAAGAAATGGTAATTGTTGGCATGCATGAAACAAGATAAAGAACAGACTTTAGTATTTATTGATGCCTTATTTTGTTGATAAAAAGTCATACAAAAATAGTGGATAACATGCAATTTCAACAGATTGTTATTCTTCTAGGTTATACTCAAAAGTGTAAATGTCCATTTACAATAATTTGTAGGGATGAATATCTATTAACACCCTTGGGATAGCATTAAGTAACTTGTATGATCCTAACCTTGGAAAACAGTTAATAGAAAAAGAACAAGAAAATTGAAAGTAGCTGAATCTAAATTACACGATTAGATTTTGATTAAGGGAATAAAAGAAGATTTGGAAACTGGATGCTTTTTTGTTTCTCTTGCTGACTTAGTCTCACCCCAGCTGCAAGATTGTCTTGTTAGAGTCTAATGTGATGCTAAATAATAAGTTTCATACTCTTGAAAGATTTATATGTCCTCCTTTATGAATAGGATATCTGAATTTTCCACCACCCCACCTCTAAATGGTAATGGTTATATATGATGCCTCCTAATTTCTGCATCGTAGACTTCTAATTTGTGTTAGCTTGTCATGCATAATAGGAGTCCCTTCTTAACTGCTTTAGCTTTTAGGATTGACAGCAAATTAACATGGTCTCAAAACTAAAGTCGCTTGTCTAATCTTATTTTCCATATCCTACGGCTCCTTTGTTGTCCTGCTGTCTGATGGACATACACGTGAGGGGAATATTAAGTGTATCCATTATTGGCCTACTTCTTAATTGCTTAAACTTTTGGAGTTGATGGTAACTTAACAATAAGCAGTGAAGATACTTTTCTACTAACATTTTGAGATTTAATGTTGATTTAAGTGGTCATCTGCCTAGGTATGACTGACTTACCTGTAAGCGTCAGTCCCTCCTACTTGTTCTCTTTATGATCATGTCTAATTTTTTTTTTTTTTCCTTTTTGCTTTAACTTTTGACTAGGTTAATTCGAGTCCATATGAAAACGGATGGATAATCAAGGTCGATTTGAGTGACACAGGAGAAGTGAACAGCTTGATGGACTCGACCAGTACTCCAAGTTCTGTGAAGAAGAAGATGCAAAGCATTGATTGATTAATGTATGGCCATGGCAGAGTAATGGTTTGAATAGTCTGTTCATTCAGAGATCATTCCAACGGGGAAGCCACAAGAGTGGACTTATTTTCTTCCTTTTCTGTTTTATTTGTGTTTTCACTAGCCCCTAGTTCTTTCCTTTTGAGGCATAAAGTGAATGTTTATTGTGTTTTTGTTTGCTGCTGCTGTGTGTAATTTTATTTCAGAGCCATTTGAGATTATAAAAATTGGGAAGGAATACAAGCTCTGCAGAGAAAGGGAGTGCTACAAATAGTGATAAGAATAGTGTTTTAAAGAGTGTTTGAAAATGAGGCCAGATCAGGCTCACATTATAGCGCTCTACATTCTTCTCTACCCTAACAGAAGGGACTTCAGAATGTTTAATAGTCACATATGCATTGAATGTATAATGGTTGAATTACGAGTGTAGAGTAAAGATCAATCGTGTTAAAAATTCTCTCGGACAAACCGTTCAACAAAATGATGAAGATTGGACATGGAGGTTTGCAAATTGTGATGGAAATAGTCATTGAAGTGATAAGAATAGTGTTTAGGCAAGTGTTTGAAAATGAGGCCAGATCAGGCTCACATTATAGCGCTCTACATTCTTCTCTACCCTAACAGAAGGGACTTCAGAATGTTTAATAGTCACATATGCATTGAATGTATAATGGTTGAATTACGAGTGTAGAGTAAAGATCAATCGTGTTAAAAATTCTCTGACGAAACCGTTCAACAAAATGATGAAGATTGGACATGGAGGTTTGCAAATTGTGATGGAAATAGTCATTGAAGTGATAAGAATAGTGTTTTAAAGAGGCAAGTGTTTGAAAATGAGGCCAGATCAGGCTCACATTATGCCTCTACATTCTTCTCTACCCTAACAGAAGGGACTTCAGAATGTTTAATAGTCACATATGCATTGAATGTATAATGGTTGAATTACGAGTGTAGAGTAAAGATCAATCGTGTTAAAATTCTCTGACGAAACCGTTCAACAAAATGATGAAGATTGGACATGGAGGTTTGCAAATTGTGATGGAAATAGTCATTGAAGTGTGAACAAGTGAAAATAAAGCAGCATATGGGAGTAAATTAAACTCAAACTTTAATAAAAATTCAATAAATAAATAAAAAAACAAGAAACAAAAACGTTGTCAAATGGCATGGAAAATGCATTTACCATGTCATTTAAATCATGGATTTCAAGCATCTTCCCTCTTGCATTTATACGGCAGCAGCATTTGCCATGTCATTTAAATGATGAGATTCCAAACATTTTTCCTCATGTACTTATGCATCATTAGCATCAGCAAATAAAGTGATTTCATTAGCTCTAAAGGCCTCTCAAGTAGTTGACCACCTGATTAGATCCTTCTAATCGGGGCCGAGTTTTTTTTGGCAGAAATCAGGCCGAGTTAGTTGGCCTTATCTCTTTATATTACTTGATCTCAGTAAAGTTTGTTTTTTATTAAAAAAAAAAGAAAACTGATTTTAATTGAAATTTATCTTTCTTTCTTTTTGAAAATATTAATTGAAATATTTAACACAAGCGTAAGGGTGCTTTTTTAAAAAAAGATTAATTATATTTATCACCTTTATATTTTAAATATTATGTCAATATAACTCCTATATTTTTAATTTAAACAATTATAATCTTTATACTTTTCAATAAAATTAAATAAATTTTTCTATTAAATTTTTTTATTAAAACTGACAGATTATATTACATTAGAGTAAATAAACATTCAAGAAGTAAAAAAAAAATTTATTTTTTAACTAGGAAGGTAAATAGTTTATTTAGTAGGATAGTTTTTTAAAAAATTCAAATTGATGCTTATTTAAACTATAATGTGTCAATTTTAATATAAAATTTTAATAAAATAATTTATTTGATCTTAAAATGTGTAAAATTATAATTAATCTAATTAAAAATATAGGACCGTATTAAAACAGTAGTCAAAATGTGCCAGGCTGATAAATGTAATTAACTAAAATAAAAAATAGAAAGAAGAAGAGAGGGTGTGTGAGTCGCCGAGTATTTGAGAGTGGTAAGGTTTAAGGGCTGAGTGGTGCGTGATTGAAAGCAAAGCGGAGATGTTGAGGACTCGATTGCTGTGGTTTGGTATTGGTTCTCCGTATCGTCCGCTGCCATTTCTCAATTCGTCTGGAGAGATCTTCTTAGCCATCGATACGCTCTTTCCTCCGATGTATATCTACCCCCTGTTCTTCAATTTTTTTTTTCTTAAAATAAATTACTGGATTGTTCATTTTCTGTACTTTGTGTAGATGAAGCGCAAGTTTGACGATTTGAAGGTAGAATCCTCAACCTGGAGTCAGTTCCTTATCATAATTCTAATCCTCAGGTGACTCTCTCTCTCTCTCTCTCTCTCTCTCTCTCTCTATATATATATATATATATATATACATATATATGTTTTTAAGTTGAATTTGACTGAAACAATGCATACAAAAGAAAGGACATATAATTCGTACACGTACTAACTAGGCTTTACTTAGACACTACGTCCGTGGATTCAGAAGTTTGGTACAATTTCTTGAAAGTTCTTTAACATTATTATGGTTTCCGTGAATTGTTACGGTCCTAATTTAGGAGAACAAAGCTGTATAGTTGTTGAGGGAGGAGGTGGATAAGTCATCTTTAAAAGGGGTTATAGCCTATAGGACAGGTAGAGAGAGATAAATACATACGCACGCGTTGGAGTTCATTTTGTTGTTTGTCTAAGGAAAGCTAGCTTTTAAAATGACAGAAAAGTATCAGATTTTTCCTGGAAATTTTGAAATAGATGTGGGTTAATCCAGTGCAGTCAGAACTTAGAATGGGATCCAAGAGAAAGTTTAAAGAATCTGAGGTACATCTGAACCAAGGGAAGAGGAAACTGTGATTGGGCTTCATAGTAGATTGATGAATAATGAGGATCATGTATGTTTCCAGAATGTTTTTCTAGTTAAATTTTACATCTCTGATATTGATCATGTAGCAGACATGACTTATCAAAGAGTAGTTCACCCTGAACTATTGGCCCCTAATTAAGATTACTGTCACTTCACTATCTATTTTTGTATCCATTGGATGTTGCTAACAGTTTCTGGTCAAATTTGTATTACTGAGAGGGAATCTATGTTCTGTGTTGATTTTAGGAATAGAGAATCGATTCACATTCTGTGTGGTATAATTCTTGTTAATTGCTAACATGTGCTTAGGTGTGCCAAATTTAACATTATATAAAGTGTTTAATATCAGTGGATATGTTTCAATCATTGGTTTTAGTTTAGGATTATAATTGCTAAAGTGTTTCTAGTGTTCCAAATTCAGCATGATCTAGAGTATCACATGTCAGTATATATGTTTCAATCATTGCCCTTCAGTTTAGGATTATGAAATCTTGGGCTAAGGTATTTAGTAGGCCAAGACACTGAACAAATGGTAGTTATGCTAGAACACAACTTTCATTTGTCCAATCAGGAAAGACAAATTGTTGTGTCTGGTTTGACTTCAAAACGTGAGAAG
>CM017579.2:20072112-20156453 GCA_007844105.2 Rhamnella rubrinervis | reverse complement strand
TTTTTTCCGTAATCTCTGATACTTTTTTATTATTATTATTATTATCACTCCTCCTGTATTTCGATTATTATATTAGTATGATCTTATATTTTTATTTGAACATTATAATTTTTATTTTTTAATAAAAATAAATAAATTATTTTATTAAAATTTTATATCAAACATAACCATATCATACAGTCCAGCTAATTATATTTTTATTATTTTTAAAAATTATTCTACTAAATAAATAAATCATTCACATCTCCAGTTAAAAATGATATAAAAATTTATTTGAATATTTACTTAAATTGTGATACGATATAATTTATTATTAATTTTGATAAAAGAATTTAACTGAAAATTTTATTTATTCTTGTTAAAAAAATATAAAATTTATAATTATTTAAATTAAAAGCACGGTGACACAACATCCAACGTCCAAAGTATAAGGTGATTAATCCTTTTTTTTTCCATAATTAAAATTTATTTAAAAATTAAAAATTGTAATTGGTTGAACTCTAGATTTAGGCTCTATGCCCATTCATAGGTAGCCCAACAATTTTTATTTTTTCAATGGATAAAACCCACTTTGAAATTGAGGCCAAAGCAGTGAACACAAACAGTAGCTGAATAATTATATATATATAAAAAAAGAAAAAAAGAAAGAGAATATTTGTATCATTTATTGAAAGCATTTAATAACGTTTTTTTTTTTTTTGGTAAAAGAAAGCATTTAATAACGTTAACTTACTGCACATGCGTACCAATTTATTTATCGATTTTTTTACTTATTAATGATGCGATAATATTTTACATAAATGGATCTGGATTCACTTCTTTTCTTTTCTTTTTTTCTTTTGTCTTTTATTGACTTTAAATCAAGCCCTCTATTTAATTTATTTTTAATGCATTGGACAAAATCCGTATCATATCATTTTATTTCATCAATACATATTAATGGTATTAATCAATATGTATCACCAACAAATATTAATGAATTTGTTCCAATAAAAAAACATTATTGAATAAATCTCAAATTTCCATTTTAAATGTTACCCTCCATAATTATTCTTTTCATGAAAATTGATATTTTCCTTTTAAAAGAATATTTTAGCTATCTAAATATAAATATAAAACTACTTTTGTTTTTTATTTTTTCCTTAAATATTACGTATAGATTACTAGACATTATTTTATGATATTTAATATTTACTTTATCTAACCAATACCAATTTTAGTAGATCTATTTATCAATTTACGATATTTATTTATATTTTCCTTTTGACAAACGTATTAACTTAAAATTTAAGGTTGAGCTTTAAGTGAGCCTTTATTTTTGCTCCTTCTTTTTCTTTTATTTTCAAATTAATATAGTTAATTGTTCTGTACCCTTTTGAATTCAATATACCTAGAAAGTGAGTTATGTATAAATGGACAATTGAAAGTTTGAAAGTATAATTTTGTACAAATTTGAAACTTTGGTTCTAACTTTGAACAATATTGTTACTGGATAATTAGATAAGCTCAGATTTAGTTAGCCTAGTTATGAAGCCTGATATTATTGTTATTTTTAAGCCTAGTTGCTTGCGTGGTGTTACATGTATATCGTCTTCTTTGAAAACCTCTAAGAACTTTCACAACTGTAGGAAAATTTTTAATAATCCCTGAGAACATCTATCCAATTGTAAAATTGATCGTAACTAATTGGCATTATCTCACAACCTCCGCCAACTTCACAAGAACAGCTTGAAATTGCTAGGAGGGAAATGATATAAATTCCAAAGGATTGAAATCTACATGTAAGGCTCTGAAACCTACAAAAACTCTACCAAATTTACTTCAAACTACTTTTTAATATGTTTAAACATCGGAGTTTCTTTGATTGGTACCACATCAATTCTAAGAATTTTATTTTCTAATGAATTTTAGGTGAAAGAAAGTAGTGACATGGTAAGCAAGGCAGAGAAGAATCTAGATTATACATGAAACAAGTATAATAAGAATTTATTTGAAATTGAAACTATGAATTTGAAGAGAATGATTTAGACTTAACCTATGTAAGCTAATATTTCAATGATTGCTTATGCATTATTCTAATCACATGTTTTGACCAAAAAAATCTAATCACATGTTGAGTTATTTTGAATAAGAATGACTAAGATGGAAATCACTCTCATTTTTATGTTTATAGTTTCCCTTTGAGCAAATTAAGGTTGCCTATTTTTTAAAGAGGTTAAACATATTTAAAAAGAAAACAAAGTAAGAAAGAACTCAGATTATTTATCTTCTTACATATCTTATATTATAATTTGTTACATCATTCAAATGAAATAATCAGAATATGTTACTTATCGGATAGACAGGTAAAGACATTCCAACTAGGTTGGTACCCTTATTTCAAAGTGAGGCATCCCAACTAGGTTGGCACTCCTCCAACAAGTAATAAATTTTATTAAATTAAAAGAAATGTACATCATTTACAATAGGTATGAAAACCTAAAATAAATCAACACAAACGTAGATTACAACAAAAGTAAAAAGCGAAAAAGAAATGATGACGGTCACCAGCCTCATTAAAACCTGAGAAGAGAAAAAACCCCGAATGAGAAAAATCTCAATCCAGGAAAAAGAGAGTCGGAATAAAGGTACAAGTAAGCTACTTTCTAAACTTATAGTTTTCAAACCCATTTATATTCCTATAATGCATAGCAAGACAAGAATGGAAGACCCCACCACCAATCGCAAAAAGAAACAACAATCTTCGATAGAGCATCCGCAACAGTATTTCCTTCCCTGAAGATGTGGGAAACCCGAAACTGAATGCTGGAAACATAACGAATGCAGTTCATCCATCTTGATTTGTAGGCCCACGAGACTATGTACTCGAATAACGAGTAAGTTGGCAACGTAAGTTGAGTCGCACTCTAGCAATAGGTGATCCTACCCAAATCTTTAGCACCTCAATGGCAATAATGGGGCCCAATAACTTACTCTCAAAGGCATAACACGAGTCCAAAGGTACTACAAAACTGCGTTTAATAAAACCCCTATTAGTGACGAAATATCCACTGCATCCACCCGGGCCCGGACAGCCATCAGCAGCATTGTCGGTATTAGCCTTCAACTAGCCCATCTCATGGGGACCAAATCACCAAATAATCGAGGAGCTCGAGGCAACGGCCACCCCTAAACTTTTGAAGACAAGAAGATCATCAACCGGGTTGGCATCGCACTTTTAGATAGCATTTTACTTCCCAGTCCAAATAAAAGCCAAGAGGCGCTAATGGAATGAAAACACTACCAAAATGCCCTTGATTACTTAACAAACCGGATAAGAGAGTGCACTCCAATAGCCGTAGTCCATAAATTCAAGACATGAGTGCTTGAGGAAGCCTCCATAGCCTTCTCAAACATAAAACCACCGAACCTAATGCATCGAACCGATTCGAAGTAACCCCTAACTCCCCAAATGGCAAGGCGTAGGGCAAGTCAAAAGATGAGAAATAGTTTCTGAGTCTTTACCACAAATTCTACATTTGGAGGCCATGAAGAAACCCCTCCTAATCAAGACATCATCGGTAGGAATATGATCTAGGAGAAGACGCCAAGCGAATACCGAGCGGGCCGGAGGAATGAAAGTCTTCCATACGTGTATAAGCCACACCGGTGGTGAAGCCATTGTAGATAAGCGAAGATATATGTCTTGACAAGAAATGGTACCCGAGACTGAATGAGCTCAAACTCTTTTATCCGGCCTGTCCATCGCAATATCCACATTCTCAATGCACGTAGTCAACTAGGGAAATGCCACACGGAAACTCGTCGGGAGGTTCCACACTCCAATCAGAATCGACCAGGTCACTAACCAAAATGCCTGGATCACATAAGTCTCCAGAGTTATGAAGTAACTCAATAATAGGTATCCCCGACCAGTTGTCAATCAAGAAACGTACCCCAAAATGAACCCCGATGATCCAAATTGCCTCCCTCGAAAGAGTAAGATAGAGCTGTCTCAGAGGATGCCAGATCGAAAAAGCAACATAATACAAATGGTTCAGTTTCCCTAAAAAATGCACCCAAAAATCGAAAACGAAGGAAATCATTCAAATGAAATAATAATAATAATAATAATAATAATAATAATTAAAGTGTCGATTCTAATTAATGACAAATTAGGGATATGGGAGGATTAGTAATATAAATTGGGAAAAAAATCTAACTCGTGAGGTGAGAGTCAATTTTCTCATCCTTTATCTTCAAAATGCAGATTTATGTTAAACTTTATAAATACTTTTTTATGAATAAAAGGGTCTCGATGTGGATCTCATCAGCCCAGGATTTTATTGGTAGGTAGAGCATTCTTACTGCTCTAACTTTGCAACCCTATAGGATTCTGTTAGTGGGTAGAGCCTTCCCTGTAGAAGTCTAGAGCAGCTAACTCAACTCCCTAACAGATTTCCTTCCACTTGGTGCTTCAAGTAAGGTTGAGTACACCTGAGGCAATAACAGGGCTTGCAAGACTCGAACCACAACTTTCGGAAGCGAGTGTGATGAAACGGTCAGATTTCTTTCTACTAGGTCACACCCCCAGGTGCTTAATATTAAAGAAAAAGTATCATAACATTCAATTTTAGCAATATATTAAATAAACTTCATTCGTTTTCCCACATTAAAATTTTCATTCCATTCGCTATCATGGATAATTCAGTATAAATGTCTAAGAGTTACCTCATATTCCAGTTCATTCTTTCCAATATTTCATCCCTCTAGCTAAAAGTATTAAATTCCTATTAAATAAAAAATAAAAAACAAAAATGAGAAACAGCTTCGTATATACAGGACTACTCTTTTAAAAAATAATGTATTACGCGGTTTATTTATTATTATTTTTTAAATTATTTTGTTTTTTTTTTTTTTGAACGAGAGTGAATAGAGGGTTGCCACATTGAAACTTGAAAAATTATATGTGATAAAATAAAATAAATTATATATATATATAGAAGTATAGCAAAAGCTAAAAACATTAAAATATTAAAGAAGTGTCCTTGGAGAGGTGAAGGGAAATTTTAATATCCTTATACACATAAAGTATATAATTTATATATAAGGATTAAAGATAATTACAAAATTAAATCATACTTAATTTAGTTCATTTTTTTTTTAAGTTTGTCACTCTTTAATGATGATATTAATATCAAATAAGTATACGTATATGTATATGTATATTAGAATCTTTTTCTTTTCTAGAGTTTGATAAAATTGACTGCTTAAAAATATATGTTTATATGAATATTGAACATTGTATGCTCATATTATATATTTTATTCAAATAAAATTGTTAAGAAAGAGAGGTATATTTAAGCAAAAAGCTAAAGAAAATAAACTAAAAGGAAAAATTATATAGAAACGAAAAAGAAGATGTGACGTTATAAGGCATGTTCTTGCATCCAAAACAGGAAAGGTATATTCTTTTGTGTTCTTTTTTTGTCAGAAGAAAATAATTGTGTGTGTGTGTGTGTGTTTTTTTTTGTGTTTGGTGAATAGAAAATAATTGTGTGTTGATTTGTTTGTACAGCACCAATTGGTATGAATACGACGAAGTCCGTTATCTGTAGCTAATCATCGACCCAATGGGCAATGACTAAGAATGCGTTATTGGATTTCGTTTTCTCCAACAACTTTCTTTGAAAAAAAATAAATAAATAAAAATAGTATAATTGACTAATGAAGTAATTGTAATCTGTATAACCAAGGTTGGCTCAAGTGGTAGGAAAATAATTTTTATATTTTAAATTTGTGGATTTCAATCTTATTAGTCTCAGTTGTATTTTAGTGATGAAGCTGAATTAGACACTTTAATTGGGAGTGGACTACTATTTGAGATTTTTAGATAGTTATCAAATTTAAATAATACTAAAAACTTTAATTCTGATATACTGTAAAGGCCAATCACTTCCATAGTAATTCTTCAATATATACAAAAAAAAAAAATTGTAATATGTATAAATATTTTTCTTAATTACAAACAAATTGTCATAATTTTATTCTAGTTGTAAGACCACATTTCGTCCCATCTTGTGGTATTGTTTGGATAAGATTGGAGCTCGCTAGGCAATAAAAGTTGTGAGCGTGGAATAGTCGAATAAAATACGTACTAGTAATTGATTATTGAACTTATTATTATTATTATCTGTTTACAAGAAAAAAAAAATAAACGAGGTTTTTTGTTTTTTTTTTTAAAGATCAATCATATAAAAAAGCCATATATAGCTTCAATGGCAACAATCTGTATAATATTCAAAGTGAAATTAAAATGGAATTTTTTTTTTTGTATTCGTAAAAATTTATAAAATGCAAATGATATAATTTTATTTATTTGTTAAATAAAGAAATTCCTACTGTCTTATGCAATTGAAAAACACACATTATTCCCTTCACTGTGTGTGTGTGTGTATATATATATAAACCAATAATTAAATGAATATAGTAATTAAGAAAAATCAAAGAGTAACGTGGGATTGCCGGCTGAGCCTTGTAGATGCAAGTCAAAAGGGCATTACGATGATGACATAACATGCGACCCCTTAATAAACCATTAATTAATTAACAAAATTAAATACGTTCCCATGTACTTTTAAGCATTTACGTGTCACAAAACTGTGCATCCTTAAACTTTATTGACTTTACATAAGCTCTCTATTTAATTTATTTTTAATGCATTGGACAAAATCCGTATCACATCATTTTATTTCACCAATACATATTAATGGTATTAATCAATATGTATCACCAACAAGTATTAATGAATTTGTTCCAAGAACAAAAAGCATTATTGAATAAATCTCAAATTTCCCTTTTAAATGTTACCCTCCATCATTATTCTTTTCATGAAAATTGATATTTTCCTTTTAAAAGATTAAAGATTTTAGTTATCTAAATATAAAACTAGTTTTGTTTTTTTTTTCCTTAAATATTACGTATACATTACTAGACATTATGATTTTGATATTTAATATTTACTTTATCTAACCAATACCAATTTTAATAGATATATTTATCAATTTACGATATTTATTTATATTTTTCTTTTGACAAACATGTTAACTTAAAATTTAAGATTTAAGGTTGAGCTTTAAGTGAGCCTTTATTTTTATTTTGCTCCTTTTTTTTCTTTTCTTTTCAAATTAATATAGTTAGTTGTTCTCGTACACTTTTGAATTTAATATACCCAGATAGTGAGTTCTGTACAATTGAAAGTTTGAAAGCATAATTTTGTACAAATTTGAAACTTTGGTTGTAACTTTGAACAATATTGTTATTGGATAATTAAATAAGCTCAGATTTAATTAGCATAATCTCAGTATGAAGTCCGATACTATTGTTATTTTTAAGCCTAGTTGCATGCGTGATGTTACATGTATATTGTCTTTGAAAAACCTCTAAGAACTTTCACAACTATAAAATATTTTTAATAATCTCTAAGAACAACTATCTAATTTTAAAATTGACTGTAACCGATTGGCATTCTCTCATAACCTCCTTCAACTTCTCAACAACTGCTTGAAACTACTAGGAGGAGAGAGATATATAAACTCCAAAGGATTAAAATGTACAAGTAAGGCTATGAAACTTACAAAAACTCTATCAAATTTACTTCAAACTACTTTTTATTTATTTAAACATCGGAATCTCTTTGGAATCACATCAGTGCCAATAATTTATATATTTTCTAATGAATTTCAAGTGAAAGAAAATAGTGACTTGGTAAGCAAGGCAAAGGAGAATCTAGATTATACATGAAACAGGTATAATTAGAATTTATTTGAAATTGAAACTATGAATTTGAAAAGAATGATTTATACTTAACCTATGTAAGTTGATTTTTCAATGATTCTCTATGCATTATTCTAATGACATTTTTTTACCAAAAAATCTAATCACATGTTGAGTTATTTTGAATGAGAATAACTAAGATGGAAATCACTCTCATTTTTATGTTTTTAGTTTCCTTTTGGAGCAAATTAAGGTTGCCTCTTTTTTAAGAGGTTAAACATATATTTAAAAAAAACTCAGATTACTCATCTTCTTATATGTCTTCCTTAATAATAATTTATCATATCATTGAAATAATAATAATAATAATAATAAAGTTTAAAGTATCAGATTCTCATTGGTGATAGGGAATATGAAGGAGGATAAATAATATAAATTGTTAGAAAAAATATAATTGGTGAACGAGAGTCAATTTTCTCATCCTTTATCTTTCAAAATGCAGATTTGTATTAAACTTTATAAATACTATTTAATATTAAAAAAAGTATCATAACATTCAATTTAGCAATATATTAAACAAACTTCATTCATTTTCCCACATTAAAATTTTCATTCCATTTGCTACCATGGATAATTCAGTATAAATGTCTAAATAGAGTTACCTCATATTCCAGTTCATTTTCTTTCCAATATTTCATCCCTCTAGCTAAAAGTATTAAATTTCAATTAAATAAAAAATAAAAACAAAATGGAAAACAGCTTTGTACATATAGGACTACTCTTTTAAAAAATAATGTATTACACGGTTTATTATTATTATTTTTAAATTGTTTTGTAATTTTTTTATTTGAACGAAGATTGGATAGTGGGTTGCCACATTGAAACTTGAAAAATTATATGTGATAAAATAAAATTAATTATATATATATTTTATAGAGGTAGAGCAAAAGCTAAAAACAATAAAATATTAAAGAGGTGAAGGGAAATTTTAATATGGTTATACAAATAAAGTATATAATTTATTATAAGATATGCTCTTGGTCCTCCTAGAACAAAAAATACGTGTAAAGTTAAATTGGTTTTAATTTTGATTTTCTGGATAATATTATATCTCAGTTAAAATCTAATTTTAAATTAAATTTATTTTTAAAAATATTTATTTTAATTGAAGTGAACACATGTATTTTATAATTTAAAATTATGTATTTTATTATAAAATACATCGTTGTTTTCTTTTTACGGCTGCCAGAGTTTTCAGTCTTCAAGATAGAGAGAACTAACGTAAAAAGAAGAGAAAACAAACGTAAAAAGGAGAGAAAACAAACATTATTTTTTTAGAAAAAAATATATGTATTTTGTACAGAACTTAAGAAAAGAAAAAACAATTTTGTTTTTTATTTTTCCTTCTGTGTTATAGCATTTCTATAGATAGTCTATGTCCACTCACTGCTCCATCGCATATGAGAATAGCACAGAAAGATCGGACCGTAGATTGTATGATTAGATGGTTCAGATTAAAGATCAAGCGGTGTTGTAGGGCTGATTACCGAATTGGAGGAATAATTAGGAGATCCACATCAAAATCTAAACTCTTTACATTTAGTTTCATGATTTACACAACATTTATTTATTATTGCTTCCGCTATCTCTGTATATGTATTCCTACATTTATATATAAGAACTAGGACAATTACAAAATTAAATCATACTTAATTTTTTTTAAGTATGTCACTTTTAATGATGATATTAATATCAAATAAGCATATGTATATTAGAATATTTTTCTTTTCTAGAGATTTGATAAAAGTGAATGCTTAAAAATATATGTTTATATGAATATCGAACATTATATGCTTATATTATATATTTTATTCAAATAAAATTGTTAAGAAAGAGAGGGATATTTAAGCACAAAGCTAAAGAAAATAAAATAAAAGGAAAAAATATATAGAAACGAAAAGGAAATGTGACCTTACAAGGCATATTCTTGCATCCAAAAAGGAAAGGTATATTCTTTTTGTGTTCATTTTTTTTGGTCAGAAGAAAATAATTGTGTGTGTGTTTTCTTTTTTGATGAATAGAAAATAATTGTGTGTTGATTTGTTTGTACAGCACCAGTTGGTATGAATACGACGAAGTCCGTTATTTGTAGCTAATCATCGAGCAATGACCAATAATGCGTTTTGGATTTCGTTTTCTCCAGCAACTTTCTTTGAAAATAAAAATAGAAATAGTATAATTGACTAATGAAGTTAACGCAATATGTATAAATATTTTTCTTAATTACAAACAAATTGTCATAATTTTATTCTAATTATAAGAACACATTTTGTCCCATCTTGTGGTATTGTTTGGATAAGATTGGAGCTGGCTAGGCAATAAAAGTTGTGAGCGTGGAATAGTCAAATAAAATACGTACTAGTAATTGATTATTGAACTTATTATTATTATTATTATTATTATTATCTGTTTATAAGAAAAAAAAAATAAACGAGGTTTTTTTAAAGATCAATCATATAAAAAAGCCATATATAGCTTCAGTGGCAACAATCTGTATAATATTCAAAGTGAAATTAAAATGGATTTTTTTTTTGTATTCGTAAAAATTTATAAAATGCAAATGCTATAATTTTATTTATTTGTTAAATAAAGAAATTCCTATTGTCTTATGCAATTGAAAAACACACATTATTCCCTTCACTGTATATATATATATATATAAACCAATAATTAAATGAATATAGTAATTAAGAAAAATCTAAGAGTAACGTGGGATTGCCGGCTGAGCCTTGTAGATGTAAGTCAAACGAGCATTACGATGATGACATAACATGCGACCCCTTAATAAACCATTGATTAATTAACAAAATTAAATACGTTTCCATGTACTTCTTAAGCATTTACGTGTCACAAAACTGTGCATCCTTGAACTTTATTTTTGGTACAGCCTAGTAGTGACGCCCACCAAAAATAATTCAATTAAAATAAGGTGACAGGAAAAAAATAGACGATAATATAGAAAAATCAGATGGCTTTCAATTATATTTATATTTTTGGACAAATTCATGAAATGATAATAATAAATCATGGTTGGTAGTGGCTACCAATTTCATACATTATTTATACACTATTCATGAACACACACAGAGCAAACTCCACCTACCAATTAATGGTCAGCACGTGTTGAGTTTTCATGATAAAATTTACTAACAATAACCTAATTGGAGGAGGAATCCGTTTGGTTGATACTGTTTTTAAAAAGCTGATATGCCTATAAATCTAAAATTTTAATTTTATTTTAGAAAAATAATAAAAGGAACAAAAATTGTTAAATTCCAAATAAATTATAATGAGCTAGTGTAAAAGTGTCGTAGCGAGTATATTTATAAAATATAATTTATATTAAAATATAAATAATACATTAAATTTATATTAGTTATATATAATAAATATGTTACTTATCCATTAATAAAAAAAATATTTAAAAATTATTAATTTAGAATTTTATTAAAAAAAAAAAAAAATACACCAGATGTGCACTGAAAAGTTTATCCACGGGTACACGGGTAATATATTTAAGTTTTAGTTTAATTTTAAATTATTTATCTTATTTATTATGTACTTTTTATATTATATTATATTTATTTTTATAAATATATATAATAAAAATTAAAACCGACCGTACCTATTGAAAATTACTCGATGTGTTGTGGTCGATTTTTTCAATAACCTTCGGTTGGCCCATTTGTCTAGACTCTCGTGCTTTCTCCTTTCTCCGTTTCTTGTATGAGGCCCGAATGGGTAGGGTTTAAGCTCTGTTAAAAAAGAAGGAAAAAAGAAGAAGAAGACTTTAACTTTGGAGTTGTCCTTGATGACAATGGGTAGGGTTTAAGCTCTTTGAAAACAAAAAAAAAATTTTTGGGGTTGCCCTTGATGACAATGGCGGAGGGGCAAAGCAAAAGAGCGTGCCGGTACTGCCATGGATGCGAAGTCCAATTGATGTCAGTCTCTTCGAGGAGTGCCCACTTGGTCTTCTACCTGGTCTCGACCCCAGGTACTCACACTTCTCAACTTCATGCTTTGCAAATTTACTCCGGTGATTTCTGGATCGTATTATTGTTATTATTATTTGTTTTTCATATTTGTTGAAGTTCTCAATATGATTTTGGAAAATGACTCAAAAAGCGAAATTTTCATGTAGTTATAAATAAAGTAGTAATTTTTCCTTCTGTTTAAGTTGTCAGTGTAGTGTAAGTACTGTTAAATTTAATTATTTTGAATTAGGTTGAGTGAAGCTTTGCAGAATATGGATATCTTTGCACTATTTCCCGTTCAACTTGCAGTTTGGCAAGAGACAATTGGGCCTGGTGCTTTGAGCGTGACCTTTGTGTTAATTCACCTACTGGTAGCGGAAAAACTTTAGCTTATGCTTTGCCAATTGTGCAGGCGCTGTCAAATCGCGCTGTTAAGTGTTTGCGTGCTCTAGTAGTGTTGCCTACTCGTGATTTAGCATTGCAGGTTCAAGGCTTTCTTTCTTCTTCTTCTTCTTCACTAGTCTTCTTTACTTCTCTTCAACCTGAAAAAGAAATGGAAGAACTGAATGCCCTTTAACATTGAGTATTAGGGAAGTAAAGATCTCTATGGTTATCTTTAAATGCTGTTCACCTGCGTGGACCTTTGAGTCATGGATTTTGCTTTTTCTTATTTTGGTGCAGGTTAAATCGGTTTTTGATAAGATTGCACCTGCTGTGGGCTTATCCGTTGGTCTGGCTGTTGGTCAATCATCAGTAGCTGATGAAATATCTCAGCTAATCAAGAGACCTAAGCTTGAGGCAGGTATTTGTTATGACCCAGAAGACTTTTCTCTAGGTTTACAAAGTTCAGTGGACATATTGGTGGCAACCCCTGGAAGGCTGATGGACCATATTAATGGAACTAAGGGATTTACGCTGGAGCATCTCTGCTACCTTGTAAGCAACAGATTGTGCTACTGTGTTATTTATGCGTCTGTGTGAAGTGATTCTTATGTTCAATTATAGATTAAATTCCTTTAACTGGGAGCCTTGAGGGGCCTGCTATACTTTGAGCAATGGTCTGATTAGAGCTGTCCTTTCCACGTTTAGCTTTAATTCAGCATTTTTGGAGCATTGATATTTAAATCTAGTTTTAATTGACTTCGTAATGTCCAGTCTAGCTGATTTGGCTTATGTTTTTACTTTCTTGGATTTCATGGTTGTAGAATGACTCATTCATTGGCAAACTAGATTCCACTATTAGTCATATTACATAAGGGCCAGAAGTAATCTCTATTGGGTAAAATATATTGTGGGGTTTGTGTTTCAGGTGGTTGATGAAACAGATCGGTTGCTCAGGGAGGCATACCAATCTTGGCTACCAACTGTGCTTCAGTTGACTCGCTTCAGTGATGAAGGTTTGTTTCCTGGTGCTCACACTGTTCGACCTTCTTCACTCGGTTCCTTAAAAACCGTACGGAGATCGTGAGTTCTTTGTCCATTAGCTCCCTTTCTATGTTTCTTCTTACAGATATCTTTTTTGTCCTGTGCATTGAAACAAACGTGATTCAGTTTCTAGAAATCTCACTGAATGCAGTAGCTTAATATCAGCCTTGAGCAGTGTGAAAACGTCTGGGTGTTTGAATTATGTACAGTCCAATTGCCAGTTGGATATCAATAAAATTTTAGTTTTCAATGTTGCATTTGTATTATGGACATGTTTCAAACAAGTTTTGACCCTGGAGGTGCTGATGGTAGAGGCTGTCTCGATCCCATATGCTTTAAAATGGGAGATTTTAATACTTTGACATATGCAATTGTTTAATGATTGTGATTTCCAATTCTTATGATTTTGATGCAACCTTGTTACTGGACTTGAGTTCTATTGGGTCCTGCTGATGCTGCAGCTGATATGGGGACTGTTAGTGGTACTTGAAACCATGGCAGCAAGGGTAGCCTTACTACTTATTTGAAGTGATATGTCTATTTTAAAATTTAAATAGTAATCTGAAGTATGACTGTATGAGAAAGTTGTGTTTCATTGACTGATGAGAGACATTTTTTGTATCACTTCATCTCAGGCTTTGCATTGTCATTTGCTGTTTCATAAGTAAAATAACAACTACATAAGCCTGCTTCTTAGTGCAATTCTCAATTATGTTGCAGCCTTACTACTTATTTGAAGTGATATGTCTATTTTAAAATTTAAATAGTAATCTGAAGTATGACTGTATGAGAAATTGACTGATGAGAGACATTTTTTGTATCACTTCATCTCAGGCTTTGCATTGTCATTTGCTGTTTCATAAGTAAAATAACAACTACATAAGCCTGCTTCTTAGTGCAATTCTCAATTATGTTGCAGGGGAGTTGAGAGGGGGTTTAAGGGAAAAACTTACCCTAGGCTTGCAAAGATGGTTCTTTCTGCAACTCTGACCCAAGACCCAAGCAAGCTTGCTCAGCTTGATCTACATCACCCTTTATTCTTAACAACTGGAAAATTGCGTTATCAACTTCCGGGAAAATTAGAATCCTACAAACTGGTATACCATCATTATTTTATTGGTCATTTTTGTAACTACAATGTTCTGTCTCAAGTTCTATTCTATATAAGTTCTAAACAAACTTATGTATTTCATTTAATTCTTCTATTCATTGTTGGCAAATTATCCTTGTTGAGACTGAAGTTCCAAGTGTACAAAAAGACTTAAAAAATTCGGGGCTCTTTTTTTCTGTAGAATCAAAGATCAAAATTTTTTTCTAGAGTGTTTTGAGTTGTCAAGAATAGCATTGTTTCAGAAATGTCACAGAAATGTTGAACTTTTCAGAATTTTAAAATTAAGGATTTCAAAACAAACTTGATCATAAGTAATTACAAGTATATTGAGTGTTTGATTTATTATGTTTGAGCTTATATTGTATTAAAGTTGGGTGACATTTGTTTAATTATAATTAATTAACACACTGCACACATAATTGTGTGATTGTGTATGTGTATAAAATGAATCTGTCCAATTCATGGATTGAATTAGTAGTACATCCTAGCATAAGATAGGGTGTCTGGTGCATAATGATGTGATTTGCAATTATAACATTTATATATGTATGTGTGTGTGAATCGGATGGGGTTTTAGATGTGGATCTGTTTTAGTAGAACACACTTCTCCAAAATAAACACAGCTTGCCATATAATGTAACCTTCGTGTTCTCACTGTCACCCTCATACTCCACTATTGGCTGGCTTAAGTCAACTTAAGGTCATTTGGCTTGATTCTTTCATAATGTTGTGGCCAAATTAGAGCTGTCTGCTGGAAAGCTGTTTCTGATGACATTATTTTAGTTGATTACTAATTTACACTGTTCCCATCATCTCATTGCCCCTCGGTGAGGGAAAAACTAAATGCTCAGCACGTTTCACATGAACAAAAGATTCGGTTCCTTGCATAGAATCAGGTTTTGGAAGTTATTCTTAGTTATATGCTTACTTATTGGTTTGGTTAACTAAATTCAATTTCTAGTTTTAGGATCTGCTTTAGCGTTGACAATTATAGTTGAAACTTTCCATTTCAAATAATTTATTTATTTTTATATTGGAGTTTGTTAAATTAGAAAAATGAAATATTAATTAGTTTAAATAAAAAGTTGGTAAGGTAGAAATTTGAAT
Source organism: Rhamnella rubrinervis (assembly GCA_007844105.2). NCBI lineage: Eukaryota > Viridiplantae > Streptophyta > Magnoliopsida > Rosales > Rhamnaceae > Rhamnella > Rhamnella rubrinervis. The sequence goes on along the minus strand of CM017579.2, from coordinate 20,141,021 downwards.
AATTTTAGAAATATCCACATACACTTGAATATCGTCTACATGATTAATTTTAATTCACTTGCTTCATTCACCATATGCTTGGTATTTGACAATGACGTTATAACAAGTGATCTGGTAAGCCTGTATGAGTTTTACTAATGACAAGTTTTCACTTATTAATACTCATATGATTAATACACTGTTCTAATTGATGTCCTGAATAATGTTTAAGCCTGCTTTTGTTGCATAAAAGAAATAGCTGTTAACCTTACGAGTATTGGATGATTGTGAGCATGACAGTTCCTTTCATGGTTGCTCTGACTAGTAATCTATCTATTTAGGTCTACAAATAAACTTCAAAATCTCTATTTTTGATAAACTTTTGAATAGATGTCTGATAAGAACCCTATGGCTTTGCTCCAAAAATTTATATTTCCATGACTTCTCTGCAGATTTGTGAATCAAAACTCAAACCATTATACTTGGTTGCACTTCTGCAAAATTTAGGAAGAGAGAAGTGCATTGTGTTTACGTCATCTGTGGAGTCAACTCATCGTCTATGCACCTTGCTTAATTTCTTTGACAATTTGCCTTTCAAGATCAAGGAATATTCAGGTCTTCAACGCCAGTCTTTAAGAAGGTAATATCTGGTTTTATATCACACATTGGCGCACACATACACACTGTGCGATGATAGCATAAAATATATGGACTTTAGTAATGCCTTGATTTAGTTAGACTTTGACATGAGCTAAATTTTGTTGTGTCTATTTGGAAGGAAACTGTATATTGTACATGGATAGTGCAATGTGAACTGCAGGTTTCTGCTCAAATAACTTAAAAGTAATTTCTGGAGATATTTACTTCTCACTGGCCTCGTAAGGGCCATCTCCCCATGCTATCCGACATTAATGATTACTTTAGGAATGAGTGTGATCCATGATATAAAGGAGGTGTGGCCATGTGAATCAGTAGATAAACTATTCATGAGCACTTCTTTTGCATCATAGAAGGATGTCCAAGCCTTGGATTTTCAATTTGCAGTATATGGTTATAACTTTTCATACTTGCAATTAATGAGGTTTTCATAAATAGTATGGTTATAACTTTTCCTACTTGCGATTAATGAGGTTTTTCATAAATAGTCAACAAGATAATGAAAGTGAGATTTTGTTTTCAGCAAGACATTGAGAGGATTCGGGAAGGGGAGATCCAGGTACTTGTTTCATCTGATGCAATGACTCGTGGTATGGATGTAGAAGGGGTGAGAAATGTTATTAATTATGATATGCCTGCGTACATCAAAACATATGTCCATCGGGCTGGTCGAACTGCAAGAGCAGGCCAGGCTGGACGTTGCTTCACTTTGCTGCGTAAAGATGAGGTATGCATTGTTATCGTTCTCACATTAGATATGCTCTATATCACTTTGGCTACATGGAGTTGGAGTTGCCATGACCTTTTAATTGTTAATTTTGCATGTCCTTTTAATGTCAAATGGTATTTGGGTGTAAACTGTTGTTCATTTCTGGATTCCCAATTGCATGATATTGTTTAGCTCTACACCTTCATGAACTGAAAGAATTACACGAAGGAAAAGGGAAAAATATGAATATTGTTTGAAGTGCGGTTACTAGTCATTCCTTTGATGTTTTCCCATGTATAAATGTTACAAGCAAGTGTAATTTGTTTTCTGTGTCTTAGGTCAAGCATTTCAAGAAGCTGTTACAGAAAGCGGACAGTAACTCTTGCCCTGTTTACTCAATTCCTTTGAGTTCTACTGAATCACTGCACTCTGTTTATACATCTGGTAATTTCTATTCTATTTATTATTTGAATGGATACCTAAAATCCTAATTTAGAGCGCTCTGACTGTAGAATGGATTATTTCACTTGGAAGATCTTCAAATACTAAAATTAAATCAATAAATGTTGTTGTTTTAAGATTTTACCTTTTCCTTCTATATTATTTGTTAGGAGTTTGAAGTTGTTTTCTTTCCTGGATAACATATAACTGAAAAGCCAAAGATTTTGGCTTTCAGAGGTTCTTTGATCATCTTCTGCTGCACTTGTTCACTTACTAGAATTAGGAGAAGCAGGAACTAGGAAGTGGCTAAATGTTTCTTTGATTTGCGTTCTATACCTAATTTCGGTATGACCTGGTTGAAGGGATAGTTTTGTATTGCACGGTGTCTAGACTATGTGAGAGACTGTAATTATTGATTGCTTCATATCTTTAAAGTGGAACAGCAGCATGAAATGTTTTAAATAACTGATTCTCTTTCGTATATGCTCTGTGACAGCACTTGAGAAATTGAAAGAGACAGTTGAAGTGGAAGCACACAGGAAGCGCAAAATTGGTTTTAGTCTTTGAGCAGGGAAAGGACGTGAAAGTTTAATTGTAATTGTTCAAAAGAATAGCTTATAATCATTCAAGCCGGCCCTGGCTATGTACTGGTTCTATGGACATGCTGGTTCAACCTTAGTGTACCTTTCTATTTGAAATGTTTTATGTGATGTTTACTGAGATAGTAGTATGCTTATCTGAAAAATAAACCATATGCAGTAAGAGTGGCTTAGAGTCAACATTCTTTTATTTTATTTTTATAAATTTTATTTCAGTTGTTGCATAGTACAACATAGGTCAGAGACAGACTAATCTAAGAATAATTGAAGTAAAACTTTACAAAGCATAGAGTAATCTAGGTATTGATTAATGAAAAGTTAATGGCTGTTTTTACTGCACGATCTTTCATTAATTCCATCCTCCATTCTATAATGAGCTTACACACTAGTTCCTTTCACAGTCTCGGCAAGTCTCTGGAATCCCAGCTATTCTCCAACTACCAGTTCCTAGTTTGAACAGAAAGGCAGGGAATACATCAAACAAGACCGCGGACTGGCTCACAGCAAGAGACCTCCATGGCCGAGAGCCTTTCTAGTGCTTGATGATGGAAAATGATCTCCGCATTTCCTTGAGAAAGTAGTTCGAACTGGAAGCCGAAGAGGAAGAAAACTTGGCCTGCAGCGATGCCGGAGAACTGCCCTTTGACATTGAAGTCATATGAGAGTCATCCCTTTCCTCTTCATTAATAGTATCCAACACCTTGGAAGTTCTGCGCCTCATGACACTCACAAATTGTGGTGGTGCAGCCTCAGTGATGAACCTTGCTATGCGAGCATTAGCCATGATACCAAACTCGAAAAATGATTGATTCAGAGTTTAAGGAATTAAGAGAGAATTCTGATAAAAGAGTAAAAACACCAGAAAGGAAATTGGTTTTGAGATGAGGATGAGCTTTAACACAAGCAAGTAAGGTTTTTATAGTATGGAGGTTTCATGGGTAGGCACAGATTAAGCTACTAGTCCTAATCCAATAAAATTAATGATTTTTTAGAAGCTAGTGCCGCCTATTTGCTTTTGATAGTTATTGCAAGGCCAAAGGATCTTTGGTTGCGTCAAAGGACATTTCCAGGAGATGGAAGGCTGAAGAAATGTGTGAACCATATGGTAGTGGAAAAATGAGATATGGTTGAAGATAGGCTTTCTTGTTGGCATTGAAAGCTTCCGAATTTGCACTTTCCTGAGCACATCAGGGACCAGTTAGATTCACGTGCCACGTCTCCCATTTTGATGCGTTGCTTCATTGATGTTTGACCCAACTTTTGTTTGACAACTTCCATTTGCCAGTAAAATTGTGTACATCTGGATGGTTGAGATTCATCTACCGGCTACCTTATGAAAAAGGGCAACAAAAAAGACAAAAAAAAAAAAAATGAATGAAAAATGTGTTGTTATCATTTTGATCATATGAGAGTAGATTGACTAAAGCAGAAGAAACGAGAAATAGATTTGTGGGATTTTTAATTAGATACCTAGAAGTTGTTAGACAAGTAAAAAGAAGGGGTTAGAGTTAATAATTTGGAACGAAGGAGCTGTGAGAGAAATATCTAATTAGCAGACTTCAAAGATAGACCAGTGCTTTCTTCAGTAGCTTCCATTTTATGTGATACATATGAATGACAAACATTAATAGCAACATCTTAATTAACAAAATGAGTTCATTGATAGATGAGAGTTGTCTACCTACTTTTGGTAATTACCCTAAAATTGCTTTGTTTTGACTTATTTTTGTTTGAATTTTGTACTGGTGAAATTTTAACCAATTGCTGTAATTGTCTTGCTATTTACTTTCCATTTATGTAAGTTAATGTCAAATTATCAATATCAGTGGTTGTATTTAAAATAGGAAAAAGTAACTTTGTTTTTGGGTTTTATTATAATTAGGGTTTAATATATTTTAGTATTCTTTAAGATTAGTGAAAATTTTAATTAATTTTTTTCCCCGTTGAAGCCCTTTAATTTTCAATTTGATTCAATTAGGGTCATATTATCAAATTTTCCTGAATCCCTAATCAAAATATAGCCAAATTAGACTGAACTAAAATGTATTAAACACTTACAAATCACATAGATCAAATTGAAAATGAAAAATGTCATTAACATTCCGTCTTGGGGATGAGCACACATTACAACATTGGTTTGGCAAAAATTCAGTTAGCTTTTCTATTGTTGACATTCTATTGTTGACATGAAGTATCTAATTTCATCAAATGAAACTATAATTGGAAAAAGTGAACTACAGGATCCACTATACTAGTGTTGATTAAAACTTGAATAATGTTTCTCGTAACATCTTGTAAAATTTCAAAGCCTACATGACAAGGCTCCATCCACATAGACAATGACCCTGCGTTGAGCCTGCTCGTCCACAAGAATAATGTCTTGCAGATTGTAAATTTCACATATAAGCATTACTTTTAAAATAAATAAAGATAGAGATACAGTTATATAACGAAGTATCTCAATTTTATTATCTAAGTGATGTGTCGGTATATTATATAGTAGCTTATTTATCTTTTATTAGTGAATAGTTATTATGCCACATCACTTGGGAACATTTCAATGAGACCCATTAGCATTTTTCTAAGATTTTAAAAGACAAATTGAAACCTAGGGCATACTTGAAAGTCGATTTAATAATTTACCACAAAACTAATAATTAGAATATATCAAAACAATCCACAGAGAGAGAAAGATGTTTTACGTTGTCAAGAAACATATCGAATTAATATTAAGTTATATATAATATTTCTTTTTTTATTTTGGTAAACTAAAATAGGACTTCATTAGATAATCATCTCATTCGTTAATTTCAACGTATTAATAACATAATATTATACCAAACTATGTACTCCCTTTTATGCGTATAAGTATGAATATAACATTCGTAAGTAAAAGTATACATGGGGAGAATTTTTTCTGAAATCCTAAATTTTCCCAAACGTGAAACGTCAAACAACAATATGTCTGTACAACAAAAAGTAGGTAACAAAAGAAAACAACAGAGGGGCAAGTAACGATGTCGTTAAGACGACCCACTTCTGCGGTGGCACAACATCTAGTTGATATTCAAAGCTCTGATATTGATGATGATCAGATCCTTCTTCCACAATCGTCTCCAACCTCCGACTACTGTTTGCTGAAGAAGAATATTTCTGGTGGCACAAGAAAGGGGTCGGAGCTACTTCACCCAATCTTTGCATGTACCTCATCTCTTTCGCCATTTCTATACCTTCAAATAAATATCTTTGGAGTGATAAATATTTATATAATTAAAGTAAATGGTTTTTCTCTGATGTTGGACAAATGGGGTTTTGAGCTTCTCTTATATAGAGGTTAAGATGGGCAAATATAGGAGGGTTTGGTTTGGTATGTGTTTTGGTTTTGATTGGCTATGTTTGGTGAACAAAATCTAATCTAATCAACAACACTGCCACGTCAAAGAGTTTGAACAAGTCATTGGGAAACAAATGGATTTAAACTTAGCAGCTAATTCTAGAAGAAAATAAAATTACAAAACAAGGTTTTCTAGAAGATCCACGCATGGTACAAATACAGCAAAGTCAAAACGCGTTAATTAATTTGATGGTTTAATTATATATGGCATGCATGCATGAGGATGAGACCAACTGGTTGGCACACCGGAAATTGCTGCTTAATTTCTGTTCTTAAGATTTTTGTCACAATTTAATTAGGTTGTGATTACGTAGCTTGATTAAATTTGTTCCACGTGCATGGTTTTAATTTGTGTTTGTATGTGGTTTTTCACTTTTCTTGCGCCTTAATCAAATACATGATGGATGGAGTACTATTTGGACGTCAGTCAACATCATTTTCTTTTTCTTTAATATTTTATTAATATAGTAATGTTATTTGTTGATTAACAAGGAACCTACCATTTGCTTAAATAATATTTTATGATTGGTTATTAAAAGATTTTTTTTAATATCTAAAAGTTTATATGGAAAAGTGAACCTTAAAGGGTTAATGTTATGTAAAATTCTTACAAGTTAGTATCGCACCCATTGGTGATAATAGCGACCATTAGTGATTATCATTGTTGATGGCAAATATTATTATTCTTCTTAATATTAGTTACATATAAAGATAATATTATCTATCTAAGACCTTAACTAGTTATTTGGCCTACCTTCTTAATTAAGCTTAATTATCAGAAGAAAGACTAGTAATAACCAATCAAAATAATGGCTTCAAGCATTAGATGTCTAAGAGAATGTTGTGTTTGAAAGGGTACAGTAAATCGAACTAGAGGCTAACCTTTCAGCAAATTAATCAATATATATATATATATATATATATATATATATATATATATATATTTGAACTCCAACAAAAACATATTTTTATCATATTGGTAATTAGGAAGAATATATAATTGTCCCTTCAACATGTTGTGTCTCCCAATTTATGGATGCAAGATAAATAAAATAAATAAATAAATTTTTTAATTATTATTCAAGAACCAAATCCCAATTATATGTACGTACAATGTCTATAGGGATTCAAAGTGTTGCACAGCTGGTGAGAATAGATATTGTTGACGTCCAGAATCTCCTGTTTGTGTACTTCCCTGTTCCTTCCAAAACCAGGCTGGAATTTGTTAGCAGAATAGTAACACATGCTCTGATGAAAAACAGTGGGATTCAAGTGGCAAAAGCAATCTGCAATAATTTTCTTTTTCTCATAGGTTTTAGTGATATAGTTCTCAAGCTCCAAGCTTCTAACAAGTGTAATAAATGATATTTGCAGAATAAAATTTGATTAATTAGATTTACAATGTACAAGCACACATTTTCTTTCTTGTACATAAATGACCATGCATAGCAAAGGTAAGAAAACTCATGCTTCTATATTCTACATTATAACAGTAGGTCATAGGGACTCACCATCTTCTTCCTGCTGTTCCAGGACTATTGTAGCAAGAGCAAATATGTGTGTGCGTGTAGAGAAAATTAGATTCCTGACCATGACATATAATCTCTCTCCACCTTTTTGATGCAGAGGCATGCTTGAAATTTGAGGATGGATCTGAGTCTTGGGGCCTGAAGTAGGTTCGGGCTCATCCATTGGTGTGCCCAATGAATTTGTAAGGGACTCCTTAAAGTAAGAGTTCAAACGAGTAGTGTTCGAGGTGGAGGCCTGTGTTTGATCCTAGATGATGTTTAAAAGAGTTAATTGTGCCTCTCCTATCAGTTGTAACTTTTGGGAGGAATGGTTGTATTACTCCTATATCAGTTGATATCAGAGTTGGAGGTTTCAAGTTCAAGTCCTAGTGGAAACATTTTCCTAAGGAAGGGAGAAATATTTGAAACTTGGGGTGAGCCTATGTGTCCTGGCCTGAGTGATATTTAAAAAGATTGATTGCGCTCTCCTATCAAGTCCTAATGGGAGCATTTTTCTAAGGGAGAAATGCTTGAAACTTGGAGGTGAGCTTATGTGTCTTGGGCCCCGAAATATGCTTGGATTCATATTCCTGAGTGATATTTAAAAGAGTTGATTGTGCCTCTTCTTTTAGTTGCAATTTCCTAAGAGAGAAATGCTTGAAACTTGGGGGTGAGCCTATGTGTCCTGGGCCCCGAAATATGCTTGGATTCTTATTCCTGGGTGATATATAAAGGAGTTGATTGCGTCTCTCCTATCAGTTGCAACTTTTAGAAGGAATGGTTGTGTTACTCCTACATCACTTTCTTCAGCAGCTGTTCATTCCATCGTTCCTCTCTCAGATGAGCAAGCAAGACTGTCTCACAATATGTTTCTGCCTCTGGCTTCTTGCTGAAGGTAAAGTCGCAGTCAGCATAGCAAATGCAATGAAAAGAAGAGTTAAATCATATATCAGAGTAAACACAAACGTAAGCATTTGTCATGTAGCGGGAGGCATGTACACTAACCTCCCTCGAACAAACAAAGCCTATAGGCAACTAATGAGATTCGCAAGCGGTGTTGTCCCCAGGAATCTGAAGTTTCCACTTACCAGAAGATTGCTCTTAGAAGGATGATTTTACAGCAGGCTGGGGAATTTGAAGTCCTCTATCATTGGTCCTTGACATAATATAACATTTCAAACAGATATTCTCAATTAAGTTGGTTGTAAGAACATCAATAGGCACCATGATTTTACATATTATAAATATCGAAAGTAAAACTTTTACTTCACAAAAAATGATATCTGTAGATTAAACCATTTGGTTAAAGTGATTTTAACGACACTATGGGAAAAGCATTAGTAGGGATGGCAAAATAAATCCGCCCCGCCGAGTCCAGCCTCAAATAAATAGTATTGTTAATCTTATTTTGGTCCTGCCCAAGCTTATTTTCATCCTTCACAAAATTTAAGATACTTGTCTTTCTATTAGCTATTTTTTGAGGAAATAGCAATTATTAAGAAATTAGTCAGCATACAAGATGTCCTTGCTACAATACCATCTAATAAATCATCATGACAACCAAGTAATGTATCATCACAATTTGCACAAACTGAGTTTGGTAGTACAATGTCACTGTCCATGTTCCTTCAATACAAATTTGAGGATTTCCCACTTTATTAAATCTTCTGTTTAACGTAATCTGCGCACTATCCCAATGGTGAAAGAATGGGAACCTTCAAAGGTCTCACAGCTGGAGGGCAAAGATCCTGTGTAAGATTAGATCAGGTAGCGGGTTCTCTTGCCCTAAAGCATGAATATGCACTGCATCAGAAAAATGCAATGGAAAATATGGCAAACCCACCTGGAAAATAGGGAAACATTTTATACGTAATTTTTATTAACTTTGCAATGAAAGTTATAGAATGTGCGCATTCTTACTTACATGCAATCCAGTGCTACTCTATCAAACCTATTGCATGAGCCCCTTGAGATAAGACGAGCCCAGAAGGCCCCTGATCCAATTTAAGGGGTGTATAACAGACCACCTGAAAGGTAATAAAAGGACACCGTTTAGATGACAAATACTAAGAAATAATCTAGAAAGTTACTTGTATATGCGTGTTGGGGGATAGGGGTGAACTAGAAAATGAAAGCATGAACAAGTGTATTGCAAATAATAAAGTTAAAACAGCAATTAGTTTTATCCAATAAAATATAAAATTGAAGGATGACAAAGAAAAACAAATACCCAATTTTCAAACCCTTCTGGTCCTCATTCCTTAAAAGCATAATTGGGCAAGATGTTGACCATTGAACATCGGTTAAATTATTCATTTTCTGGACTTAGATCATTAAGGCAAAAGAAATTCTAATGCAGATTATGTTTTTCCTTGCCAAGAACACTCTCTTCTACTGGAGAACTTGCACCATCCCTAACATCCCACAAATTATAGTTCAAAAGCATGCTATTGTCTCTAGTTTCTGACCACGACAATGAGAGCGACTTTTCATGCTTATCGGACATTTCTACCACGGCGCAATGCTTTCCATCATCTGCTTCAGGAATATCACCAAGCATTCTTGTAGGTGCTGACTCTGGAAGGTCAGCTATCTCTTTGCTCATCCATCAATGTGCAAGGGTCCATGACAATAAAAGATAAGATAGCATTAGAAGCCATGTGCTCCTTCAAATCACAGGATGTAATGTCTTTCGAATTACAATTAGCACAACGACAAAAAGAATGCGGAGCAAAACTATCAAAATAATGTCTTATGTGGAAGGGAATGAAAAGGGTGTATTCAGACGAAGCTAAAGAAATGAGATGTATAACTGCAAGGTTGACACATAAAGCCGAAGAAATGGGATGTATAGTTTGGTTATTTATATTATTTTCACTAACACTTCTTCTCATTTGTAGGCCAATCTCTTTTATGGTTTCTATCTCTTTTACGATTTTTACTCTTTTGGAACTTTTTGTTCTTGTAAGTGTTAATGTTTTTAGTTAGACGGTAGTGTGATTTGAACAAGGACTTCATGAATTATTTATTCTGATACTATATAAAATTACCCTTTAATTAAGTTGTTAGAAAATGAACTTAATTGGTTACTCATATAATATTTTTAACACTGGTCAAGCTTTTTCTTGATAAGGGTTTTGTCTTCAATACCACTGCTAGGTACTCTAGTTGGTTTTTCTCTTTTTTCCTGTTTAATGGGCATTCTATTTTTTTTTAATGAGCTTAAGTGATGGATAATTTTGACCAATATCCAGCCTATTTATAATTATTGTAAAAAAAAATCACTCACCCATAATTTTTATATGAATGTCCATCTATTTTCTAAAATCTCCTTATTTATAGTAGTTATATTAACTACTTGATGATATCCACATTTATTTCTACTTGTTGCCCAGCTCATATCCTTAGCTTTAGCTCATACTTAGCTATTATTTCCTTCTCTTCCTCTACCTAGCAGCTAGATACAGTTAAGCAGTATATACTACCTTCCTTATTTGGATTGTGTAGAAAAGAGGACAAATTAGGTATGCGTGTGTGCATAGACCCATATGTGAATTAGTTGAGTTTGTGTGTTTATGGTGTATTTTATTTGCTCATTGGATTGTATATGGAAGTGTTGAAGGTTGTATAAGTTGATTTAATTAATTTTGATGGTATGATAGATTACTTTATATTAATTTGGGTTAGATAAATTTAAAATTTTGATAGCTAGTGTCATTCTAGAGAAGTGGATTACTTTGGAAAACCACTAGCTATTTTATTGTGGGCATCTCCATTAAATAGCGAGTGCAACATAAACACAATTAAATGAATAATACAATACAATTACAACTCAAACCCATATATACATAGATACAAACAAAAAATTAAATTTTAAATCCTAAAAATGTAAGTCTTTCAAATTTGAAAAACACAATCAATACCATTTAATTTAAACCAATATAACAATTACACAATTCAAAATTAAACCACACAATTAAACCCCCATTAAACAAGAAAAAAGTTAAATTAAATTTTTATGTCGAGAATGTACAAAATTTAAAGAAAAACTTACCTATTTAGAATTTGAAGAGCTAGGCACATCCATAGAGGGCATGGATATGGGTGTGGGCTCATCAGACACTTGAATGGAAGGACTTACAAAAGGAGGAATCTTCTCCTTCGTAGTAGTTGAATTTCACGTTTGTACATTGTCTGTGGATTTGGCCTTCACCGTTCTTTTGGTTTTTGTCTAAACAACCTTTTTATTATTAGGAGCCATTGTTGATTTTCAAAGTGTTTGATTGAGTATAATTTGCAAGGAAGAAGGTATAATGTACGAGAAAAAGAGATACAGATGAGGGAGAAAAAAGAGATGTGTATTTAAATGGCAAGGATAATTTGGAGAATAAGTAGGAATTCTTACAAAAACTATGAGTGAGTGTTTTTTGTTTTTACAATATTTATAAATGGGCTGGATATTAACCCAAATTATCCTTAAGTCATTGATCCTAACACACAATGACCATGTTTGTATTTTAGTGCAGCGATGCTTCTTTCTTCACTAACAAATATACTTTATACACACCTTTCTATGTGAATAAATTCTCCATAAAAAAATTTTACATTGGCAAATTATATATGAAGTCCAAATGAAATTGCAAATAGAATTTGTCTTGAAATAATATGAGATTAATAAGTCCAAATACTGTGAGCTTTATTATACTTTATTAAACTCAAGTTAATCACAAAGTTTACGTATTAATTTTTACACACTTTATGAAACTTATGAAATAAACATAAGTAAATAAATAAAATAGCCAAAAAGAAAGAAAAAAGAAGAAGAGAGAATTACGGCTAGACAGAGTTTGCGGTATAGCGGATCTATTATACCCTACTTGAAACAAAACCATATAATATGCATCCGTGGCTATTTAAGCCCCACGTCTAACATACTACAAACATAGATGAGAGAATTGACCATTCCACACCTAAATTTCATTTTTATTATTGACCATATACTCTTTTTCATTTCCTACTTTCCCAATTGACTTTATCTATTTGTTTTCTCTAGCTTTTTTCTTCATTTACTTTCCACTTTTTTTCTTTTTTTTAATGTCATTTTTTTTGCCTTTTAGGAATTTTTTTTAATGTTACTTTTTCTTACTCTTTTAATTTAACCTCTTTTTTTTTTTTTTTTTGAAAGGAGTATCCCCATATTGTTATTATTTTTTAAAAAATTTCACGAGTATCCCGCACCATTTGAGTCTGAAACTAATTTTATTTGGGGGTTGTGGCTGTCTTTCCTAATAAATACTTTTCTACTGACTTAAATTTTTAATATTACAGAGGCTTTTCAATCACTGAACTCAAACATGCCTTGAATTCAAACATGCCTTACCACTTGAGCTACAAACATAGCTACGGTAACACAGTCACAAAAGCCAAGGTGATTTTTAATTTATAATTGATTCATTGAAATGGTGAGAAAATACAAGAAAAATAGTGAGAACATATATACACACACACTGGCTAGGCCTACCACCAACTGGTATGTGGTGCACATCTTCCTCAATACAAACAGCTAGCCCGGTCCCCATTCAACCATCCGTAAAAGTCACATATTTATATTTAAATGTTAGGAGGTCCAAATTACAACATCCTATAAAAGCGATATATATATATATATATATATATATATATATATATGAACTAATTATATAAAAAATATATAAATATATGTACAACGGGGGACCATGCATATACGCATATACATATATATATATATATATATATATATGTATATATACTGAATTCTCTGTTTGGACTCATGGTGGTTGTGTAATGGAAAATGATGTTTCAGAGAATTGTAAAAGCAGTAGGTAAGTGCATGGAAGGTCGCCATGTGAAGGACCTGATCATCATGACCCAATTTGAAATGGCAAATATTGATGGACTACTGCCCTCCAATTTACATTTAGGACCATACTAACAAGTAGCCGTGTGGCACGTGGCCGGGGTCACATTCATGAATGTAGTACTAATCAACATGTCCTAAATTAATTCCAATATCTAAAACGTAACATTGTCCTTCCTTTTACATATTTTCTGAGAAATTATACTCTTAGTAGCATGCAAGGTCTCTTGACTGGATCATGCCATGTTCCAAGATATCAGCTTTTAGATTTTAATTAATCGATATACATTAATTTGAGGTTTAATTTCTATAGGAACACATATACACTACTTAATTGTCTCATTGTAATTTTTGCTTTCTTTCATATTGTTTTATATATTTAGATGATTAATTAGTTACTAATTGTGTCTACAAGACTCCCCATCAATAACATCAAAATAATAATAATAATAATAATAATAATAATAATAATAATAATAATAACAACCAAGTCAAAATGTTAAGAAAAAAGTATAATTCTAAATAATTATGAAAAAAAAAAGATAGAGAGAGAGTTGGAAAATGTACTTGGAATAACGCCAACACACACATACACATGTGTGTGTGTAGATTTATATATACACACATCCTAAGGCATATGAAAGTCTTACAACCAAAAAATAAATAAAATTAAATGGATTGTTTAAGCACCAATATTTGGGGATATAAGACCGATGCAGTAGAAAAATTAGGCATTTTTTCTCCTTGAATTAATGTGTGGATTTGAAATTAGTAATTCTGATCTAGAAAAACAACCTTAAAATTAACATTTATACAGTGGCTAAGAAATTTTGTCATATGAACTAGACTATAATATTGTTGCCACAAGTCAAGGAAAAGAAAAAAAAAATACAATAAATATATTGAAATTCCCGATTCAGGCTTTTATTATTTTGAAGCATATATATATACCAACCAGCATTAATAATGCCAGTTAGCAATGAACGGAAGGCCTTCCAAATCAAAACAATGGAGGCTATACAAGTACTTAACCTGACTACCATAGAGATACAAAATTTCTAACATAAACCATGACAAATTAAAAATAATAAAGAAAAGCTTCCACGTATGGATTACATTAGATAGTAATGGTGTAGTCATGTATCAAAATAATTAGGCTCAATTAATTTTAATTTCTTAAGCACACTGGCAATTGTGATGAGTGTAGGAGGATGAAATAGGCTTATGCACTTCCAAGAAGCACATCGACGACATGAAAGAAGGCGGAGACGTCGACGAAGCCTGAAACATCCCCATGAAATTATCATCTTCGGTGCTGTCTTCTTCATAAATTGTTTCCAAAGACAAGTGAACATGGAGCTTATAGACTTCAAGAAACTGAGGCGGTGCAACCGCAGAGTACGGGGTTAATGGCGAATTAGCTGCCATTACTGGAGGAAAATCAGCTGGTTTAATGGAGATTATTGGTTGGTCTGCTCGAGCTGTTTCGAGTTCAGCAGCCATATGAAAGAATACTGGAAGCTTAATTTGCAAATTTCATGACTGCATGGGGTTCAATTATATAGAGGTTGTGTTAACCAGAGTGTCCCTAGATTTTCAAACAATTACAGAAATGCCAATCGATTCAATGATAGGTCATATTACAGAAATTAGAAGCAGCCAAAGTAATGAACTTACACTCATCACTTTTAGATTTTTTTCTTTTTTTCTTTTCGTCTTTCTTGGAAATTTACTAATTAATAAGACAACAATATTTCAATTATTAATTAGCTTTCATGAATCAATTATACATGCATTCAACAATAAGCAATATATGCAATAGCATAATATATATATATATATGTGATCATGAGTTAAATGTTTTTCATGTCCTAACTAATTGAAAAATATCATATTATATGTATGTATGTATGTATGTCTGTATGTATGTAAAGTTGGATTAGGAAAGAGTAGTTTTATGAAGTAAATGCAGAGTCTTGGAGGCACTCGTGGGTGGTCATTGTCCAGCAAAGGCCGCGTCTTTATGAATTTAAGGAAGGGCGGCTTCATTCACCGCCGGGTCGCTGGCAGATTGTTATCCCTTTTCTGGAATATAAATTTATATAATTTTAGTTCACCTAATATGTGTGTGTGTGTGTGTGATTCTCTGAACTTCTAGCTTAGCTAGCTAGTCTCATCATACAGTAACATATTTTCTAAACTTATAAAATTATATTCAAACCTTTATAATGCTTTTCTGGCATTGATTATAATTGGATTTTTCCATGCCCTAGTCCACACGGCATTCAATTGTTTATCTGATGTAGGTACGTAACCAAATTGTGTTGGTGGCGATTGGTCATCACCAGTACATGCTAGTACATATTATAATATTCTTTTAATAATTAATTAAATGATAATGAACTTATTATAATTATATATATATATATATATATATATATACACATGAAAGCTGTTTGTGTTGGCATATATTATATTTTTATGTGACAATTAAGCCATTCCGTTCATGAGGTTGTATGTTGGAGTACCGAATATAAGTACTGCATGCTATGTAAACTTTTATACAAGCTATAAAAGTTCAGAAAATTAAATAGTAATAATACATTTTATAACATATTTGGTGAATGCGGAGTTACCTTCGAATAGCTCTTTGGGAAGAACCAATTGAACTTTAAGTATAGTATTAGTTGAAGAAAATTCATAAAGAAAATTAAGTCAAGTAGGGTTGAGATGGGATACTACTCACAAAACCTAAGAGGAGACAATAACGAGTATTACTACATTTGCCAATTTGGTTTACCAATTAATAACGTGACAACACATTGCGAGCTATCTAATGGTATATAATAAGTGAATTCTAAATGGAAAACTTATCAGGTACGTACGTGCGACTACACATGTTGGTGGCTCTTGTATGATTTTTGGCAAGTGTAATAAATAAAAATGGTGGACTAAGCCAAAATGGATGCACTACTTAAATTGAGTTTATTCACCTAAGTATATAGTAATAAGACCTTAAAATTTGACATCATTAAAGAAAAACATGTTGTCAAACAGCAAACCATGCATCCTTTGTCGCAACTCGTGACTGAATAAAATGTCAAGTGCAGATTTCGATCACCACCAGCCACACATTTAAATATGTACTGTGCTGGCACATGGAAGTATATATTGTATGTATTGTATATACACGTGCAAGGTACGTACTATAAATGCTTTTCTAATAAATCTTGTTTTTTTGGCAATCGACAATTGATTTATTGTCTTGATTGAAAATTATATGAAAAATATTCAAAAGTAATTGACAACCAGCTTCATTTATTTAAATCTCTTTTTTTTTTCTTTTTTTACAAAAAAAAACCATTATTTATTGTTGAATGTAATTTTAAGAAAATTTAATTATAGTTTTATATGTAATTAAAAATGATTCAAACAAAAACAAAAGTTCACATATATGTAAAGAGTATTTTTAAAAAATGAGAAAGTAAATGGACAAAATGGTCAATTTAAATTCATGTGGAAATTTAAAAAAAAAAAAACAGAAGAAAAAAAAAACTGTATAATTAATAAGTTTCAAAGGGATTTTAGGGTTTTCCTCTAATATTTATTTGTAACTTAATTTGACGACAAAAGCTTGATTGTGTTAAAAACCTTTTCTCTTATCTTTATTTTACTAGCTAGTCAAGACAGTAAAATGCAAACAAATTAGCTTAATTTGTCTTCTGAAGCAAATATTAGCTATAATGTTTTGTATAGGGATTTAAACACAAAACCCCCAAACCAATTTGAAGAATTAACCAAGTAATTAGCATATCTAGCCTAAACAAGTATTATAGAAAAATAAATGAAAGCAAATAAGTAAAATAGACACAAAGACACAATATTTTTATGTGGTTCACCCAGAGAAGCTGACTACACCCACGGAGTTTAAATAAGGAGAACTCTCTTCACTATTCGTCAAGTTCTTACACACTCAAACAGAAAACACACCCTCTCTGTTATATACTTATAATTCTCAACCCAGCTCACCAAATCTGCAAATAAGTTAAGGAGTTTGAGATTAAAACAGGAAAAATCACAGAGGAAGAAGTAAGAGGAAAACCACAAACAACCCCAAAGGCCCTCTAACCCCTTTCATGAAAGCTTGTACATGGTATAGAGATCGAGGAAAACTAAGGCTTTAAACAACTGCTGAGCAGAGGAAATAACGGCAGCTGAGGGGGTTGCCCTGAGTTCAATGGCTCACAGTGCCATCGCATGGTCACCAACCCAAACGACTAGATTGGTAGCCGTTTCGGCCAATTAACACAGCCCAACAGCTGAAGGAATGGGCTTCCCACTTAACATTTTGCTGCATATACAGTAGCTGCATATGCAAGCACAGCGTAATGGAGACACCAGGCAAAAGTCAATTTCTGGTTTGGAGTGTCATGACTGCTGTAAAAGTGAATACAAACATGAAAATGATGCTTCAGAATTTTTAAAAATTTTGTAGCTACTTCGAAACGCCATGTGAACGTCCTGACCCCCATAGTGTGCAATTTGTAATATTGTAGATTAGTGATCACGGATGACGTACGATGAATGCACATTCATCTATGTCTAATAAATATTAATCAACTTTAATTATATATATTTCCTAGTACCATAAGACTGTTCTACTATCTATAGGTGCATGCATGTCGGCAGCTCATAATTCCAAGCTTAAGATACACCTTTTTATATCTAATTGATTTTTTTTTTAAAAAAATGGTTCTAAATTTTCAAGAAGTAGGAAAATCCATGCATGTCTGATTAATAAATGATCTTTTAACCGCTCAAGGCAATTATTGTGACTCTATATGTGTGTGTATTTGGTTTTCAAGAATGGCACAATTTTTTTTTTTATTGCGTCATGGGCAGATATATCCACAAGTCTCCAATGGCAAGATGATGAAAATGGCAATAGGCCTGGGTAAGTCGATTGTCACTAAAGTACTTCAGAGAGAAGGCAACAAACTTTATATTGAGAAGGATTAATGAATGAAATTTGTGAGAACAAATTTTAATTAAGTGAATTTTCATAATGCATGTTATAACAAATAATTTTACTACAAATTAAACTTTTCTTAATCATGATTAATTGTACACGCCAGCAAGAAAAATGCATATTTGATTAAAGCAAAATTTTTATAGATATTCAAATTGTATTGTACTTTGATAAATTAAAGTGTGTAGATATGAATGTTGCATGTTTCAAACATTGGTCATGTCAAATATGTGTGTGTTTGCAAATATATATATATATATATATATATATATATATATATATATATATATATATATATATACTACACGTAATATATAACATAACCTCTTCCATGAAATATCCATGTCTACTAAACACTATATTTTAATTTATATCGCTTGCTTGTAAACGTTCAAAAATTTACAAATTAGGAAGAAAGTAAATTAAAAAAGTTAAAAATACAAGAAGTACGAACTCCATGATTTTGGCTTTATTGGAGGATTGCCAACTAGCCAGCATTTAGAATTATGTCAGTTAGCAATATATATACACCAATTTCTATGGAGATAAAAAGAAAATTAAACATAGAAAATTGAGTACCATGAAGATAAAAAAAAAAAATTGTCCCACATAAACCATGAACATAAAAATTCCATGAATATATGGAATTCTACATTAATAAGATGTACGTAGTCGTGTATGCATTCCTAAGCACAATGGGACTCGCGAGGACAAACCATGTAGGAAGATGATAAAGCGGGCTTGCGCCGCATTTCCAAGAAGCACATCGTGGGCGAGAATGTAGCCGAAGGTGGCGCCTCTGGAGACTGAAACTTGTCGACGAAATCTTGTTCGGTCTCTTCTTCGTATATTGTTTCCAAAGAGATGTGAACATGGAGCTTATGAGCATTAAGAAATGGAGGTGGTGCAATGGCAGAGAATGGGGTTAAAGTGGAATTCTTGGGAGGAAAAAGAGTTGGCTCAGTGGTGACTGGGATTGCTAGTAATGGAGTTAAATGGGCCATTGTCATTCTTATCAAGGAACAAGCAATTGGATAAATATATTATGGATATGATGAAGAGAAAGCTACCCTTGCAAATTATTTTCAATCTATTTGATTTATATAGAGGTTGTAGTAGTAGAATACCATTGGATTTTCATTCAATAACAAAATTGCCATCTAACTAATATAGGGCTTTTACGCTTCAGGCTAATCATGTTAATCAGGCATCTAATAAATTGATTGCTAGCTCTTCTATGCCACTATATTCATTTTTTGTTTCTTAATTTAAATGAAAGACATATAAACCAATTTTTAGTTTTCTTAATATATATGCTTTCAACAGAAATATTAGGAAAACATCACAATTAATTTATGTTTTTTGGTATCTGATATAAATCAAACACGAAAACTATAGATATTAATTAATTGATACGTATGGGATTCTTCCAATAAGGTCTGGTTCTAAACAAGTCCCTCGTTAGAACCTCATTCAAGTTCCAGCCGTACATATTATAAGGTAGTAATGATAATTGAATTCAATGTATGCAAAAATAAATAAGTACGTCGATCAATTCATATATATTATATGTGGCTATGAGAGATTTGGTACGTACTTCGTACTTTGCAACCATGAAAATTCTAATATGCATGCATAAAAATACCAGAGCTAGGAAAAAACCAACTCTTTTTAATTTGAGGCATATAGGCATCATTAAAGGGTTAGGGATTAATGGAATTAATTAACAAAAGCAGATGATCAAGTTAGCTAGTTAGGCAGATGGGTATATCTGTGTGTGTCTCTCTCTTTCTCTTTCTCTCTCTCTGTATATATAGTTATAGTTGGAAGCACACTGGCAATATGGATGAGATCTAATAAAGTACTTTATGAATTAAATGCATAATTTGGAGCTACTCTCTTGGCTTTTGGGAAAGTCTTTTTTCCAGCTGGGGCGGCCATATATGTATTATCTTCAATAGCTTGGCGACCAAAATGTGCCTATAGTTCATGAGTTTGTTGTAATTTGTACCAGCTCCAAGACTATTGCATTATTCATGTGCTCTTGTCCTCTGCGTTCAAATTCCATTACTTATACAGACCAATTCCAAACCTGTCTTTATTTTTCGCCTTTGATTATAGTATATACATACGCCCACATGCATAAGTCACGTTTACACATATCCTTAATAAAATTTAAAATCTAGAGGGGAAGGGATTTTAATATTTAATCATTTTTCATTCAAGAATGACTCGAAATTTCTATTTATATCAAATTTACAAAAATAAAAATAAAAAATAATATAAGCTCACTTCAAAATTTTCAAATCAATTCTATCACAAAAACCCATATGTGATTTATCTTACATATGAGTATTAATTATAAGGATAAGAAATATAGGGTATATATCATGAATTTCTCTATTATATTCTGTCCTTGACTAGTATTATCTTCCTTCTACATCCTTATGTTCAATTTGATCCAAATCCCTTTGAATTCAAAACAAAACAAAAAATTGAGGGCGATGCATGATTTCCACCATTGCAATCAAATAAGTCAGTCCTTGCCTTTTCTTTCCCCTTTATTTCTTTGCCATCGTACACATCCTATGAACTTTGGGTTTTTAACACTTTTCATATATATATATATATATATATATCGTTATCATCACCAACATCATTATCATCTTTATCTTCATTCATAGGGTATATGAAGACTGCTACGAAATTTCCAATTGTATGCTTTATGTATTTAACACCAAATATAATTGAATAAAAGATATTAAAAATTTCAAATTTTAGAGTCCCAATTACATCCCAAGTTACAATATAACAAATATATAAAAAGAGAAAACTCCTTTAGGACCCATGAAATTTGACAAAACCACACTTACTCACCATCATTTAAAAAAATTATTAAAAATTCACCATCTTCTTCCCATTAAATCTAATGGTCAATGAGTAATGTTATCTTTTAGTATATATTTTTGGGCAAATATCATAAAAACTCATTAAGTTCGCCTTAACTACACTTTGTTATTATTGTTTTTTAAAACTATAAGAAATTCATTATTCATTAACTCCTTCCCATTAAATTTAACAGTTAAAAGGGTAATATTGGCTTTGAAAATATTTTTATTTATATAAATTTAGCTCAGAAACATATATAACTTTAATAAAAAATTGACACGTATTTATTTTCTCTTCTAAATCACAAATAAAATACAAAATTCTATTTTTTTTTATTTTTTTTATTTTATTCCTTTTCTTTCTTTTTTTTTTTTTATTTATATATTTTTTATCTTTTTCTTTTTCCTTCAAGTGCCGCTTCCTCTTTCCCTTCCGCAATCACTAATTCTTCTCCTCTTCTAGCATCTCTCTCGCTTATTTCTCATTTTTAAATTTCATCTCTAGCACTGCATTGACAATGCCAGTAAAGTAGAGATGTTAGAAGATATATAAATAAAAATATACATAAAAGATATATATTCAAATATAATATTACCCATTGATTATTAAATCTAATAGAAACAAGTTGACAGATGGTGACTTTTTAATAATTTTAGAAAATCATGATAAGAAAGTGTAATTAGGGTAAATTTTAGGGAGTTTTATAATATTTGCTTAAAAATATATGTTCAAAGACAATATTATCCCTTAACTGTTAAATCTAATAAGGAGTTAATTAATAGTATTTTTTTATAGTTTTAAGAAATTGTGGTAAGAAAGTGTAATTTGGATAAATATGAGGGTATTTTATAATATTTGCCCATACAAAAAGTTCAGAAATTTTACAAATCCAAAACAATATTTGAATCTTTTTACTAAAACCTTAATTATGAGACGTAAACCTAAAAGGTTAATTCTTTTTTTTTTTGTCTTTTTTAATAATACTGAGTTGGAAAATAAACAGACACTTTATTTTATTATCTGCTACATGGCAAGTTTTTTATATGTTGACGTGGCACTTGCCATATTATTTGTATGCATTTATAATTAGGTATCCCTAACGGTTTCCTAATTGAATTATTTTAACTAAGCAATAACTAATAGAATTCATCTTAAATAACTAATAACCAAAAACTTCTGGATTGTAAGTTTGACCTATTTTTGAACTATGTTTTGCTTGTACCCATTAGAATATAACTAGCATCTAAAATGTGTGAACCCAAATTTTTACCCAAAAATAAGAAAGTCAAAAATGAATCTCTTTTGTTGCTTAATTAGGGAATAAAGGACAAATTATTATTCCAAGAAACCCGTATTTATTGTCTAAGAATGCATAAGTATCCATTTCTGATTGGAATAAGTGATATGACATTTAGAAGGAAAATCTTTAACCAATTATTATTCCAAGAAAACCATATTTATTTGTCTAAGAATGTATGTACTGTTATCCATCTCAGGTTGTGATAGATATAAATGATATGACATTTAGAAGAAAAATCTTTAAGCAACTGTTCCCATACTTCACATTTACTTGATTCAAAAGATATTATTATTAGTGTTATTATTTATATGATTTGCTTATAATATGTCATTCAAACTGTACATCTTAGATGATCTTAATTAAGTTCTTAAACACTTAAGTTATCGAACAATGAATTGTGCGGAAAATACATATAAATATATGGATAATGTGGCTTCATGTTTGTCACCAAACACAAACACAAATGCAAACGCAAACACGTACGTACCAAACAAAAACATAGTAGCCCTTTTTGCCATCATAATCCAAAGCAATGAAACCCTTTGGTGTTATCTCATTGCCGTCCAATATATGGACATCTCTCATGCATCACCATCACCTTCTTGTTTCCAAATGCCGCCATTAAAGAACAATTCGACCATGGAAAAACAATGAAGATTTGCGAAGCACATAAAATTAGCTAGAAAATGATATTTATATATTTGTGTATGTGTGTTGTGGTGGACCATTTATTAATCTCATTTTCTATGCCTTGTACAAGAGGCAACTATGTAGTGGATGCCAAATGAAAGAGGCCAAAAAAAATTAAGTATAAAATTGAATGAAATTAAATTAACCGAAAAGGGCAAATATGGTGATGGGGTGGGCCACAGCAGGGGCTGCTGAAGGGTAAAGATTGAAAAGGGACAGGATCTGTATCCATTGAGCCATCCACATTGTCCTTGTTTCCAACCATGTGAATTTGTAGGGTCCATTTTCATTTTGGCATTTGATGGCCGAATATTCGGATTATCAATTCTATGGGTTTTTTTTTCCAACCAAAAAAAAAATTTCTATGGTTTTCTTTTACTTTTCTCTTTCTTTTTATAAATTAAAAATAATTATAAATAAATGGATTTGTAATTGGTATGGAACTATGGAAGTGGGTATGTAAACTTGGTTAGCCTCGCAATTAGATCATAAATTTGGAAAGGAGAGTTTCTTCTTTTTCTTTATTTAAAAAAAAAAAGAAAGATAATAAGATTGTCTTGTTTAAGAATATGAAGAATGTAAGGGTGTGTCGGATAACATTTTATACTAGTGTTTTTCATTTTACAAGTTAAAGACTTATATAAAACATATCCTGTTGTGATGTTTTCTATTAGTGTTTTTTCATTTTACAAGTTAAAAATTTATATAAAACATGTTCTGTTGCTAAGAAAATATTTTGAAAAAATATTAGATTCAATTCTAAAATTTCTCAGCAATTTTGAAATTGCTGTAGAGACCTTTTACACGTTTTTAAAAAATATATTATAAAATTTTAGATAAATATTTAGCATAAATATGATAAAGGAGCGTTATCCAAGTAACCAGAAATATTCTCAAATTCTTAACATATAAAAAAGAATGTCCTATTTACATTTTACAAAAACACTTTACAAGACAATATTGTAAAATTTCTTACTTGATGAGCTCAGAAAATTGAAGGAAAATGTGATAACTTGATAAGCTCAGAAAGGTAACGTTTCATTGTTTAATTTTTTACTTGATGTGACTGAAAATATTTTTCCTCCTTTTTTTTTATTTTTTTGATGAGAAGTGATTTTAAAGAGTAAAGAGTAGGTTTAACCAAATGGTGGAACTAAAATACATTAAAAAAAAAAAGGATTAAAAAAAAGAAAGAAGACGAAATAAAACTGCTATACAAAACATAGTGAAAAAACCTTTTTTATTCTTCAAGAGCATTTTATAGCATGTTAGTGTCTCTGCTCCTCTGAAGGCACCTTTCCTCGTCTTGGTTCCAATGGGCTTCCAAAAACTTTTGCCCTTTGGAAATGAAATGTAACAACCACTAGGATGCTCTGCTCCCGGCTGCAACATCAACTCATCGAGAAGATGCTCATCCTCCCCACATCTAAACAAGTTCAAACCAGTAAACAGATCAAAATTACACAAATGGAGACCAATGTCAAGCAGCTGACCTAGAATTCAAGATACCAAACAATACAAAGATTGTTTTGCTAGAAAATGGTACAATGCGAATATTACCCGCACAATAGATGGCAATGACTAAGTCTGTAACTATGAGAGTGTACGACTGAGTCACCCTTGTGGCCGTTGGAGCTAAGAAAAAGTGCCTACATCTAGGACCCAAACATTAATGGAGGAAGGCTTGCATCTCCAACCTCTACAATGACACAGACCTGCAAATCATTTTGAATATGAAGGATTAGATAATTGTAGTTCTAATTGAACAGAACACAGCATTCTTCAAAGAAAATGTTGCCTTCCACAGCACATCATGCACATTATTAAATGCAAAACAAAATAATAAGAAGTAGCTTTTAACTGAAGAGCATCAAGCATAATCTTAAACAGAAACTAAATGAAAAGCAAATCCAATAAATTTAATTTTACAAACACCTTAATAGTCTTCTCCAAAGCACAATTAACCTACAACATAGAGCATTATACAGTCTCATGCAATAGCATTATGAATTAGGAAGAACTCAAACAATTTTATTTCTTATAAAGGATATTTAACACAATGCAAATTTTAAACTTCTAGAAGCCAAACTAAATAGGACTACAGATATCTAATGCATATAATAAAATGATCAATAAAACAAAAGACAGACCTTTGTCTCCAAAAGAAAAGTATGGTCCTTCTCAGGCTCGACCATGATAGTCCTCTTACTCTTGGACACAGATTTTTTATGATGGGTACTCAGCTACAAGTAGAAAATTTAAAACATACTTGGGATCTAGTATTTCTTACATTCACAAAAACAAATTTAAAGCAGAAAAGGCAATTTAACTAATGATTTGTACCTTGATATGCTTGCAGAAGTGCACAAAACAATTTTAGTAATATGTGGCATCTTTTCCATTTTGCAAAGAAGCCAGACAGTGAAGGAGATGCTTGACCTAGTGGGGGAAATCATACCTCGTAAATCACCTAATATCTTATCAGTGTGCTAACATTCATAATTAATCAGAACACCACAGTTGGACCTTACCCCCTCAGACAAATGTGATCTATTGATAGTCATAATCTCTTTTTAGTAGAAAAGAAATTAATGACAATAGCCATTTGACTGACTATCTAGGCACCTGAAGCTCCAACAAGTTTATCGGTTGCTTTGAATTTTCCATTTACAAGAATATCATACGTAACATCATCAGGTACAAGGCCTCTGTCAAGCATCTCATCGTGCAACCTGAAGGCCTCCTGCAAATTCCCCTCCTTGAAGTGTCCTGCAATCAAGGTATTATAAATAAGAACACTAGGAGTGACGCTCTTGCTAGCCATCTCTTCCAAGACCTTGCGTGCATTCTCTAGCTGTCCTTTGTTACAAAGGCCATTTATCAGAACCGTGTATATTCTGATATCAGGTACAATACCCTTAGAAAGCATTTCCGAGTAAAGATCTGAAGCAAATAGCAACTTTCCATCTTTCAGTAATCCATCGATTAAAGTAGTGTATGTTTTCAGATCACTAGGAATGCCTTCGTCTATCATTTTCTTATGGAAGTCAAGAGCAGCTTCCATGTTTCTCAAATTCCGGAACCCACTTATCATACTATTATAAATGGCTGCATTTGGAGATAGACCAACTTCAAGAAGTTCAGAAAAAAGTTCAGTGGCACTTTCCATGTCTTGACCTTTGCAGAACCCATCGATGAGAGTACCATATGCAGTAACATCTAATTCAATGCCCTTACTTTTCATCTCATTCCACATTTTCAACGCAAGATCAAAATTATTGCTTTTGAAAAACCATTAATCAAGCTGGTGCAAGTGACAACATTTGGAGACACCCCAACTTCACACATTTCTTTGTAAATATCAAGTGCAGAACTGGTGGCACCCTCCTTCATATATCCATCTATAATGCTGTTGTACGTTAAACAGATGGGAACAAAACCCCTCTGCACAAATTTCTTCAACATATCCCTCGCCTCAGATGTACGGCCAGCTTTGCATAAGCCAGCAATGATAGTGTTTAATGTAAAGTCTGTTGGAATTATATTTACAGGTAACATTTGTTCAAAGACATCAAAGGCACATTTAGTATCACCTTTTTGAAATACCCATCCATCAGAACAGAATATGTTATCACATTTGGTTTCAAATTTCTTTCAAGCATCTCTAAAAATAGATTATTAGCCATATCCATATTCCCTCTTTTGCAGTGGCCAAGTATCATGTTGTTATAGGATACTACGTTGGGCAACACACCTTTCTTGATCATACTATCCCATACACCACAAGCTTCACTTACATTTCCCTCTTTACAATGCCAAGATAAAGATTATTATACGTGAAGATATTTGCAAGACCACACTCAACTGCCTCATCAAATAGCTTAGAAGCATCATCCCGTGATCTAGATTTCAAAAATCCACGTAACAAAGAATTCACAATATATACACTAGGCTGTATACCCGCGAGTTTCATTTGGGTGTAAAGCTCATACGCCTTTTCTATGTTTGCACTTTTACAGCACCAGTCTATCAAGATAGCATATGTAACCTTGTTTGGAGCAATTCCATCGTTATTGATCTTTCTGAACAAATCCAAAGCATTATTCAAATTTCCTTGCATACAGTAACCCTTCATTAAACTTGTTGCAACTACCAAATTCAATGGTTTTCCACAAGTCAGCATTTCACCCTTAAGTTTCAATGCTGCAACCATATTACCCTGCTTCACGCAAGCCCCGATGGCATTAGTAAATGTACCCTCAGAAGGAACCCAACCCATTGCTCTCATTTCCATTAAAAGCCTAAAAGCAGAATCAGAATTGGGTTTCTTACAAACAGCCTGAATAACAATATCATACGCTGCCTCATCAAGTTCTACACCTCTAACCTTTGCCTCCATAAAATAGTTTTCTGCCTCCTCAAACCTCCCTTCCTTCACACAACCGCGCATCATCACATGTATAGTGGCCTGATCACCAAAAACTCCTCCCATAGCCATCCTATTATGTGATTCATGAGCTTCCCTAATCATGTTTCTCCTGACCAGTGCTGTTAGAAGAATATTCATGTATGGAACCGAAGGATATATTTCACGTTCAATCATCTTATTTAAACAATCAACAGCATCTTTAATCCGGTTAGCTCTAACATAACTATTCAACAAATAACAAAAAACCATTGAATCAAGTTCAAAATCAAAATTTTCCGCGCATTCCACCAAGTTCTTGACAAAAATAAGAGACGGACCAGAATCACAGGAAACATACTGGTTAAGCAAATTCCGAGCAGCCCCATGAGTGTCAGGCGAACCCATCAAAATGTGAAGCAAAACACTAAAGACATCAACAACTTTAACAAAGCCTCGCCTTTTCTCAGCCCACTTGAAGTACATCAGTGCCGAATTTGGGTCGCTTCTGCGGCTTAGGAGACTTTCTATTACATGGGCTCGCGTTAAATCTGACGTTTTGGGTACTGGTTGAGCAAAGTCGCTGCCTTTGGTTTCTGGGGAACATGGGCATTGTTGGAAATCGAGTTCAGAAGTGGGTTTCTCTAGAGAAATGGATTGGGACGTTAATTTTCTGGGGAAGTTGGAGATTGAATTGGAATTGACGGAGACTGATATTTGTGAAAGAGAAGGGAAAGAGTGTGGGTTTAAGAAACTGCCGCGAAGAGATCTCATTGTTGGTCTGTCCGTAAGCTTGAAGGTATGGAATTGGGACTTAGAGATGTACGCGCGGCAATGATGGGTTTTGGCGGATTGTTTTATTGGATTTTGGGGGTTGGGGTTCTTAGATTGTAAAAGGGTTTTAAGAAAAGATTACTCATCAACTGGAATGGTTTGCCCACTGAAACTCCAATGCACTGCGGACAAAAACAGTGAAATGTCATTTATTTCAAGAAAATGATAAAACCTTTTCCCTTTTTCATTTTTTTTTTTTGAAATAACTTATTATTTTAAGTAGTTTTCCTGCTAATTAATTTCTCAAACCAAAAAATATAATTCAAATTATAATTGTTTTATAATATGATGTATGTAAAATTTGAAGAACATGCTTCTTCTTTTTTTTAGTATATTTTTATTAAGAAATAAAATTAGTAAAATGATCATAAAACCTCTATATTATTCTCAAATTTCAACTTAAATAATTTTATTTTCCCCCCCTAAAGTTTTTCATAATTGCAAGAAACCAAACCCATACTCATCAAGATTAATTAGCTCCCCATTTTAAAAGTCATTGATAAACTCTCTTGTTATCAAGTGCAATTTTAGTTTTCAAGTACAAAAATTTTTTCTGTACAGACTGACTGATGATCATCACCACTTTCAGTGACTTAATAAAATACAAGTAAATCCCAAATGGAGAGTCCTGATTTTGGGCTTAGGGTCCACCAAATATCCTTCGCGACAAAGAGAAAAAAAAAAAAAATATATATATATATATATATATATATATATTTTCACATACGTTCTTGCTCACATATAAAAAAGATATTAAAATATATATTTCAATTTCGATTTATTTTTATAAATTTATTCGTTTGATTATTTTTAGCACTTTAATAAAAATAATTTTTAAGTTAAATATAAATTTTTTATCAAATTTAATATTAAAAATGACACTTTATTTTTAGGGACTGATAACCATTAATTAAAAAATTAGTGAACAATAAATTGACACAATATTTTATACATATAAATGAAGTTTATTAGATGTTTTTGAGTTTTCTTAATAATTCTAAGAAAAAAGTATTAGATACAATTTAAATATCTTATTAATTTTTTCATTTTTAACGTTAAAGAAAATATGTTAGATAATATTTAAATATATACTTTATTTTTTATTTTCCAAAAAAGAAAACTAGTACTTAAAAAAGAAAAATAATAATTAAAAAACAACAAATCAAGCAAACAGCTAAACAGTTTTAAGTATAACATGAACCTAATCATCATGATCATTTATTATTTGTTAACATCATATAAATCCAACGCATATTCCAGCAGTTTATGTTATATATCCTCATCAAATCTATCTGTCCTACTTGACAGCATTTTCCCCTTGATTTAGCTATTTTTTTTCTTCTTAATCTGGTCAACAACCTTCGCAAATCTCCATGCTTATAGATATATATATATATGTATATATAGAACAAAGAAAATTCTACATCCATCAGAAACCCACAAAATAACATTAACATTCGCATACTTCACAAACCCTAGCTAGCAACAATTTTTCTTTCAACCTCTCATTAATATCCCAAAAGTTCACTTTCATTTGCATTAGCAATCTAAGCAAAGCAAAAATGGTGAAGGCTGGAACAATTAGGCACAGGAAGAATTTGGGTGAAGTAGCACCGATCCTTCTAGTCATGTCTCAGCGCCGAAGATCATCTACTTGTCCAAAGTTGAAGACCATTATTGAAGAAGGATCATCATTTTTAATATATGATATTCAAAGTTTCAAGATTTCTTTCTCACCAAAGGGGGTGCTTTTATTTGTTCCTGTATTTATTTCCCTCATTTTTATTTATACGATTGGTTCTGGAGATACATGTATGATGTGTACGTAGAACATCATCGAATTAAATATTATATGTAAAATACTAAATTTTCTATACCTATGTACAAATGTTTTAATTTGATTTTACACAATTAAAAATAATCATAGAGTACTTGAAACTAATAATCAGGCAAAAAAAATTCCCTCCATTAAACCATATAATTAATGGAGGAGGACTAATGTGTGTTTATGAGACTCTTGTCAATAGGTAAGATGAAAGAAGGGGAATTTGATTTGATGATAAATAAGAGTTTTTCATTTTAATGAATTTGAATGAATAAAAGTAATAATAATTTGCAAAGACCTTCAAACAAACCTAGATGCTATTTTTTTTTTAACTCATCGAATGTTGATTGTTGTAATTGCACGGACTATGCAACTAGAAAATAAACCTTATCTACGGTCCTCGATCTGTTGTTGTAGTACAAATAGGGGATAGGAGTTTTTGCAAAATATTAATCAAATCCATTTTTAACTTTCAATCTCATAAGTTTTTTAATGGCAAAGAGAGTATATTCTTCTCTTTTTCTTATCTCAAATTGGGCATGTGTTCCTAGAGGTCTTTGTTTTACATACATACAAGCTAAATATTATTTTATTTTATTTTATTTTATATTATAAGATAATAAAATATATCAATTGTTTATGATTAATAGATGTGTAACATTATCATGGTCGGTTTAGTAAATTAGAAGCCTTCGATATGATTTTTAATTTTATAAACTAATTAAAATTTTATTTTTTAATGTAAAATATATATTGACCAAATAAATATATTATATAGGTTTACATAAATAAAATGAGTAGCTACAATTTATCTGAGGGAATAAAATGATTTATGCAAATGGATTTATATATTGTTAAAATTATTCAAAAAAAAAAAAGTCATTGCATAAGTTGATCAAAAACCTTTTTATCTCATAAAAAAGATATGATTTGTTGAAATGAAATGAAATAGATTCATACAATAAAATGATCTTTTTGAATATCATTTTATTTTCAAATGTTACTCTAAATATTATCACCCCCTCTTTAAATTATGAATTAATAAACTTACTATTTAGAAAAGTACAAAGAAATAAATTATTTTATTTTCTAAAAAACTAAATACAGAAGTTGAAAACATTTAATATATAAAATAATTCTTCGGCCTTTTCCTTGTGGGGCCTAGCAATGGCCTTGGTGGCCTTGTCTAATAACCGGCCTGAAAATATTATTATGTGAAACAAAAAATTGTCCGTTTTCATTTTTCTTTCTTTTAATATATGAATCTATCTATAATTAGAAGTTTTTACAAAAAAATAAAATAAAATAGAAAATCAAACTTTTTAGCTGGAAATGCTTTTCTTGGTCATAGATAACTTGTCTCTCCATACGGCCTGCAAAGTCATACAAACAAGAAAGGAAATGCTTTGAAGCCCAACAAGAAATTATTTATAAGAAAAAAGTTAAACATTTGAAGTAAAAGACATATTGGAGCACGGTCGTATACAATAAAATGAGGTGTGATCAAACATGTGTTTTTGCATAAAATATATTTGCATGCAATAATGCTAGGCTTATTAAGAAGTTTTACTAAAATTGCTTAACAATGATGCAACATTGATGTGGCGACCTATTACTCACTTCCAATTAGGTTCACTTATCTCTTATCAGAGTATATTAAATTACCAACCGATAACATATCTGTCACATCAATTGTTATGCACATCAATTGTCATATAAATTGGTAAACAATCTTAAAAAACTTTTTGGTAGCATTACTCATTTATGTGTGTTGTTTCAGCTTAATAGTAATACACATAGCAGAGTCAAATTAATAAAACTATGTATCAAGTATTTTAGAAATCAATAATAAAACTACAGATACAAAGAAGTTTCCCAACTTTATATCCCACACTGATGTAACATAACAAATGTTAATATGTTACTTAATTCCACTTAGTGTTCACTTGTCTCTTATTAGTTCAAATTAATTTGTCAACTAATGAAGTAATGCCACATCATAGGCACAGTTAGGAAATATCTTTGTACCTGTAGCATTACACTTTAAGAAATTGAACAGAATCTTTTTTTGGTGAAAAAAAAATATCTCAATGTGGATCTCATCAGCTCAGGATTCTTAATGGATAAGGCCTTCTTACTGCTCCAACTTTGCAACCTTTTCGGAGACTAAAGCAGCTAACCCACACCCCTAACAGATCCTCTTTCACCTGGTGCATTGAGCAAGACTGAGTACACCTGAAATAATAGTAGGGCTTGCCAAAACTCGAACCACAATTCTTGCAAGCGAGATTTGAAGGTAGTCCTAGTGTGTGTTCTTCTATTGACTTGGTATACAAAACTAAGCCTACTTTTGAGAAATTAGCATGGTAGACAGAGAATTTAGTATTGGATGTGAACAATGAAAACAAATAATACACAGAAGACGACCTAAATTTCATCAAATCTTTGATTGGTGTTGGAAAAATAAGTTTTCAGGTGAACCTGGTATGCCAATCATATATTAAATTGAGAGGTAGAGAATGTGGCAAAGTTCAAAATCCATGAGCTCCACTATGTTGGTATTACATTTCATGGTATAAATGCTCAGTAATCAAAGAAGCTATGCATGATATATTATATTACATATAATGCAGGATGTTTAAGAAAGTTAATTACCTGGGATTTTTTGTATGTAGCAGCAAGAATACAAGAGAGACGAATATGCATGATGAACCAGCAAAAACATAGGCAGCCCCAAGGAAATCATTCTTGCCTCCTAACCAACTCGAGGTTGAAAGGACGAGCTTCTTTTTTCCTCCAAAACTGTATGTGTTATAATTGTTCATCAACTTCACTACAACCACATCATCTGTATCCAAATCCTCTTCAATTCTACCATGCAACTTTCGGAAGCTGGGTAGAGCAGCAGTCCTCATCCATACAATAAGATCTTCTTGATCACTCAGCTAATTTAAACGAGTTCCGCCCACCAGCAGTTCACGAGATAACAAGTAAGGACCATAAGAAATTTTTAGAACTTGGTTTAGCCGATGTAAATTTTTAATAAAAGAAGCAGTTGTATTGGCGCGCAAAGCAGGTCTAACTGATCTTCTTACAAAAATGTACAGAAGATCATAATTTGATGCACGAAATTCAAGGATTACAGCAAAAGAAAGAGAAAAGAGAAAAATAATATTTAACAGAATTGAAACTTTTATTAATGAACACACTGCAAATACTTACCGGAATACTTGGCTCTAACTTTCCACCGCCAATCAAGGTCCCATTCTGGAAATTGAAGGGATATACATGCTTCCCAAATTTGTGATCACGGTCGCTCTTCCATGCTATGTTCTTCCTGCTGACCTTCAATTCTGATTTCCCACGAATAAATGTGAATGTATCATTGAACAAGCTCCAAGCTATTAGGCCACAAGGAACTATTGGAAGACCATTGTTAGATTCTTGAGGTTTACAGGAACTTGTGTCATTGGAACCCAGTCCATGTAACAGTTGCTGTTCACTTTTACTTTTCACATACCTGAGAAAAAAATATATATATATATATATGCATTTAAACCTAAGAGTTAAAAAAGAATAAAACCTGAGCAAAGTCATATTTAAAAAAGAAGAAAAGAAAAAAAAGAGGTGAACAGATGATCTTTAAATCAAGAAGAGTATCAAGTACTGGTTGAGAATTTGTTTGACAAAATTTGGATTCAAAAGAACTGCAGGTATAATGTTATTTCTAAAATCCTTGAACAAAGTATTCAAGAAACGACTAAATAGCATTATATATTCAATTTAAAGGCTCAATTTATGACAAAAACTTTATAAAGTGAAGTTTGAAACATTCTGTAAAATTTATATTCGGGGAATGTTTATCTCTTTAAATTGGACAGCTAAATTTGAGCATCATGAGATATATCTGAGAAAGACTTTCTGATGAAGCAAAAGGATCAAGGCAGCAAGCCACAAAGACCACATAGGAGAGAAAACATAAAATATTAGATCAGATTACTGATAATAATCCTGCAATAGTTCCATGAAAGAACTCATTCCACCAAAACTAGCTAATCATCAATAAGCCCAAATAAGTTATTTAAATAAGAAAAAAGAAAAGGAAGAAAAGGGAAGAAAAGGAAAATAAAACTAAAGTGATGGGCTCATCACTATGTTAAAAATAGAAATGAAAGAGTTCATGTTAAAAATAGCAGTGAAAGAATTCTCACCGCGGTGGTTTTGATAGTAGTTGTCAAGCTGATAGTATATATAGATTGGAGCTTTCATACGCTTGTAGACCTGAAAAGGAGTTATAAAGTTGACTTTAACAAAATAAAATTAACCAAATACATGAGAAAAAGAAAGCCACAGTGAACCAAAAAGGAAAAATCTACACTGATTCCATATGTTATACTGTTCTAGTAAAGCTACTTTAGTATTTCCCTTAACTAATTTAATTTTGCCGCTAACAGTTGGAGTCCATTTGGCCAGGATATAGATCATATTTTGGCAAACAATTTCAAATTCTAGACCTCTATAATATGAACATAAGATTGTAGTTTGTACTTCAATCCTTCTTTCCACAAAAGATAAAACATGAAGTTAAGCAATAGAACAGGAGAAGCATAATTAAAAAGAACGATATTTTTGTTATTTAATAGTAAAATAGGAAAAATGGAATTTATATTAGAGTTTAAAAAAGCTTCTCTTGCTTTAGTGAAGAGCTTCCTAGATAAGTTAGAATCTACTAGATTTGGCTAAAAGCTCTTTTGACCCTGATCTCTTCTTATAAGTTTTAAACACTTCCACAAGTAGCTTTAGAGGGGAAAATAAAACAAGTCTAGCTTCTAAATGTGCTTGCTACCTTTCTTTACCCTTTTTTTTTTTTGGTAATATTCTTACAAAATCAAGTTAAGTGATAAAATTAAGAAGTACAAATTACCTTACTGAACTACATGTAGGAGAAGAATAAAATTCACAATCTTGTTACATGATAATCTGAAAAGTTCCAATATTTACAAGCATAAACTCAAAATAGAAAAGATTTCCATCAAAATTACAGTATTTGATTGGAAGCAGAACATGCAAGCAAGCATATGATGCATTCATAACTTTCTTGCTTTTCTTATTAATAAGACCTCTCTTCCTGGATTTGATCTAATAAAAGGCCTTTCTACCAGCTCCACTTCTACAATAATAACAAAACAAAATGTTTGCCCCTTGAACAGCAGAGAGCAAAAACCATTTATCACATATAAACAATCTTAAAAACTCAAGCTAACTAATCTGCTTTTCTCAAATTATCCAGAGATTTAGGACAGCAAATTTTAGTTGGCCAATTTTCTGACAATTTCTAATATGGTCGGAAAAAAAATGTAAATGGACAAGGTGCAAGAATTGACATAATTTAAATTGCAGTTAGCAATAAAGAAAATATTACCTTCAGAAACTGAGAACAGTTTTTGGGAATTGAGTTATCTTTTATGTATGCCATCTTGTTACTTTTATAAGCCTCCGGTATGCACTCAGCATCATATCGATCGACAATTTCAACAACCTATATACATGTTGCGAAACAAGTAGTCCTTCATATAAGTATTAGTGACCTTATAAAGATAAATAACCAACAGAAAACTGTATTTCGAAGGAGCTAGAAAGAAGATTTTACATTACGGGAGGTATGAAGAATAATGAGCCCAACCGGAATGAAAATGACACCCATCACAAAAAATGTAGAAATCACCTGCAGATACCCAAATACTGTGAAAAACATTTTGAGGAAAAGTCCTTCACAAATTGTAGTTCTCCAACTACTCACCCATTTTGGGGTAAGAACAGGTTTACAAGCTGGAAGACTCTGCTGTGTAAACTGATGAAATGCTGCAAAACACCAAAGCACAAACCATCATGTATTAATTTCAGAAAATTGCAAAAACTTGAATTACCTCTTGGTATACAGCTCAAATGAGCATGACCGTTAGCATTTAACTAGTACAAAATCAACTAAAAGGCAAATGAACCTTCCTTGCTTAGCCATGTATATTAATCTTAACCTAGTTCACATATATTTGATGCTATGTGATGCAGTTTTCGTTCATGAAGAATATAGAAGCTTAATCTGCTATTGAGTCCAACCATGCATATCAAACTAACACTTCCTAATAAGTGTGGGCCCATCCAATTACAGATCAAAAGTAGGTTTTCCACATGTAAATCAATAGAAAAGGCTTTGTCAGGATTCAAACATGAGAAATTTAAAGGCCAAAAGCTAAGTTAAGTACATATCAATTCCCAAAGATATGTTACTAAGAAGTTGTCCCAATTATATATATATCAATCTAAAAATATATGTTTAGCAAAAATTTTAAAGGCCAAAACTACGGATGTAAATGGCTTTGCATATGAAAGAATACTGTTGGTGTTTCAACTCTATTCAGTTTGGGTATTATGAAAATTTGAAACAAGACTTTAAATTCTATTTCTAAGGGAATTTTCAAGAAATTCCATACATGAGTTGTTTAAATTTTCACATTAGACTTTGTCTGGTTGGGGGTCTAATTTACTTCAATAATGTTATGGATCTATTGTTCTCCTTTACTTATTAGGAGATAAATTTATTTTCTAATTTGGTGTTTTACTTCCTTCTTGTGGGAGGCTCTAATAAGGAAATTTTTATAGAAAGAATTAGAAAACCTAATTAATAAAAAATTTCAGCAAGTTTCTTTTTCTATGGTATACTTTTCTTTTCTACTGATGGGAAAACTATCAACAATTCTTTTTCTAACCTTGAAGTTGTTGGATCGTGTCTCCCATTATAATAAACTCTTCTAACCTTAACCTTTTTGAGATTGTATTTTTCCCTACTTCAGTCCTTGTTCTTCTGACCATTAAAATATTAGGACTCCATTAGCATATTCTTCAATTCTTCTGCCCTATAATCTTTCACATTCTACATTCACATTTCAACCAGACTAACACATGGTTTATGTCTCAACCCATCCTATTCTTAAATTACTCTACATAACCCAGAAACTTCAATTTTTTTTTTTTTGCACAGCCCTATTTACATATACTATTCAAACCTTTCCCTCTATTAAGACCTAAATATAACACCCCACCTAAATATAACACCCCAAGTTCCAAGCACAGTTGTAGCCAGGAAACTCCAAAGCTTTCTCTTTTTTGCAAATATTGAGTGATTTCAGCCTATCTTTGAATTCTAATTCATACTAGTCCAACATCTAGCAACTGTTTTGCTAAAATGGTTTCTAATGCATTGGAGTCCAAAGTTATTCCTTAGGAATGACTTAATGATTTCGCGAGTCCACCATTGTTGCCCAGAAGGAAATGATTAGTTGGAAGTTGGAACGATTTTGAAATCAGTCAGCAATTAAAAAATAAAATTAAAGATCTACTGTAGGACCAAATTGAAAGAACATGAATAATTTCTCACAAAAGAAATCAGCCACCGAGTCATCAAAGAGAAAATGCAAAAGCCAAGGTTACCTTTACATCGTCTAGAATGCTGTGGAACTGATTGATCCCCTATGGTATCTAAACTACTCCCTTCATCCACGTCCATCAATTCAAGAGTTCAGCTTTGCAACCCCACAAATGCTCTAATCTTGTGAAACAACTCTTCACTCACAACGATATACACTGCATGAGAAGTTAAACCTTTCTTCATTCTCTTGTCACATTTCAAAAGCCAAATTCTATCAATCATAGATTGCAAGTGATGTTGAAACTTTTTTCACATCTTGCACGTTCAAACATATTCAGTTTCCCAGTTTTAAAGTCAGAAAATGAATAGTAATTGGCAAATCCCAGTAATCAAACAATGTGGAGATAACTGCATAAAGACAAATCAGTAATCATCATATCATAAGAATTTCCAAAAATTTAAAAGTTAAATGGTCAACTCCAAAGTTCCTTCCTCTTCCCATACCATAAAATGTACAGTGTAAGTTTCCTAGAGTACAAAACTAAGATTCAAACGTACAATTTTAATCTTGTATAATCTAATTAAAGAAGTTCCTTATTTTATAAATGGACTGCCAATACAATAATTCTAAACCCACCAAGTAGAAATCAACAAGCATGTAAAAATCATGTAATCCTAATACTTGTGCAACTGTGCTAACCTCAATTCGTTAATGGGTTTTTGTTTCCTAGATAATTAAAAATGACAATGAACCTAAAAAGTTGCAGAATTTTCTCACTTTCTGCTTTGTTCCTCCATTTTGTCAGCAAACAAAAAGCAGCAATACTTCCTTCGGTCAAAAGCTGAGAGAATGAAACAAAAAATCGACCTCGGATAAGGAAAAATCCAATAAGAAGATGGAAGAAGAAATTCAACTAATGCTGGCAGTAGACGGAATTGAAATTTCACAAGAAAAGGATACGAAATTTACCTTCTGGAACGAAGAGAAGAAGAAGAGAGAGAGATCTGTAAAAGATGGAAACAATATGAAGGAAGAGATTGCTTCAGGCAGGTTCGGACTGAGAGGAACTGAAATCTGCCTCTTATTCTTAGCGTTCAGAGAGAGCAACTGTACCAATATGATGAAGACAGATTCCAAGATAACGAGAAATTTTTATGGGTTTTCCTCTGTGAAAAATGTAAAATTACGATTAAGTCCTCCAAAAATCAAATTTTTGCAGGAGGTGAGAGAAATTATAAGAACCAAAAGGCTTGTTGCCGTTGGGTTCTTCTTCCCTTATGCCTACTATGCTCAGCTCTCAACCGTCAAGATATCTCCTTTCCAACAATTTCCTTCTCAAATTCCCAAGCTTTCCCGCCACCCAAACAAGACCTTCCAGCACGCTTTCTTCCCTATTGAACCTCTGCACTAGACCGCAACACCTCCAACAGATTCATGCTAGGTTCATCCTTCATGGCTTGCACCAGAGCCCAACGCTGTCTTCCAAACTCATCGACTGCTATGCCAACCTTGGCTGCCTCAGTCTCTCCCATAAGGTTTTCAATTCTATTATTGATCCAAGTTCAATTCTTTACGACGCAATCTTAAGGAATTTGGCAAAGTTTGGTGAATTTGAGATGACCCTTTTGGTTTACCAAGAGATGGTCACCAAGGCCATGTACCCAGATGTAAAAACTTACCCTTTTGTTTTGATGTCATGTTGTTCCTTGGAAGATGTTGGAAATGCGAAGCGGATTCATGGGCACGTGGTGAAAATGGGTTTGGATTCGTACGGTTTGGTGGGTACTGCTTTGGCAGAGATATATAGAAAGTTTGGTGATTTTGAGTATGAAGAAGAGCTTATTTATAGGAAGTCTGTCTGCGGTTTGGATCACTGGAATTCTTTGATTTCTGAGGCTTCCCAAAATGAAAATGCCCAGGAAAGTTTTGCGCTTTTGAGAGGATGAGGATGGAAAAGCTAGAGCCCAATTCGGCTACTGTAATAAACTTGTTAAGGTCAAGTGTAGATTTGAATTCGTTGAAGGCGGGAAAGCTTGTCCATTGTCTGGTTATAGTGAGCAACTTGTGCCAGGATTTGTGTGTGAATACTGCTTTGCTGTCCATGTACGCCAAGTTGGGTGCTTTAAAACATGCCAAATTGCTATTTGAGAAAATGCCCGAGAAAGATTGTGTTGTTTGGAATATAATGATATCTGCAAATTCACGAAATGGGTATCCCCAGGAATCCCTCCGACTGCTAAGACTCATGGGTAGGTTTGGAGTTAGAGCTGATTTATTCACTGCAATTCCTGCAATCTCTTCCATTGCACAGTTGAAATCTATCGAGCTTGGCAAACAAATGCATGCCCATGTGATGAGAAACGGTTCAGACTATCAAGTTTCAGTTCACAATTCTCTCATTGACATGTACTGTGAGTGCAACCAATTGTGTTCAGCAAGAAAGATTTTTGACTTGGTACCCAACAAGACTCAGGTTTCATGGAGTGCAATGATTAAAGGATATGTTACCCATGATCAATCTCTTGATGCTCTTTCTCTCTTCACCCACATGAAATATGATGGAACCAGAGTTGATTTCATCACAGTTATAAATGTCCTGCCTGCTTGTGTGAATATGGGGCATTGGAGAATGTAAAATACCTTCATGGGTACTCGAGCAAACTTGGCCTTAATTCACTTTCTTCTCTTAATACAGCATTTCTTATCAGCTATGCAAAGTGTGGATGCATAGAGATGGCCCGGAAGCTTTTCGATGAAGAAAAGATCAATTATAAGGACGTGATCACATGGAACTCTATGATCAGTGCTTATTCTAAGCATGGAAACTGTAACCAATGCTTGGAGCTATACAGCCAAATGAAGCAAGCGAATATGAAACCCGATGAAGTCACCTTTCTTGGATTACTGACTGCCTGTGTAAATTCAGGACTCGTTAAGGAAGGGAAAAAGCTTTTCAAGGAGATGATGGAGAAATTTGGTTTCCAACCGAACCAGGAACACTATGCTTGCATGGTGAATTTACTTGGGCGTGCCGGTCATATTGACGAAGCCAGAGAACTCGTGAAAACTATGCCTTTCGAACCGGATGCTCGGGTTTGGGGACCTTTGTTGAGCGCCTGCAAGATGCATTCGGAGACAGGACTAGCCGAGTTTGCTGCTGAGAAGCTTATAACAATAGAGCCCAAAAATGCTGGAAACTATATATTGCTGTCGAACATATATGCAGCAGCAGGAAAGTGGGATGGAGTGGCTAAAATGAGGTGTGTTCTTAGAGATAGAGGATTGAAGAAGACACCAGGCTGTAGCTGGCTAGAGATAAATGGACATGTACATGAATTTCGAGTAGCTGATCAATCTCATCCAAGATCTTATTATATATATAGTATATTAGAAATCCTGGAGGTGGAAGTCAAAGAAGCTAGAGAAAGAGTTCAGAAAATTGCCCCAATACTAATTTATTAATGTAGGAGAGTTTTGAAATTTTGTAATTTTTGTGTATATTGTTCATCATGTTCATCAGGAGCACATATCGGCTTCATTGTCCTTTACCAAAAGCAATACAGGGGCTGTGATAAAAAGCGACCACCAATAAGTCCCTTTGGTTCTCACTTTCTTATACAAAAGAACATCCGAATAGTCAGCATCTCTACTTGTTATTGCCTTTTGTATACACCAATATGCTTTAAAATAAAGATCCGATACAAAGAATTCTCAGACGTGCTGGTCTTTAATTAATTTCTTAAACAAAAACAACAGATATAAAAGGACATATACTTGTCCTGTGTGAATGTGTTTTTCCGTTTCCTTTGTGGCTCTTTAGCCTTCTAATCAAAGATTTGCAGTGTGTCCAGATGTAGCCACAAATTTACCATTGTGAAGTCATGGACTCCGTACAATAAGTAGCTGAAAATATAAAATTAAGAATAAAATAAAATAAAAATAACCAGAGGAGAAGTGAGAAGACAGTACGAAAAGCAGAGTTCAAAAATAAAAGAACAGAGCATAATAAATGTGTAGACAGAGAGAAAGAGCTTTAAAGGCCACATTGGTGGCTATCTTACAAATGCAGCATTGCCTTGAGAAGTGTCTGTCCCTCGAAATGTTCATCATTTTGGATCCTGGTACGAAGAGTTTGTCCCTTGAAATGTTTATCATTTCGGATTCTGGTACTAGTGTGGGTGAGTAATCTACCAACTTCACATACATTTAAGATTATGCTATTTGGTTCTTGGAAGCATATAGCTTTAGCAAATTTAAAGGCAAATATGCAACCGAACTGTTGCAATTTGTAAAGAAAATTAAAGCGGACAAATCAGTAAGGGCACTGGTTACCAAATAATACCATAAAACTTTAATATACAAACAAAATTGATATGTTGGAACAACTCATCCAACATTTGAGTAACAAAAAAACTCTCTCTCTCACAAATCAGTAGTCCTTGCCAATACCAATAATGCACGCTTAAAGGGACATAAAACGAGTTTCAAGTTAATCTTCCGTCGTATAATTTTACGATTTCTCTGTTGCCGCATCTTTTGATACATCCTGCCCAATCCGCAGCTGTCTCGATGCTGCACACAAAGGAATAACGAGTAAATAAATGACTAAAGCTTGATAAAAGATGAAGTAAAATGACCTGAAAGAAGGCAGCCAAAATCCCACTCCATAATGACATCAAAGCAAAGCCATTTGACCCAAAAGGCACAAATTAGTTTTAACAATGTAATATTATGTTTACACTCGAGTAAACTTGAATAAATTAACAATTAGAAAAGTCTCCAATGGACAGCTCAGAGGGCTAAAAGTTATCTTAATGAAGCTAAAAATAATGAAACAAAGGCAGATTTTCTTAATCTAAACCATTTTTTCTCCTGTTTTTCATAATCTTTCTTTCTTTCTGCTTCTAATGTTTCATTTGTACCTCATCAGTAAAGTTATATGCATGTGGTTCTTAAACTCTGTAGGAGAATATTGGAAAATAAAAAGATTACTTTTACTATTTCAACAAGTTCAACAAAGAAATACCAAGATCCACTCCATTTTTTGTATTTTAACTTCATCAATCCTCAACAGGTTGAGACACCCTTTGATTTTGTTTTCTTGTCTACCACTTCTGCCTAATTATATTTCAGATGTTATTGTAACTAAAGCTATTGAGGACATTTCAGATGATTTCAAACTTTAAACCAGCAGGTATTTTATGAGATTCTGTTCATTATATAATCCATTCTTATGCTAATCCATCTCACATGGTTTTCTAACATCTAGTACAGTGGCAACTTTAAGTCCAAGGGATTGAGATAAAGGAAAGAAAATCACATACAGAAGACTTACATTTAAGAGAGGATCCAGCAAGAGAAGTAATCCTTGATTTCGTATTAACCTCAGCCAATGGATTTGGTTTCTCCTTAATGGTCATCCGAACATCCCAAACTCGTATAACCCCATCTGATGATGCAGAAGCTACCAAATAGGGATCATCATCAGCAACAGCCCCCGCATTCCTAGTGAGAACAACAATTCCTTTAACGCGAGCAGAAT
The DNA here is from genome assembly GCA_007844105.2 of Rhamnella rubrinervis. Lineage (NCBI taxonomy): Eukaryota > Viridiplantae > Streptophyta > Magnoliopsida > Rosales > Rhamnaceae > Rhamnella > Rhamnella rubrinervis. The sequence continues at coordinate 20,097,897 of CM017579.2, read as the reverse complement.
GTGCATCCTCAATGCAATATGCAACCTTCCCACTGTTTGTGTCCCATGCTGTAATCTTCCGATCCTCACCGCCAGCAAATAGAAGCCCACTCTGTCATGATAAATCTACTGTTCATATTTAGGATAGGAAGCAGGGAACAAACAAAAATAGAGGCAGAATGTTGTGCAAACAAAATCATAAATGAACAATACACCAGCTAGGCCCAAAAAATTTCAAACATGCACCGAATCATATAATTAGAACAAACAGAAGTTTGGAATTAAAACTAATAATGATTAAAACGGATATCACAAACACAACAAATGTTGGTCTCAATTAACATGGATGTGACCCTACCAGCAACAATGCACCAGATGGTCCATTGGTTATGAGACTTAAGGACTCGAGTAGCCAGACAGCCAAAAGGTTAAGACACAGTTAAGAAAGATAATATCTTTGAACAAAATTTAACAAAAGCCATAACGCAAAAACGATTATCAACGACAAAACAAACAATAAACCAAAAGACTAACCTCGCCGGAGGCAGCGCAAAGAACCCTCTTCTGGTTATCCAATTCACAAACAATCTTGGCATCCTCAGCCTCATGCACCGAAATCTTTTCCTCCATGGCCATGTAGAACTTGTCCCCACCAGAATCAAACTTCACCAAGCTAGCCTCCCTGCCCATTTTGCAAAAGAAGCTCCTCCTGCCCCTCACCAAGTTAATCATCGCAAGGCACTCGTCGTGGCCCACAGTCAACGCAAGCTTCCCCGAAGGATGTACGGACAAGTCGTTAATGGCCTTCTTGTGGGGCCGGAGGGTCTTGAGAAGGACGAAAGGGTCGGCATCGTAGATACACACAGACCCATCACCAGCCGCGGAGATGAGGTTACGAGGAAAGGAAAGATGAGGAGGAGAGAAGAAAGAGAGGGAGGTGATCGAGGCAGAGTGATCGTGAAGTGAGCCGAGGGAGGAGGAGGTGTAGAGGTCGTAGAGTTGGATGGTGTCATCGTATCCGCCAGAGGCAGCGGCAGGACCGGCGGCGGCGACGGTGGTGATGGAGGAGAGGTGGGAAGGGTAGGAGAAGAGAGGGGTTAGGGTTAGAGTTTGGTGATCAGAGTTGGAGTGGTTTAGAGGCTTGAGCTTGAAGCCCCATATGAATCTCTCGTAAGAGCCTGCTATTAAGCTCATCCTCTACGATGCTGGGGTTTTGGGTTTTGCTGCGTCTGTGTATTAAGCTCGCAGGGTTCACTTGGATTTAGGAAGATGAATATATAGGATTTTTTTTTTTAATTAAAAAAATATTTAAAAAAAATGCCTAACCTATCTGCGCTCGGTAATGTATTAGCTTTGACACGTTGCAAGCGAGTTTAAAGATTCAATTAAGTGTGCTTTTGTTATTACGAAGTAAAAAAAATAAAAATAGTATCAATAATAATATAATTACCAGTCTCAATTTAATAAAACAAATTTTCTAATAAGAAAAATTATATAAGGGTGTTTTCGTTATTATATAGCAAATAAAAATAGTATCAATATATTATTATTGGATTGTGTCTCAATTTAATAAAAGAAATCTTTTAATAAAAAAAATTAATATTGTAAAATTTTAATACGATGTCAAATTAATATTCTATTATATTATGGATTTGATATAATTACTATATTTGTCTTTCTTTTTTTTGTGCTGTTAAACATTTTTATAATCAGAGCACTACAAAACTAAAATGGAAAAATTAATATTGTGAAATTTTAATACGATGTCAAATTAATATTCTATTATATTATGAATTTGATATAATTACTTTCTTTCTTTTTTTTTGTTTTTTTGCTGTTAAACATTTTTATAATCAGAGCACTACAAAACTAAAATGGAATGGTATGAGTCCTTTAATTTTTATGGGTTCATACGAACCTTTAACAAAAATAAATAATAATTTGCAATAATAATAATAATAATAATCTTAAATCATCTAATATTAGAATTATTAATTAGTTTTTTTTTTCAAACTAAAATCTTTCTAAATCATATTTATTGAATTATTAATTGGTTTTTTTCAAATGAAATTCTCTTTATTTTATTACTGGGATAATAGAATGAATGTGTATGATATGTATAAATATGATGGATTTAAAGGTGGATCTGAGCGGCGTTGACACTTTCTAAAGAACAATTAATAACTATAACATATACAAGTTTAAGTCAGAATCATTTGTAATTACAAATACAAATACACACTCCTAAACTAAAACTTATTTTGACAAAATAAATAAGAGGTATTATTATCCAACTCCTGAAATTTTGTCAATTTTTAATCAACTTATACTCATTTGAAAAATATCATCAAACCTCCTAATATTATATTTGTGCTGTTTAAGTCAACAGGAGAAGAACAAATATGTCACTTCAAATAAAATAAAATAGTATTAAAACATATACAATTAAATTAATTTTATTTAACATTTTAAAAATAAAAAATAATAATTTTTTCTCTCTCCTCTCCCTCACCCTCTCAACTCTCTCTTCTCTCTTATTCTTTTTTCTCTCCTCCCTCATCCTCTTTCTCCCTAAATAAATAATTTTTTTTTTCTTTTTTCTTCCCACCTCACAGCCTATTTCTTTTTTCATTCTTTTCATCCTCACCTCTAAACCATATTCGCCATCCTTTGGAAGAGGACGATGATTGGTCAACAACAATAGCCATAGATTTATAGTTGGAGGTGAGCGTGAATACTGAGTTTCATCGCTGAGGTAAGCACCATGAATTTGCAATTGAAGGAGGTCGGGTCATAGTTCATGGATGGGTACTCTCCAAAAAAACAATTAATTAAAAAAGAATAATAACGAATATTTTTTTTTTTAATTTTCTTTTTAGATGTTTAACCTATGGGGTTTGATATTGAAGTTAAATTTGGATTGTACATTTTTTCTTTTTTACACATTACTGGTTTGCATAGAACATTGTTGTTTGATAATTTATTGGATGAAAATTATTGAAGAAAAGAAGAAGTTTTGGATTGTTTTTTGTGTGCAGATTGGCCATTATGGATTCAGAAAAAAAAGGTAAAAGAAAATGATATAGAAGAACAAGGGGCACGACTTGGTTGCAATAGAAAAAAAAGGAAAGAGAGAAAAAAAAATTCATAAATATAAAATTGTAAATTTTTTATAATTTTTAAATTAGATAAATGCCATGTGTTGGGGGTAGGGTAAGAGAGAAGAGAGAATAAAAATATTTTTTTAAAGGTAAAAATGTCATTTAAACATGTCATATAAGAATAAAAATATTTTTTTAAAGGTAAAAATGTCATTTAAACATGTCATATAAGAGAGATAAAAATTATAAACTGACGGATGTTAATTTTAAAAGGCGATATGATATTTTAACTATTATCGATGTCAGGGTCGGTTCAACTCTAAAAGAGACTTTAAATAAGAAAAAAAAATGAGATTTTAATTATATATAATTTTTAATAAATTTTATATGATATTTAAAAATAAATACTAATAAATAAATTTATATTAGCAAACAATAAATAATTATTTAAAATTTATTTTTCTTATTTTCTTAGATGTAAAGGTAGAAATTAAATTTTTTATATTTTAATTTTACTAACAAATCCTTCTCAATAGATAACATAACTAGTACATTCAATTTTTGATGTGATATAATTATTCTTATGTAAGATTTAATTAGTTTTAATTTTGGAAAACCCTCTTTCAGCAAAAGCAACAGTTACCTTTTTATTTTTATTTCTTTTGTAATAATCAAGTCATATAAAATAAAAATTGAAAGAAGGGCAGAGAGCAATCAATAACTTTAAAACTTAATTTAAAATTAATATTTAAAAAAGATAAAGAATATAAAAGAAAAAATAAATAAAGAAAATTGAGAGAAAAGTGATAACAAAAATGAAGAGAAAAAATAGCATTAGAAAATTAATATGACTTAAAAATTAAGAAAAATTTATTATCTAAAAAAAATATTTATCTTTTACAAAAACAGTTAAATTAGCATTAAATATTTATCTTTTCAAAATATTTTATTATTTTGACATTTTAAAGATATATCTATTATATAATATGTAATATAATTATATACACCTACTTTATATATATAAAAAGAAAAAAAAAATTTGAGGCCTTCATAATCTAGGGGCCTTAGGCCACGGCCTTGGTGGCCTGTCCCAAAACCGGCACTGATTGATGGGTTTTGATATAATTTTTAAACATGTATAAATTAATTGAAATTGAATCAAATCACGAGGTGACTATATGTATAAAACCTAATAAATAAACATAACCAATTTTAAATATTCGCTGGCGTTATAATTTTTTAGGGTCCCTAGGCAGAACGGCCTTCATTATAAATATATTTTAAATAGGGTTTTTGGGTAAAATAACCATTAAAATAACAGTATTTGGAAAAATACCCACCAATTTATATTTCTTGTAAAATCTAGACAGTATACCGAATTTACCATTCACTAACTCTCTTGTACACAATAACTGATTCCACGTTAATTCATCTGACACTTTGTTCTTTCCATCTATGTATGTTAAGTTGTGGGTTTCCTTTAAAAGTTCGACTTCTTCTATCTACCTCCAATTTGTTCGTTCTTATTAATTTATTTTTTTCGAGAGACTTCTTTGTTTTTCTTTTTTCCCATTAAATCTCATCACCGTAAAAAGGTAATAACAAATTCGTAATTCTACTGCATACTTTGTTATGTTTCGTTAATATCTTGAGGAAGGTAATAAGTAATAAGTATGTATATTTGCTTTTGATTTTGTGGTTTTGATGTATGTGGTTTGGAATGCATGAGTTTTGAAAAAATGACGAGATCCGAAAGAAATTGCGGGTGATGCATCCCTGCAGGTTGGCATGGGCTTAACCCGCCAATGGTGCATTCATTGGCTTTGTGGTGCCTTCCTCAAAAATTGGCATGTGACCTGGTCAATCTGCAGAAGCATAAATGGTCTTCCTAGAAGTGTCGACTATGGACTCGTAGGGCCGAGTCCTATGCCAATTTACCGGAATACCATTTGCTTTCCTCTGCAGATTGGGCTTGAAGGCGCGCCGAGGCCCCAGTCAATCTGCTGTGCTCGCTGAGTTATGCCAATTTACCGGGAATACCATGTTATGCTTCCTGCTAGATTCGCCAGTGGCTCAGCGTGTCCGCCGAGGCCTAAGTCACGAGTCCCTATGCCAATTTGTCGAGGAATACCATTTTATGCTTTCCTCAGATGGCTAGGCCGCGCGCCCGCCGAGTCCCTATGTCAATTTGCAAGGCAACTTGAGAGAATTATTTTTGATTTCATAAAATAAAAGTTGAAAAAAAGTAAACTATATAATTTTGTATTTGCGGGTTGTTGATGCAAGAAACAATATAGTTGGATTCATTTGTGATGGAATGTTTGGATGCCGAAAAGGAATTGGACTTATGTGGATGGGAAGACGAAAGCAAGGCTCATACACACGAACCGCATATATAATGAGTTATTAGAAATAGCATATGAAGCAACAAGTTTAAATCCCAACCAATTTCGCATCAAAATTAAGTTTATAGTTCGATCATGTTATAAATTGGATCCCATCAGATTGAAAATGATGGAGATGTGAAGTGTTTCTTTAAAGAGCATTTTCGTGTTGATATAATGCATACATCTCCACTATTTATGAGGTTGGCGCTTACAAGATACTCTTCCGCTACAAAAGACAACGGTTGGAGAAAGAGATTCGATCCGCGATTCCATTTGCCTCCTCGTTGGTAGCAATAGACTTTCAACGCCGATACCAATAGTGGATGTGAATGTTAATGGCGTGGAATTGAAATGAAGATTATTCAATCCCATAATGAAATTGAGGAAAATATTGCATTTAATTTGAACAATGGGATGACATTACAAATGTCATCGTGTTGCCACAATAGATGAATATGATAGGTTGTATAACCTTTACAATTATGATTTAGAGTGTGATGATGATCTGAACGCGTAATGCAAGAAGATGATATTGCATGATGATGATATCGTCAATGGTACATTTAAGTTCCAATCAAGCAAATCAGGATGCTCATTTTGTATCTGGACGCAGATAGACGGATAGTGTTCTCATTCCACCTATTCGAATGAAAGTAATTCGCAAAACAATAAGAGTGTGAAAGGGTAAGTGCATCTCAATTTGTTAGTCATCCTTCATCGCCAACAATTGAACCGAAGTTCAAGTAATGATTATTCACTATCTGGCCGCCTTGGCGGTAACAAATCAAAAAGAGTTGCAGAAGTTGGCCATGTATGATGAAGGAAAATTTTCAATTTAAGGTCATGAAATCTTGTTACCAAGGTGCATACCACAAGTCAATTGTACATGACAGTTGTGTTAGGGTCAAATATATAGTGAATCATATTGGTATCTAATACCAAGTTACCACGCCAGCAATGTGATCATCAAAAGAGATTATGTACTGGATGTCATTAATGAAGCAGGTGTCAGATAACATATGACAATGCATATGAGAAAGCAAGATAAAATGCATTAAATAAGTATCGAGGCACCCCGCGAGGTCATATCAAACATTGCCCCGTGGTGTTCAATGTTGGAGGCAAAGAATCCGTGTACCATAACTCATATTAAGACGGATGATGACAATTGCTTCCAATATTTATTCATGGCCTTAGCCAAAGATTATCTGATTTCATAAAGTTAAATGTTGTATGTGACGGGACCCATCTAAAAGGAAAATACAAGGTACTTTAATTATTGTATCATCTTGATGGGAATGAAAGATATACCCTCAGCCTTTGGTATTGTGGATACGAGAATGAAATATCATACACTCGGGTTCTTTGAAAAGTTTAAGGAGGCCACGGTGAGGTTAATGATTTAGCATTTATTACCGATGACATAAGGGTGGTTTGGGCTATTGCCCGTATATCCAACGCTTTATCATGGAAATTGCATGTATCATCTAAACGCAATGTGAAACGCATTTTGAAAAAATAAACATATCCATATGGCTTTTATCGGTATTTAAAGCTTATTTGTAGACTTTGAAGAATACGAAAGCTAGAGGCCATTAATATACGAGCATATCAATATGTCATGGAAGCTACCCGATAAGTGGGCAAGAGCTTTTTCCCGGTAATAGATACGATAATGACAACCAATATATGAGATGAATGCGCCTTAAGAGATGCTAGTCACTTTACAGACTCTACCGAGGCAATAAAGTCTTTGTTGCAAACCGGTTTTATGGTCGAAATGAATCGCATTACCTCCACACCGGTTACTCCATGGCTTGAAAAGATATTAACAAAGACGTAAGCGAATGCCGAGATTCACCTGTAATCCCTTCGAGTTTGTATGAATTTGAAGTTCAGTTCAATTCGCTACTACGCTAACTTGGAAGCTAAAACATGCTCGTGTTGGCGCTTCAAATGGATGGGTATCCATGTATACATGCAATCGCAAGGTCGATTTAGAAATTTGACACCCTACAACTTTTGTTCTAAATATTACAAGTGTTTCTTCATGGAGGAATGCCACGCAATGACTATATATCCTCTAGATGATGACGCTTTCGCATGTATCCCCTGTAATTGATCGGATCGCCTCCAATGTTAGCGCGTTCCCAAGCACCAGGACTGGCGATTCTGCTCAAAGGAGAAGACCACCACATCGTAAATGTAGAAATATGTGGCGGTTGTCACAACCGATAAACATGCAGGAATATGCCATTATAGATATTCATTTTATTGTGGTATTGATAATCGGGTTGTAAGTTAAACCCAAATTTTGTAAAAAACAAAATCCCTATGTCAAACGAAATATTCTACCGATATGCCGAGGCACCGAAAATGGCGAAGTGAAATTCCAAAGAAAGCCGCGGTTTGGACTTCACTCGGCCACTATGCGAAGTGCCTCGCGATATCGTCCGAAGTGCTTGCCAGAAAGCGACCACAGGCGAAATCCGGAAGACTCAGATAATAGCCGAGTGAAATTCCGCCAGCTACTAACTGGATTACTTCAGCCATTTAAACAGTGCCGCATATCACCGAGTGCGTTTGTAAGGACTACCTCTACCAAAATCGCAGGCACTCCAAGATAAGAGCGAGTGTGGCTTCAGAGTGACTACGCCCGAAATGCCGAGGCGCACCGATAGAGCTCGAAATCAAATTCCGCCAGCTACTAACTGCGGAATTTCACTCTACCATTTTGTTGTGCCTCTCAAGATATCACCAGTATTTCGCTTGAGTTTGTTTTAACAAGTTATTTTGAAATTGTTGGTCCGGTACATTTGTTTACTTACAATTTTGAAGTTCATAAATGAATCGCTTTATAAATGAATCAATTGATAGTTTCACCGTAATAAATTTATATTCATTACAATATTGACCAAACTAATAGTACTTTACATCTCATTGTGAAAAATTTTCACAGATATTTCTCCCTAAATAAAGAATGATGAGCGTTGAAGTCAAATGGCCTTCCAAAGAACGAGGTATTCTATATACTTCAATGCATAAACACCGCAATCACCATCAAAAACACATGGAATTGGTTAAGTAAATAATAAGATACATCGATACCCTAAAATGTGTAAATGAGTATGAAGAAATTACTCGCTTATTTCCGGGAGAGAATCCTCTTCCCCGTCATTCCTGAATTCGAAAGTTAAGTAAGTTTGATCCAATGATGTGTAGTATCATCAATTCATCGAAATACGGGAACAAAACCGCCAAATGGTCTTCAGATTCTTTATTTGAAACCACGACTTTGTGTCATTTTAATCACGTCGTCATATATGGTAATATGCCTGCCTAATATCAACCTTTGCCAACCAACGCGCACTCATTGTTATTCATCGATATATACCTACACCAATTGGAAAACTAAAATTTGTAAGTAAAATTAATTACAATTAGTTACAATAACATTGAAAAATATAAAATGGTTAATACTCACAATGTCCTTGTGCTCAAGATGATGATCCGAAATGCATTTTTCCGCGATAATACTCAGGGTGATCGTTCATCTCACTCGCCCAATCAATGTTCGCCAAATTGGTCCATGTCTCATCAACATGTGGATCCCAACCACATGCTTATTATAACGCTTCTCAGAGGCCTATTATTCACTTTAACCCAAACAAATATATCAGTGTTAGGTGTACACAATTATTATATTTTGATAATTGAAAACATATACATAAACGCATTACAAAAGAATCGGTTATGATCACGCTCGATGGAAATAGTCCGTAGTTACTATCGATCCTCTTCTAATGAAATATAGGACAACATCCATTCCCTACAAAACAATTATAATAATGAAGTTTGGGTTTCACACAAAGTAGTTACAACTTGCTTAATTAAAACTATACTTACATCATTATTTAACCACCTCCACCTACTAAGAATATATTATAAACTTCTTTATTTATCTTATCAAAACCGTCGACCGTAGACAATTTACTTTTTCTATCCTTAAGAAATTTAGACAATGCAGCTTTTTTCTTTTTGTCTACTGGTTTAAAAGGATCCAAAACCACATGAATTGGATAATGTGGTTCCTGTTCTGGGGCTGGGGATGGTGGTGGCGGCGTATAAGCTACTATTTGCTACATAATATACCAAAATAATCATTAGTTCAATTAAGTAAACCATTAATCAAGAAAGTAAAATTAAACAAATAATCAATGCAAATTAAAAAAATAAACATGTTGTTTATGATGCTGTAACAACTGGCCCACCATTGTCTTTAACTCTCGTATATCACTGCCTTGTTGCACCAATTGAAGTCCAAAGTCAGCTCGCATATTTGCAAAATCTTTCCGCAACTCATTTATCATGCCTTCAAGATACTGTGAATGAGCACCCTCGGGTTGAGATTGTGTGCTAGCTCGTAGTATACACCGGCTCTTGCCTCGTTCTGCTCGGCGCTGCAGATGAGGGTCGATACATGTACAACTGGTGGCCCAACATATTGTTTTGTCGGGCCTTACCTGAAGTTGATCATGTCTTTCGAACTCCTCCTCGGGAATAAGCTCATTATTCACTTATATACTATGCTAACGAAAAATACATTGAAATAAATCATACAACCGATCATAAAAATACACATGAAAATTCAACTCGGGTCAACTTACTTGTTTTTGTCAAGCACGTGGTTAATACTATTATAGTGTAGGATGTTGCGGAATTGGTATCCTAGCATCCTCGATATCTCGACAGAAAGGCTCGAGCGATGTCATGGTGGAACCACGAAGATCACACTTAAAGCCTCACATCTACATAAAAGTCATAATGAATTTGATAAGAGACATAATTATAAAATATAAACACAATGACAATTTATGTAATATAGTGTCACCAAATGCAAGAGAAAATCCAGAAAGATCAGGATGTTCTTTCGCCTATCTTCTTGACGAGACCGGAAATCGTAAGATCATAGCATAAGTTCCCCCACGGGTACTTTTCTAGCAAATTATCATTTTCAATGATTGAAGTTATTTTTCTTCACTAATCTTGATCGACGCAAGAAGCTAATACTCTAAAAAGAACATGCAGATTCGACATTGTCCCATATTTCGATCATCGTGCATTTGAATTCAAATCCTCAACGCCGGACCAACTCGTTTGTGTTATCGGACCCGATTCACCAAAGTACTGTCCATTGTGCTATAAGATAAATTCCTCATCTCCGCTTCCAGTGGAATTTACTACGCTTTAACCCAAAGAACATGGCAGGCCTTCCTATCAAACCTCGCTCCAACCCATCAATTGAACTCGACACGCTGTTGCCGATGGGCGCTTTCATATTTCGATAAGTTGTCGAGGCATCGCCAATTCTGCGCTGCTATATACGGATACCCGCCTGCGATGCCGGCGATCGGCCAAGCTGGGTTGCGGTGCTCTTATTATATACGAGTACCTTCGCCAATTTGCCGGCTGCCTCAAATTGGCCGGGAGTATCCGTGATATAAAGCCGCATTCCTCACCAACTTCATGGCGCCGGCATCTTCGGCGGGTATCCAGATATCAGCAGGGCACTCGACTAATTTGGCCGACGCTCTTAAATTCGCCGGCGTATCCCGCGATATAATAAGAGGACACCCCTCGACTAACTCGCCGACGCCGCATTTGGCCGGTGAGTATCCTAAATCGCCGCCTATACAAAATTGTATACATACACAATACTCATTCAAATAATACTTATATATAAAAATTCTTTATTTTTATCATAAATTTGTTCATACCTGAGTGCATTAGAGGATTCCTCAACCTCACGGCCCTCTTCGAAGGCCGCCATCGTTGTTGCTTTCCGCGATTTGTCACTCTCTCAATCTCTTCAACGGACCGTTGTTTCGGTGATGGATTAAGATCGGTAGTTGACCCAAAGAAACTCACTTCGTGGAAAGCGTTCGACGCGGATAGGGTTTTAGGAGAATAGGTTTCAAAGTTAAGAGAGTTAGTGAAGGTAAATTGATACCGCCTAGATTTTACAAGAAATATAGATTGTGGGTATTTTCCAAATATCAAGTATTTTTAGTGGTTATTTTACCCAAAACCCTTTTAAATATTCATCGTCTATAATTTTTTGTGTTTAAATGTTTCATTCCATATTCAATATCCTTTCATTTTTTTGTTATTTTATAAATAATAAATATTTTATCTTAAATTTTGAAAATGTCGTATGATAATAATTTTTAATCCAAAAATTATAGATAAAATTCAACATAACAAATCAATTCGTTATATGCCAAATTAATTCGTCATCAATTCATCATAAGTCAAATAAAAAATTATTTTTTTATATTTTCTAAAAATTCATTGATACCGAATCAATTCATCATATCTTATAAATTAATTCATTGGATGATAAAACAATTGGACAGATGAATTAATACTAAATAAAAATTATCTTTTAAAAAATAATTTTAAAATAAAAATTTATCTAGAAGATAAATACTAATACAAGATAATAATGATAATCTTATTATCTTGAATTAATTAGTCAATGCGGAACTAAAATTTTTTTATTTTTGCCTTTTCTAAAAATTTGTTGAATTGCTTTATCATCCAACGAATCAATTAGTGTAATGCTAAACAAAAATTATCCTTTAAAAAATAATTTTAAAATAAAAATTTATATATATAATGTAAGATAATAATCTAATCATATTTCATGAAAAAAATAGCAAAAAAATGAAAAATTGGAATATATATATATATATATATATATATATATATGCATATTTGGGTTTTTAAATATTTAAATTGTTTTTAATTTAATATATATTATTGATTAAATAAGAAAAAAATGAGAAGAAGGAGTAGAGGATCAAGGAGCAGAGAACAAAGAGAATAAGGAGAAGAAAGTGAACTTGTAAAACCAATAATATTTTTTATTTTTTACTACAAAGGCTAATTAAAATTTTAATTCTAATAAAAAAATTTAAAAGGGTGTTGATATGGATATGACAACTAAGATTGTGTTTGACAACACTAGCTAGCTGTTCTTTATTTTTGAATTTTTTCCTCTTGAATTATGTGTAATTTGGTTAGTTTAGAGATTAGTTGAAATTTGTTAAATATTAGTTAGACTAATTAATTAAATAAAAATGTAAAAAAAAGAAAGAAAACACTTTGAATTTTGTATTTTTCATTTTCCTTAGCATTTTTAATGTAATTAACATTTAACAAACTTTAACCAACTTTTAAATTAACCAAATTATACATAATTTAAGAGGAAAAAATTAAAAATAAAAATAAAAAACAGTTGTATTATCAAATAAGTTCTAAAAATCTAAATTTTTTGAATCCTATGTAAAATGGGAAGAGGACATTATTAAGAAATAGAGTTTTATTTTTTCTTTTTCACTCCTTTAATAGTTTTCCTTTTCTACTCTTCTTGACAAGTACGACTGAGATATTAGTGAGTGTCAAGACTAAGACTCAAATTATAACCGTGATGAAATGATCAAATTCTTTCTACTAGATCATGTTGTCAACTTATTTTCTCATGATCATATCTCCACGCAAACGCCTCCATTATAACTTATAAGTATTACACTCATGGATGGGTTGGCAATTAAAAACTATAACTATCAATTTGAGTCAACTACTAAATTGGGACGGGCGAAGCCCGCTTCAATAGCGTAACATCACAACAATGGAGAGTAGTGGTGGGTGTTGTTGGGGATTCTAGCCAAATTACTGCGCGGTTTTCAAAGACCGTTCCTCATCCCAGGGTCAAGAAGTGCTTATGCTCTAAGTCTGTGGCCATGGAAAGAGGATGCCTCGAATAGATTGCAAGGGGAATTCCGAAGTCTCCCCGCAGGGTGGTTTTTCCTCGTCACGGATTTTCATCCACCAGGAGCGGGGTCTGTTGTACGCCCCCGCACCATTAAAAATCTTTTCATGGAATTGCGCGGCCCGGCCGCTTAGTAGTTTTAACTATCTTCGCCCGTGTTAAGAAATATGACCTCTCATGCATTTTTCAATCAAACGTAAGAGTTCCGAGGAAAGAATGTCGCAGGTTCTCACGGGGCCTGGTTCGAAAGTATCAGGAAGTCAAGGCCGCAGTGGCTGTTGGAGTAATTCTAATGCGGAGAAATGAGGTCAATTTGGGCGGTTTGGAAAAGTGATGTGGTTATTTCAGGAGAGGTTTTAGATCGCAATGACGGGGCAAATGGAGGCTGTTGGATGTTATGCCCCCCTATATGTCAAAAGGACGTACTTTGGGATGAGCTAGGTATGATGGCTCATATGGAAGAAAGGCCTGGATTTTACTGGGGACCTAAACGGTCACAGAAAGAAAAAGCGTAGGATTCCATGGAAGGAAACTGTTCCTTAAAAATTTATGGAAGTATGCAATCAACTGGTTTCTCGGAAGACCTTACATTGGAAAGGAGGGGGTGAATGGAAATGTGATAATTAAAGAGCGGCCTGATAAAGTAAGAATTTAATCACGACCTGATTTCATGGTTTCGAGGCATGTCAGCATTTAGAATCAAGTCTCTGATCATGCTCCTATTCTTATTAATTTAGCCGCAAAGAGGAAAGAGTGACCATTTCGCTTCCTAAAGGCTTGGACAAATGATAAGTCGAGTTTTAAAGTTGTTCAGGCTGCTGGGAGGCTCCCATAGAGGGAGGTAATGAGGCCCACAAAACTACTAAGATTGTCTCTACGTAGCTTTAAAAGTTTGGAATAAGGCATTTTGGAATGGCACATGGCCATATTAAAAACTGGAGGAGGAACTAAATTGTCTTCAATGCACTACCTGGAGATGAAGGCGTGATTGCGGTAATACAAGATGAGCTTCAGATTCAACGAAGCTAGAATGGAGTCTATCTATAGACAAAAATCTGAATTATGGTCAGTCGAGGGAGCACCAAATACAAAGTTTTTCATCTTAGTGACGAATCTAATACGGGGTATTAAAGACGAGTTGTATCGGATTCAATAAAGTAAGGATAGAGAGGTACTTTTATGAAGGAGTTCACAGAGTCAGTATTCTTCTCGAGGATGTTGATTTCAGCCATAACTTAGACGGGTCTGGTAGAGGAATGTGTTACCGAGTAAGAGAACTATACCGGGATGTATCCCCCAACCGCAGGAGATCAAGCGAGGCACATGGATGCATCCCTTAAAAGTCCCGGGTCCATGGTTATCCGCAGAAGTTTCTATAGGTCTTACGGGCTATAGCTCGGGGAGCGCATTATTAAGTATGTCCAGAGTGTTTTCGCGACGTGCCATCTCTCTGCCAGTATGAATCAAACGTATATCAGGTTAATCCCTAAGGCGAAGCATGCTAATAATTTCAATCATTTTACCTATAAGCTTGTGCAATTTTACTTATAAAATCGTGGCAAAGCTTATGGCAACAAGACTCGTGAAAGGTAATGGACAAGATTATCTCCCAAAACCAGTGAGCCGCTTTCGGGACGCTGGATAGCAGAAAATTCCATAAGAAGATGTGAATTAATTCATAAAATTCAAAACACAAGAGAGGAATGGACTTATGTTGCTGAAGATCGATTTAAAAAGCCTACGATAGAGTTGACGAGCTTCCTTATTAAAATGATGGATTGCCCGGGGTTTTCATATCAGTCGAATTTTATCTTCAATTGTGTTAGCTTCAAACCGATCTGTGCCGGGCTTCTTAATGGTAATATTGGGTCGCGCGCCTAGTAGGCTCGCAAAGGGATCCTCGTTCTCCTACTTATTCCTTCGACCGCCGAAAAGTTTTCAAGACTTATGAAGAAAGAGAAGAGGTAGTCATATCAAGGGGTCAAGATTTCGCGAATGCCCCTAAGTAATATCACATTTATCGTATGCCGATGACTTGATGATAGCGCGTCGGTTAAAAGCAATACGAGGCAGCGGGAGCTGGTTTTGTCGCAATACTTTACGCGGTCGTGGGGCGTAAAGCTAATTCGGTAAGTCGCAAATTTATTTCTCAGCAATATTTGTAGAAAGGCCAAAAAGTTCATTAAAGATTTTTGGTTTTAAGGAAACAGGAATCCACTTCTAGCCACTGGGAATTCCTTGGTGCCTGTAACAAAAAGGAAGGAGTTTGGAAGCTAAAAGACGAGTCAAGAATAAAGTTGAAGGATGGAAAAGTAAGATCCTATCTCAAAGCGTAAGGACAACTCGAAATCAGCTATTCAAGCCATTCCTACTTACATGATGTCTACTTTTGAGTACCAAAAAGAGATTTGCGGATGAATCGATAATGGCCGAAATGCGGTGTTCAAAGCGGGTCGCATGAGAGAAAGTTCCTAGCTTTAAAGGCTCGAGGACATTTGTAAACCTAAGGCTGTGAGGTTGGGGTTCAGCGCTTTTAGAGATTTTAACTCTCTTGCATCGCTAAGCTTGGATGGATGGTAGCTAAAGTGGAAAGGGATGGGCGCATGGCGTTCTTTGAGAGCCAAATATTTAAAAGGTCGACTGCTTTTTGAACACAGGGAAGCAGATGCATCTCAAGGCTTTGGAGGGTATTATAAGACGCAGGAGATAGCTGCGGACGTGGGTCTCATATAGAAGTGGACGACAATGATTAACCCATGGCATGACCCTCGTGCCGTGGTTGTCTAACCGTAGCCCCCAGGAGGTGGAGATTAATAAATGGTCAGGCGTGGCGATTTCGTGGCAGAATATTAATGGATGGAGTTTGGAGGCTTGAGAGAGTTTTATGAAGATGATATTATTGCCTATATCAGAGAATTAAAATGGACTGTCAGTGGCGATAGATTATTTTGATCAAGAGTAATGGTTTTTCAAGAAGTGATTGCTATGTATTATAGCCCGGGTTCCAGCGCATTCAAGTTGAAGTCGTTATTTGAAAGAAATTATGGAAGTGAAGTTACATGAACGCCAAAACTTTTCCTTTCGAGAATCTTAGCGGGTCGCTCCTACCGGAGATATTTTACCGTAGATTGAACATGCCGGTATGGTTGTGTTTTTCTCATGTATCATGGTGAGGACTTATCCACATTTTAAACATTGCCATTTTATTCGTGTGGTGGCCGCTAGCAATCGGGGTCACATGGAACTCAGATCACCGTAGTATCTCCGATCGGTTTTAATCAGATTGATCCTCCAAAACGCCGGGTGAAGGTACGGATCCAAAAGGAAGCTAAGTTTTTATTTTTATCTTGTCTTATGTAATCGTGGTTGGAATGCTAGGAATGATTTTTGTTCAGGAAACAAACAAATGAACACGTGTTGCTTTCAACTTAATAATTATATGAAGGATTTGAGTCATGTTTGGAAACAAATTCAGATTGGGGATATGTATGACTCATTCTCGCTAGACGTATCCTCCCGAGATAGGTGGACTAAGATCAACATGGATGCGGCTTTCAAAGAGGAGTGGCAGTGGCAAAGAATGGTCGTGCGTGATAGCAAAGTGGAGTGTTGACAAGTTAGCCTCAACTACTTTACAGCCGCAAGTCTCCTAGAATGGGCGAGGTGCTAGCCTTGGAGTGGGCTTCAATATCTGCTGTTAAGCACAATCGGTAAGGTTTGTTGGAGTTCGATGCCACGGAGGTGGTTATGAAATAAGGTCGACGCCGAGCCGCTGAACTGGGAGTCGCACTGCAACATGAAGAATATCGCTAGTCCTGCTTGCTAATCACGATTGGAAGATTGCTGTAGAGAGAGGTAGAAGAAATCGCGTGGCCGACGCAGCCCAAGCAAACTCTTTCGCCCTCGCTTCTTTCTCGATTATCAGTAGATTGATAATTTTTCTGCTTTTATCACTGATTCTTTGGTTAAGGATATGTCCCAAATTTTGACAAAACTTTGTAATTTCCCCTCCCTCGAAGAGGGCGGCTTTTCTAATGCAGGTTGTTTTATTCACCAAAAAAAAAAAATAGTCTATTAATTTCTTTTACTCTTTTATTTTTATTTTTGATTTTTAACATAATCCCTCATCATTTTAATAGTAATAATAATTCATTAAGAGCTAAAACATTGTTTTAAAACACAATAACTTTACGTCCGTTGGAATCGTTTATGAATATATTTTTCAAAAGCGCTTTATTTAAGATTTTAGCTTAAAAAGACTTTAATAATAAAGTTAAATTTGGTTTCGTGTAAAAACTATAAAAAGCGCTTAAAAAATATTTCATAGTCTTTGAAAAATATTTTTTTAAAAGACTTATCAGTTTTCTCAAAAAGACTTAAAGTTGCTTTTATAAAAAAGTGCTTTATAATTTTTTTGCCAAACATATTTCAAATTGCTTTTTTTAATGAAAAAAGCAGTTCCAAAAGGCATGTATGATAAATTTATAATATAATCTTAATAATATTATTATTCTAAATAATTTTATTAAACTTTAGATGTCTAAAATTTTATTTGGTAAATAATGTAAATGTAGTATTGCTTTATTGTAAGAACTTTGCATTTAAAAAAAAAAAAAAAGAGAGAGAAAAGAAAAAAGAACTGAGTACTTTCATATGATTGCTGTTGAAATTCGATTGGACTTGTTGGGATGAAGAGGAGGAACAGAATAGGTTTCTCTTTTTGTTCGCTGATAGAAGAAGCAGAGCAGCTCTGGTTGTGGGTGATGGGTGATGGGTATATATAAGAGAAGCGAATTCCTTTTAATGTTTGAATTGTCAAAAGCTTGACATATAGAAATCGAAGTTTACAAAGTTGGGTCTTTTATTCTGAGAACGAAAGCGAAGCAATGGACCAACAACCACAAGAACATCAAGAACAACACCGACAAGCTTCTCCTTCTGCTGGGCCATCTCAACCCGACCCTCCTTCTCCTCTTCCTCCTACACCACCTCCTCCGCCCTTCGATCCCAGTCGAAGTATTTTCTTCTTCTTGCCATCTTTGTTTATGTATTTATTTATTATTTTTTAAGAAATTTTGGGAATATGGGTTTCGATATAATTTTTTTTTCCCATTGATCTCTGTTTTATTGTGTTCTATAAATTTGAGTATATATTTTTTTCCTTTTGTCAGAATTATGCCCTAGGAGTTGTTGACACTTGATGATTTTAGTTGTGGGTTTAGTTCTTTATGTAAAAGGTGCAATCTTTTTTTTTTATCTTTAGTGGTTCTTTAACTTTCCTTTTTGCTTTCTGCCGTCTACATATTTGGTATCGGTCTTGTTGGCCAATTGAGTGTTTAAACACTGGTACTGTTTGGTAAATTTCGAAAGCATTTTCTTGATTTATTGGTGAAAAAATTCGGTTCAGGTTTTACTTTTAAAGTTCACTTATAAGTAGTCTTAAACATAAAAATGCCATACTGTAATCTCTGTGTTTGTTTTCTTTAGCGAAAGTTGTGTAAATTTGGCATGCATTAAAGGTATCCTGTGTCTGGGAAGGAAGAAGTTAATCAGATCTTTATCTAAGATTTTTTTTAGTTGATTTGATTTAAGAAATTGATTCTTCTTCCTGAGATTGGTCTTTCTCATGTGCTATTAGCTTCCATAGTTCAGCATATTCGTATTCAAAATATCAATGACCGTCTCATAAGAAGAACGTAGCTTGCATAGATGGCACGACCAAGGAATGCATGCAATTGATAATTTGTAGGGATGTGAATGAATTAGAAAAGTGAAAATTTGTTATTTTCTATGGTTATCTTTTGAAGTTTGCTGATCTTTGGATTGAGTAGTTGAGCATGTTCTTAGTTTTCGATTTGAGGGCCATCTTTCCAATAAAACTTTCTCAAATTTGTGCAATACCCTTCTCAGTGAAAGAACTGGGATTTAAATGTATCTTATACATATAATGAACCTCAATTGTAAATCTTACACTTGCATTAATTTTTCCTTGAAGTGATTGGCATCATCAAGAGGAAGGCCTTGATAAAAGAGTTAGCCGCTGCATACCATGCAGAATGCCTTGCATACTGTCAAGAGCTCTTGGAACTTCAAAGAAAATGGGATGAGGTGAGTTACGGTACCTTCTGCACTTTTGTAAAATCTCTTGGAATGTATTAAGTTATACACCCTCTAGTTTTAAATGTATAACCTTTAGTTTTTAGACTACTAATCAAGTGATTCAAATCCTTCATTGATGTTTATAACTTGATTTTACACAAATTTCTAGATAGATCTTTCCAAATTTATGTTGTGTCTTGGTTTTACACAAATTTCTAGATAGATCTTTCCAAATTTGTTTTACACAAATTTCTAGATAGATCTTTCCAAATTTGTGTTGTGTCCTTTAGACCCTCTTCATTTAATGCTTTTAGTTTTCTGAATTTGGATTATTCGATATTCAAGTGGCTGTGGCACATTTTAGTTTAGTTATTTGCCTCTGGGTCTTACCTTGGGCTAGGTCTTCTTTCATAGCTTATCAATAAAAAAGTTCCATCAACTTTTGGGAATAATAAGCATGAGTTATGTTGGATCACATTTGTGTATGGCTGGTATGGAATTGCTTGAGTTCGACAAGGTTTCCTGATATATTTTACTTATGATTCCCCCACCATTAGGCCAGTTTTGTTGTCTTTAAATTCAAATTTTGTTTATGCTCCATCTTGTGACCCTACTGCAATTTTTTTTCTTTTGCTTTTCTTCTTCCTTTTTGGTTTAATATCCAATCACATTTTTCTACTTTTCTTAGTTTGGCATTTGTTTTGTTATTCCATTTGAAAATTTTTTATACTTACTTTCATTTTATAAGTGAGACCTTGATGGGTTTGATATTTATCTACTGAGAATTGTCAACCCTTGGTCAGTACTTGGTTTCTCTCAGAAATAAATGTAAGTTTGTGTGCGCATATTGTAAACAGTGGAAGGTATAGGGTGAGGATCAATGGGGAGAAACAAAAGGTAGGTCATTGTGCATTGCATGCACATAATGGAAGGTTTAGGTGTGTCAATGGGGAAAAACCAAAAGTAACATAAAAGATGTAAAATATATAAAGCAATGGAAGTAAGAATAATTTGAATCAGAATCTAAAACTGAATATCACTTCTATGGCGCTTATGGGCAATGTAGACCATTTCGCCTGAAAGAAATCTGAAACTTATGATACTCATTCAGTTTTATATGTTCCCTTTTCTTTAATTTCCCTTTGTATCCCTTATTTTGATAGTTCTGGAAAGACAACAATTTAATCAGCCTGGTAGCTGCACAGATATTATCAGATGTATTATGTGTGCATTTGTGCTGGGGATTCTCGGTCCTTCCCAGATGTACTATTGTTCCTCAAATTAAGCACACCAGAATATGATTATTATATGGTTCCATCCTCGCTTATCACTGACTATATTTTTTACTATTATATCTATTTAGAAATGTATGCATGTTAAACAATCGACTACCAACTATTTCATATGACAGTCTCAGTTTAAAGATTTTCTTGGCTGTATTTAGTGATTTTGGTTTTAGAATTTTGAGAATGACAAAGTTATCTTTTATATTCTAACTATTAGCGGCTTTCAAAACGTTTGCAGCCATATATTGACATGAAAATTCCAGAGGATCCTCCAAAAAAAGAGATATTGCGACCCTCCAAACGGGCAAAGAAAGCTCGCTAGGTGCTCGTGTAGGCAACCACTTTGAAGTAGAAGACTATATAAAGTTCTATGGCTTGTCGATTTTTAAAATTTTGGTTTGTTATGTCACTTGGCCTTTCTAATTTAGCCTGTATGGTCATGTAAAATATTGAAATCATAAGCCTAATTAATACCATCCTATTAACTTCTTACAACCCCAATGAGTTTCTCAAAGCGAAAGGAAAAAAGAAAAAAAGAAAAAAAAGAAAAGCAAAAGGGAAAAAAAAGAAAGGTTTCATATTCGACTTATTACTATACCTCTATGATCTTTATCAGCAACCTTAAGCTGATTCATCTTAATTTCATATTGTCAAGATTAAGCATTTCCTTTCCATGATTCATTACTCAAATGTGAATATCTGCCGCTGCAATCTTATTTATTTTGGATGAAATGCTTCCTCAACTCGGTCGAAATAAGTGATTCCAATAGCAAACACGTTTAGACCAATGCAACCAAAAAACCTGTCTCTTGTTTCTCTGCTTGCTTATGTTGCATACGTAGATCCGACGAAACCCCATTGTACAAAGAGCTGAGCTCCCTGACCGGAAATTTTTACTTCCAATAAAACCCACTACACAAGAAAACTGATCTTCTAGATTAAGAAAAACAAAAATGTGCTAACTTTCAAAACTGACACAAGTGTTCAAATTTGTCGAAGATTCTCATAGTACATAACTTTCAAAACTGACACAAGTGTTCAAATTTGTCGAAGATTCTCATAGTACATTTATGTGTGTCCCTTTTTCATGGGGCTATTCCTTTCGGAAAGTCAACCTGTATAGCTGTTTGAAACTATTGCTAATTAGTTCTTACCTGCAAAAGTATCAAACAAAAGTTCGGCTTAGCAACATCGAGAATCATAAGAGGCAGAGACTCAGAGAGAATGCATTATTAGCAGGACTAATACCTATGTTTTAACAAATGCACATCCTTCTGAAATGAACTCTAAGCAATAGGTGTATTAGAAAATGGATGCCCACAACCTCTTCAATGGGCAACCTGGAGCAGGTGTTTTGAATACAGAAGTCCAAATCCTTTGCAACGGGCAGCTTGAAGTGGGAGCAGAAATCTGTCCTCCCATTATGCTTCCGCTGAGGGGCCCATTTTATGAACAAACTTGACAGATTCCGAGAGTCGGTTGAGTAGGTTCAACAGAGCAATCACTTGTTCCTTTGCAGCTGCAGCTGCAGGTTGAAACAATAAAAACCTAAAATTAACAAAAGCATATATACATGTTATAACAAAATAATGTTTTGAAATTCAGCTATTCCTGCTGTTTATAAAATAGCCATTGTCCATTAGTGTATGAACATGTCATGCATCCAATAGCACGGGATTAGATCAATATTGGCATAATTGAAATTTGAGGACTACTACGGTGCATCCTTGGACTGACATCTTAGATTACCAACATGTGAAAGTGTTGATGATCATAAAGTCCATATGAGTAACATGTTATGCTTAATGGGAGTTTGACGTGGTCAAATGAACTCCATCAAAATTAATGGCTTTGTCATATAATCTAGATGGGTACGCCTCCATTATTAATAATTTGAGAATAATAAGTTCTCTTGTAAATTTCTGACCACATGTACCACTCTAAACGCCATATTTCCTTCAATGGTGACATAAATGCAATCAGGTACTCAAAAGAAAATTGAGACTAGCTTAAAGTCTGTTTTGGGAAGGTACTTACAGTCTGACCCAAGTTTGCCTGGCCATCAACAGAGAAGAGGATTTTAATGCAGTACCAAGACCAAGAACTTGAAGCTTTCCCCAAAGTCGACATTTCTCACATCCTACACAGTCCATCAATGCGCTGCAAAATACATATGTCAAAAGTATGGTATTATGTTTCCAAAATAAAGGGAAGGTGGAATTTAAAGAAAAGGTCACATCACTTGGTAGCATATCCAGCAGAGAGAGTTATGGGCCAAAAAAGGGAAGAACAATAATGGTTTCAACTCTCTACATAGTTGATAGCAATCCAAAATTGAAGTCTTTGGATATTCTAAACAAATCGTAATGATAACAAATATTTAAAGTGAACACTAAAACACCATATGACCCTAGCCATTACCACTTCATGTTAAAAATATTCACATAAGAAAATTGATTCAAAGGTCTACTTAGTTTTAAGAAATAAGATGTACCTAATGTTTCTGAACTGCTTTTGAATTTTTGCTTCAGCTCTGGTCCACTTTGGCCTTCCACAACTTAGCTTCATCAAATGGGAGTGGACAAGCAGCTTGTAGTTTAGGATTGTACAGCAGTTGTTTTATCAAGGACTTTGTTTTCAGATCCTCAATTGGATTACCGGTGTCATATTCAGCGTGCTCCAAATAATCTGTAGCCTAAGCATTCAGGAGATGGACAATCCAATATTGTCAGGACAGAACTCATGAAAATGACAACTAATATAATACATTCTAGCAAATTAAAATTTCTGCTTTCAATACACAATAAGACTCCAATTAAAATAAAAAGATTAGTTTCATATACATCCCCTATAGAATTATTTCAGATAATCGATCAGGTTTTATTAATTTCACATGCATCCCTTCAGATTCTATTACTTGTAGCTTGACTGGCAAAGAAAACAAGGTTAATTGTTTCAGAATAACAAATTAGATGTATCTCAAGAATACATATCAGTGGAAAAATAAAATTGATATATCCAAAAATTCTTAAACGATGATATGTGGCATTTCATAGTGTTCATTCATGATTTAAGTTCATGTAGCATTTCCTAATGTTCTTTTCAGAAATAACATTTCATTATGTTTGGTTATTAACATAATAAAGGTTTGTTTCTCATTTTAAAAAATTCACCCATGTTGACTAATACTTTAGCATTCGATTGAAACAATGTTTCACAATCAAACAAAATAATATCCAAAATGGATTATTTATAAAATTTAAAATCCAATGTATATGTGAAAATGATTTAAACTATAGGGGATATTTATTTAATGTACCATAAATAAAATTCAGCACTTAAATAAGGAATTAGTGTTCTAATATTCACCTTCACACAGCCTCGAGGACAAAGAGATATGTGAAGTACAAGTTTCTAACACGATCAGGATATCTCAAGACACGATCATACAGCAACGGGAGATTTTGACCCCACTGAAATGAAATTTGCACAAGGAAGAGAGCCTTTAATTATATTAATGGAACAAATAATCCCACAAGATAAGCAAAATTACTTATCCCTCTACCCACCATGGCAACTAAAACCAAGCAACTTTACGAACACTGTTTAACCAAGATAGTCACCACCACCAATATCATATCAGTATAATAATGGTTGGAATCCTAGACTCAATTAACAGATTAATAAGAAATTCACAAGTGACAAAAGATTTAAGCCATTAGACAGGCTTTCCATATAATTATCCTTTTAGGACAGAAACAGATTTGTACATATAAAACCATCCAGCCTGGAACTCAGGGCTCTTAGCCATTGAGATGTCTTGTCAGGATCCATGTGTATAAAATTGTTTGTTGGATGAGAGTTAAACGAAAAATAATATATAAAGAAAAAGAAAAGGGAAATAATAACAATAACAATGAATTTAGATTAATACCGAGTTTGTAGCTTCATCAAGAAGATAATCAGCAGCTAAGTGGACTGTAATAGAGGAGTGAAGACCAGATATCAACTTGTACAAAATTCTTTCTTCCTGGCATAACTCTTCAGATGGATCTGGAAAATTTTATAAAATGACAAAATATTGTTGAAATAAGGATTTATAATTATGATAATTTTTCCATGCTAGGAAACTAAAAAAGGTCCCAAAAAAAGATAACAAATACAAAACATGAATTAGAACCCACAGAAGAGATGTTACTTAAATTGAACAATAGATTTCAACCCACAAGATTAAGCACGAGCACAAAACAAATATTTATTCAGAACCTTCAAACCCACAATTATATTGCAATTCTCATCAAATACACTAGGTTAGCAAAAGTAAGCTCACAACATCAGAAAAGAGGAAACTACTTTAGAATGAATAAGGATGTTTAGTCCAACATCAAATAATTCCTTTTTTTCCTTTTGGTTATGAGTCGACTAATGTTTCATCCAGGAAAACTTCATGCAGTATTTGAGCCTAGAATTGTACAAACTCAAAACCATTCTTGCACTCGTAATTGTCACATTAATGCTTCACTTTAAAATTATTGGTGCAGTAAGACTTTCTGCAATGATATATTTTTTTTGGGAAATCATACAGGAATAGAGTAACAGAAGATCAAATACATCAATATTTTTTAAAACAAAAAAATGACTTTATCTTAGATATTGAACATTATATGAAAGAGAAAAAAAAGAGCTTACATTTGGGGCAGTTTTCTGCGTAAATGGCATCCCAAATTCTTTCCTGGCAGATGGACCAGTATAGCCAGTATATCGTTCAGGATTGAGTTGAAGATTTACATATGTCATCTCCGCTGCAATGTAGATATGCAACAAATTGTTACACCAAAGCTTCAAGATTAAAGCCAAATAACCATACAACTGTTTCAACGAACAAAATAACTAAGCATATGTTGTGTTCATGATTGCAGTATTGACCTCCCACACATTATATACACACACATATATATTAAGGGGAAAAAAAAAGATGATACTTGACAACTAGAAGGAAAGGAGTTAAACAACAAAAATTATTTTTCCAAAAACAGATCTAAAGTTGGTAATTTGAGAAGGAATAGCAAAGATACATACCATTGTCTGTCTCATCATCA
>CM017579.2:20018745-20072012 GCA_007844105.2 Rhamnella rubrinervis | reverse complement strand
CTAAACTCTAATGAAAAACAGTCCTTATTAATTTGGTAGGAAATATTGAAGACCGCATAAAGACATGCACTGACCATGCAGTTTTCTTATGCAAACAATAAGAATAAAACTTTTATCACAATTTATATTAGAACGCAAATATTATGGTATGTTTTTATTGGTTATAGAATTACACGTAATCATAAAAGTATATCATATCACTTGTATTATAACTCAAGTTGTGTTAGTACTTAACTGTATAAAATGATTCTTTTAGCCGGCCGGCCTCTATGTAACATGTATGCATATAAGTACATATTAGATCTTTGGTTAGGTCAATATGATAAATTTAAAATGTAGAAGATTATTAATGTTATTCCACTTGTCTGTTTTACAACCACTTGTCTGTGGGATTACAGCTGTGATTAATTGAAATAGAATAATGGATCTGTTTTGGTAACATCTTATTTTTTATGTAGAAGGGATTAGATCTTTGTTTCAATTAATTTGTACTCATTGTTTAACAAACAAAAAATTTTGAAAAGAAATGAACATGAGAAATTTGTATAAATTGTTTTGTTTAAAGTGCTTTAGATCAAACAAATTGTTTTAATTTGAATTTTTATAAAGCTTAATTAAAGTTGTATCAATATGATTGTTCAATTCTGTTCTTTCTACTACTCTTTTTCTCTTTTATGTAATAAAATTTTTCATCACAATTTATATTAGAATACAAATGATGTGGCATGTCTTCATTAGTTGGGGATCACAAATAACTCATAAAGCTACACATATATTACATGTAACAAATAAAATCATTTTGGTCTGCTCTGTTTCTTACTCTGTTTTCTCCAGAAACAGCATATCTACTTTCCTTTCTCAAAGGGTAAATTTTTTTTCTTGAAATGATCCATTGAAATTCGGATTGAGATGTAAACAACGGCTATTAACTCAATTACATACAAAAATAAATAAATAAATAAACAAAACCATTACCGCAAGACATAAATGATCTCTGTTAATGTTGAACTTTGTTGCTTTGGTAATCTATTTTATTGCTCGTTTAAAACTGGGATTGAAGGTAATTAACAACACTCTTATTAAGTTGAAAAGCCCTGGAAATAATGTTTCCAGATATATCAGGAACCGAGCCAAACACCGCATTCGCAACAGTAATCGCACCGGGATTTTGGCTGCTGAGAGGCAAATAGCAGCATTGCCTGATCCAACATATCTCTGATAATGAACCAAACCAATAGGGAATGCAAACACATCACCCTAGTGCAACACCTTGGTGATGTGCCGGTTCTCAGGGCTCGAAGTTATGAACCCGACTTCTGTTGAAGCAGTGGCAATTTTGCCATAAACAAATATATGTTTTACTTTAGAGTTTGCAAAGCTGCTTTGTATTTCCCAATGAAAGATTAGTTTTTATTGTTGTAGGACACGTAAACTTTCTGTTTTAGGTTGTAAGAAATAGGCAATGATGTATTTTGTTCTTAAAAATTGAAACTTTGTATCCCGTAGGCTTTTGGTATAAAAGCCATTTCTTTTTTCAATGAAAGTAGCAACCTTTATGCCATTTTCGTGTATCCAACTCACAGCCATATTTTCTCTACTTTATCTTCAGAAAACAGAGCATAAACACAGCTAAAGTCGAAACCTTTATGCATTGTTTCTTCTTGCAATACCCATACCCGTTTCTATACTTAATACCCTGTTTTGCTGCCATAAAACAGAGAAACAACCAGCTCCTACATACAAAGTAAGTAATTATTTCATACTACATATAGGCGAAGTATATATACAAGTATGATTATGCAGGAGTGAAACGAACAAGGACGAAATAAACAAATCTTCAATTACCTTGGAGCATAATCAATACGAACGAGTGAAATTCAAGAGTGTTAAGTCCTTGCAATTGGAACACAGTGACTGGAGTCACTACTGAGCCAATAGGATTCGATGTGTTTCCGGTTTTGTGAAGTCCACTGAAAGCAAAATCATTAGCTCCAACTGTCTTTGGATCTTTGCAGGCTATTCCGTTCACGTGAGTGTGGGGAGGGGGGAGGTGGGAGTGGTGGTTAGTTCCCCATGGAGCATAATCAATACGAACGAGTGAAATTCCAAGAGTGTTAAGTCCTTGCAATTGGAACACAGTGACTGGACTACTGTCTTTGGATCTTTGCAGGCTATTCCGTTCACATGCACTGCCAATTCCCCATAACAAGTAGAAGACAGTTTTCTTTTATTTTAGCAGCCCATACAAAGTAAGTAATTATTTCATACTACATATAGGCGAAGTATATATACAAGTATGATTATGCAGGAGGAAAGGAACAAGGACGAAATAAACAAATCTTCAATTACCTTGACTCGTTAGATCTGCGACACAGAAATCTTGAAGACGACTGTGATCAGATGCCAACACCATTGACAAAGACAAAGCAAGAAACATGAAGATGGCGGTGCTAAATATTGCCATATGTCCACGAATGTTTGAGTTTTCAATGCAAACTGTGTTCAATTTATATAAATTGTGTGGCTATAGATATATATGTGTGTTTTGTGTATATAAAGAAACAGAAAGTCTGGTATCCACGGAAGGCACTGAAATAGGCAAAAGGTCCCTAACTTTCCCATAAATTGTGTATACGCAATTTTGTTAGTTTAGTAGCATGACCGCGTGCTACATTAGAAGTATAATGTCCTTGGCTCGTGCAAGAGTGCATGGTAGTTTTAGGGTTATAAGTGGGCAGAGCTTGGCCAATTGTGTTTATGCAATAGGGAACAGAGTAATAGCCATTTCTCCATGCGCAGCTTCAATGAATAATTTGGCGTCAAATTCTTTATAGCTTGAATCAATATGTTTATATATAGAGGGTAATAAATAGTGGTTTAGTTTAGAACAAAAAGGCCATTATTCTGCATAGCATCTTGTTAAACTTTGTAGACTCGGTATTATTAATGTGATTTATTCTACAAAAAAATTTGACACTTGAGGTAATGATATATGAATAATAAATTGTAGGAAATGAGTGAGTAATATAAAAGGGTTGGGAGTGACCACAATCCATTAATATATAAGAAGCTAATGATGAGTACCTTAGAATCAGGGTCCAATCAGAGAAAGAACTTCAGAATAGAAGGCTCCACATCTTTGATTGAAAAACTTGGAAAACAATGTAATGACACGTGTCAACATTACAATGATTCTGTCCAAAACATGAAGATGTCACCACGGAATTCATATATTCTACTCTATATATAAACAGCTTTCAAAGTTATTATTGTAGTGATATATGTATACCCATTCTTTCCACTTTTTGGTGATTATTGACAGCAGGAAGATGTTGTCTTGACATCCTCATGTGGCTTAGCGGCTAAGACATCAAATTTCACTTACAAAAAAATAAAATAAAATAAGCTAAATAAAAAAGTGTGACAAAATATCAAAATTGATGAACCTGGTGTTATACATGTTTTTAGATTATGCATCACAATTTGTGAGTTTTCACAGGCTCATTTATAATGTTGACTGACTGTCCATCATTGTCAACGTAGATGGCATGTCATTAAAATTGTAGTTCTCAACTTGTGACAATGAGTTGTGCTTTAAAAAATTTTAATCCCCTACTTTGATACATAACTGAATAGCCTAGATTTGGTTTGGTTGAATTTTGAGGTTTTTCTTTTTTTTTCTTTTTTCCTTTTTTTTTTTTTTTGTGCTTTTGTGATTGCCCAAATTGATTATTTAGTAGTAAAGAAAACGCAACATGCGTCCGCTAGATAAATAATGGCCCATATTCAATAACATGTCTTCATTAATGTACGCGAATTTTGGACAAGTTTAGATTTTCTTTTTCTGGCTAGAAAGATAAGCTGGTAATCAATCATCTAGAAAATAAGAAAAGGTAACCAAAAATAAAGTAAAATAAAGCAGGGAGAAAAAGCATCACATCATATATAAGCTACTGAATACAAAATAATATCACCATTCAAATCAAAACAAAAGTATTGTCACCAAAACCGATCTCTTATACAAATGACCCACAATCAATACACATCAATATGTCAAATCTAAATTGACCTTGCGCGGCCAACAGACAATCACTCGCTGAGACTAAGCCAAGAAGAACATACCATATTTTAGACAATCTGAACAGAACTACGAAGACACATCATTCAGCAACTTCCTCTTCTTCCTCCTCCTCCTCGTACTCCTCATCAGCGGTTGCATCCTGGTATTGCTGGTACTCAGCCACCAGATCATTCATGTTACTCTCTGCCTCAGTAAACTCCATCTCATCCATTCCCTCACCAGTGTACCAGTGCAAGAAAGCCTTGCGCCTGAACATTGCCATGAACTGCTCACTGACCCTGCGGAACATCTCCTGAATCGAAGTTGAATTTCCAATGAAAGTCGATGCCATCTTCAGACCCTTGGGTGGGATGTCACACACGCTGGACTTAACATTATTCGGAATCCACGCAACAAAGTAGGAGGAGTTCTTTTCTGGACATTAATCATCTGTTCGTCGACTTCTTTGGTGCTCATCTTACCACGGAACATGGCAGAGGCAGTTAAGTACGGGCCATGGCGTGGATCAGCAACGTCCACGGATCAGCTGGATTCTTAGTTTCTTGAATCTTCACCAGTATCAATACTCAATCATCAAGCAACATCCTCATAAAGTGATATCGAAGACCAAGGCAACCAGACAAGGATTGATCGCAGCTGATGATGATGTTGTCCATCATTATATTTCCCACAAAGAATATCAATGGCAAGGGCATGCCATGAAAGCCCATATTTTCAATATCGATCTGATGAAGCGTTAGGCTTTGTAGTTGGCATATATGTGCAAGGGAAGGACCTGATCAGTAGTGCCTCTTGCCGCCCAGGCGACTGTTTATATACAAACATGTATGCCATATGGTAAGTGTCTGAGGTTATAGAGAGGTCGTCAGCCTGGTAGTTTCCATGAGTAAATATTATATATATATATATATATGTATGTATGTATTGATATTGGTAGTTTCCATGAAGCTAGTTAATGAAATGGATGGCACAAATAAGATATACTTGCGTATAATATATTATTAATGCGAAACCGTGTTATGTTTGACAAGATTACTATCGTTGACATCTCTCTATATCTCCTCTTAATCATATATAGATTATTAATTAACTTATAGCTTAAACTTTTGAAAATAGTATCAATTTAACTCCTACAAGTAATACTATTTTTCTTACTGTTGTCACTCCACCTAATATCATGACATTGACAATAAACCTATAAGAAAAGATTTAGTCAAATGATGAAATTTGTTTGCAGCTACATCATGCCTGTATGTACGTACCTTCGTCACAATAGGGTTCTGATGCCTTGAAAGGACTTCATTAAATAATCTGAAGCATAAAGAATGTAGTCATCAGATTGAGTAAGCTAGTTTAGAAGGTGAGATTTGACAACATTTAAAAAATTTATTTCAAAAAAAAAGAAGATAAAAGCATTTTTGCCTTAATTTATGTAGTGCAATTGATAGATAGGTTTCTAAACTAACAGGAGTATCTAATGAATAAAGTTTGTCAAATGGTATGCGTTGGAGTCGTATACCTGTCAACACACCCTCCAAAATTATAGATTAATATACATATTAAGGCTTGGTATGGTATTAACATAGATTTTAAGATAATAAACTTTAGCTGTGCTGACGAAAGAATTAGCTCAGAAATCAAGCTAGGTGTTTGGTAAATTGTTGTTTCAAAATTTGCATTCGAGTGTTTGGTAAATATAAGTATTTTATTACTGCGTCTATTTATAATTACTAAAATGGATATTGATTACAGTATTATAATATTGTCACTGGTACTGAAGAGGGTTAAAATTGATATTTTAGTAGTTATTAATTGGAGAAGCTATAAGCGGAGTCTGGAAGGCTGCCTTGTAACTTCTTCTATTCTACAAAATCAGGACTGCCGTTGGATCATTTTTGAATTTCTTACCCTTCTACAGATCTAACGGTTGATACAACCTATACCATATAGTGTATCTTGTATTATAAAATTTGCCAATTTGTAAAGTGACTTTTTTTTTTTTTTAATATTTTGTACGGAAAGCATTCACAATAAAATAACACAGAGAGAGAGAATTTTGTGCGCTGTCATGCACGACGCTTGTTTTCCAAACAATATAAAATCAACAAAAAGTAGCTTCCCTTTTAAGTCTTCTAAAATGAAAATGCAAACCACTAAGAAATTTCTTCGCTATGATTAAGAAGGTTCATTTTCAAGTCTAAATACCAGCACGTGTATTTTCTCTTCGAGGGCAGCCCTGATCCACATAAACACACTTTGATGAGAGAATTTGGTTATACATGTAATTTCGGTAAAAGCCAGCTGGAATTATTGAGTGTATTTTTTACCATCAATTAACAAATAATATTAATAATTTCTAAAAAGGAGGACATATAAATATATCATTTTCCCTAAAACATGTTCATTAATTAAGGATATCCTAATTAACATATTTAAAAGTATTAAAATCACTGAAATTTAAAATAAAAATAAAATAAAGAAGAAGAAGATTAAGATTAGATCTTAGCCATTCATATGAAAAACGATTCTGACATATATCTAAACATTTTTCTCCCACCGTTTACATTCTCCTCACTATTTTATTGAACATTTATGCAATCCTAATGGAAAACACGTACTCTAAATATTTTCACAAATTAAGCACACTAAAATATCAAAGGTTGAATGTTGCCTAAAATAGTACAAATATATTACTGGCATCATCCTAACTATTAGGATGATCATCTATTATTCGGAACAAATTGATCCACTAATTGCATATAGATCTGAGGGCTCCCTCGTAAGCAAAGTACTCATTTTCTTGCGTGTATCTATAAGCTTTTTCCCATTCATGTATTTCCGTACTACTTCTCAGTAATCCTTCTAGATCCATTGCAACTTCTCTCATGTTAGGTCTTTCCTGGCTTTTAATCTGCAGACATCTTTTGCGATACTGGCAACATACTTTAGTTCCTCCACATTTCCTTCAATGATTATATCATCATCGATAATCTCGAGTAATCGATCGTCTTTCATAGAAGAAACGAAGAACTTGGCCAGATTCCTTTCATTCTCAGGTCTACGCAAACACCACGCTTTCTTGCCAGTTAGTAGCTCCGCCAAAACCACTCCAAAACTGTATACATCACTTTTTCTGTCAGTTGGCTCGTTTGCATGTATTCTGGATCTAAGTATCCCAGTGTTCCTTGTACAACAGTTGAAAGTTGAGTTTGGTCCAGAGGAATCAACCGTGAAGCTCCGAAGTCCAGAAACTTTTGCTGTGAAACTTTCATCAAGGAGTATATTACCAGTTTTCACATCTCTATGTATAATGGGCGTAGAAGTTGCAGAATGCAAGTATGCTAATGCGCCCGCGGTATCTGTTGCTATCTTCAGTCTCAATTCCCATGGAAGTGGTGAATATCCTTGGCCTTTGTTGTGAATATGTTCAAAAACAGTCCCATTGCTAATGAACTCAGAAACAAGTAAAGGCACTTCTGTCTCTAAACAACAACCAAGCAGCTTAACCACATTCCTATGGTTGATTTGCAAAAGCAT
Organism: Rhamnella rubrinervis; assembly: GCA_007844105.2. Lineage (NCBI taxonomy): Eukaryota > Viridiplantae > Streptophyta > Magnoliopsida > Rosales > Rhamnaceae > Rhamnella > Rhamnella rubrinervis. The sequence continues at coordinate 20,064,394 of CM017579.2, read as the reverse complement.
AACCACCTCATTGATGAATTGTTCGTTAACCTTATGGGCACCAAATTTGGACTTCTTAATGGCAACCACCTTGTTATTTGGTAATGTTCCTTTATAAACTATTCCACAGCCTCCTTCACCAACAACTCTGCTGGCATGGTAATTGTTTGTTGCCTTCTTCAATTCTTCTTCACTAAAGATCTGTGTTGTTCCATGAGATTGTCTACGGCCTGAGCTTGAGTACAGCTTTTGTTGTAACGCTAAACCACCATTTTGTTCAAAGAACTTCTTTTCAATTTGCTCACCTTTCTTTTCTTCATTCCCCAGCAAAATATTGAAATAACAACTAATAATGCTATGCTTGCACCTGCATGATTTCAATCAGCATAACCTATATTTAAAATCATACTCTTGAATGTCTTATGCTTATGTTCGATAACGATACAATAGAGAGTTGAGTTGTAAACAAAATATATACCTCTGTGTTTGCACAACTAGTTAATTTATAGAATTTTCATAGGAAAGACTAACGCTTACTAGGATCCTCGATCCTCTGCTTGTTTTTCCTCTACTTGTTATTCAATCTAGCTGTGTGTTATCAATCAATTTGTATAATAAACAGTCCTCTAATCAGCATAACTTTTTAACTAAAATTTAAATTGATAATAAACATGTAAGCAAACCATTTTTTAGTGCAAAAAACGAAGCTGAGACAGAGACAGTAAAAAATGAAAAACAAGCAGAGGACTTGTAAAATTACCGAGGTACCTATATTATTGAATACTACATAGATGAAACTAAAATATCATTGAGTACTGCATGTGTAATAAAAAACGCTAGAAGCATGAAAAATCAAACTTAATTTCTTGTCAAAGCAAGTGTAAAGCCATTTCATTTAAAATAAAATCCAATTAAGCACTGCATGTATATATATATAGGAATAGGAGAATACACTTACCCAGTGTAATAAACAGAACTTTCCTGCTACGATCGCCAGGAATAATACTGCTTTCGTTGCAGGCCGTTCCATTATTAGCTATAGTGTACCCCTTTGGACATGATATACACTTCCACGTCCCTTGTAAATTTTCGCACACTCCAGGACCGCACGGGTTTGCTGGAAGTTTGCATTCATCAATATCTGAAAATTAAGAAAGTATATACGAATTAATTATGAATTAATGTCATATATTGGAAGGGGACCGTTCCTCCTTTCCAGATTTTTGACAAATTTTTAAACAAAGTATTTTAGCCCTTCATTTTTCATATCCAACAATGAATAGAAGTTCATCCATACTTGAACAGAAAAGATTAAAAATAAATAAATAACTAAATAAAAGCTACAACTTAGTAAAAGTTATAACGACATGCTCCGTTAGATTATTTGTCAAAATACTATTTTACATTAAAACCTCCACAAATCCACATACCACATATCTCATAATTTAAATGCGAAAAGTTTTTAAACGCGTGAATAAATATATTATTTTAAAATACAAAAAAAGCATGCGTAGTTGGCTTTTGAAAACAAAAATAAAAACTATTATTAATTGATAAAAAAAAATTGGAATTTATATTATTCTCCAACAAAGAACCAAAACACTGTTAAATTAATTATATTGTATTTATTGTATATATGTACCTCGACAACCGTGTAGGTAGTAAGGATTGCCTTCAAAACCGGTCAAGCATCGGCACCGGTAATCACCAGATCCGTCGTGGACGTCAACACACTCGCTATTATTTTTGCAGGTGCAGTTGTTTCTCTTTTTGGCACCATCACAGCTCACCCTCTCGTTCCCAATCGCCCAATTAATAACCATTGGAAGCTTTTCTGTGGACTCCAAATCTTTGAAACTGGTATTGTTCGGAGAATTGAACTTGGTTTCATCGGTAACGAAGGCATAGCTACATGGGTTAGATTCCAATATTTGAGAATGATTATAATAGCTATTCAATAGCACGGTAACATTTTTATGTCCGTCGGCGATGGTAGCTTTGCAACACCCAGCGCCAGAGCAAGACTCGCTTGCAAAGCTTGTGGTTTTGTTACCACAGAATGATATACAACCAGTGGCATATCTCTCCTCACTTTCTGCGTCTTGAACCAATGCATAAGTATCGCAGCCAATTGCATAGAACTTGTTTTTGGTAGAAGAGATGGTGTATTTGGAGAACTGAATGGAAGGTCGGTTTCCTAGGGTTCGATTTCCCGACTTAATGTAGCAATCTTTGGCTATGAAATGCATGACACTCAACTCACCTTCATCAACGGATATGTTAGTAACTTCGATATTACTTTCCCCTAGAAAAGCTTTTGGAGGATTTAAAGATGTGTTGCAGGTGATTAAGAATGTGTCGTCCAAGTAGGTTTTATCATCCATTGCGAATGGAAATGGAACATCTACATCGCCGCATCTTTTACTCCAGTCGGATTGTTGTCCTGCTGTTGCAGCAGCTAAAACAACTAGTATTACTACGATGGCCAAAGAGAATTGCTCGAGTAGTATCCCTGTGAGACCATGCGTAGTAACTCCATTTTCTCAAAGTAAAAGCCATAATTAAGTATTTAGATATATATTATTGCTTGTGAAGAAGTATATATGTGTTTGTGTGCGCACGTTGTGTGGAACGTAGCAAGTCCTTTTATAACCAACGGGAATGGAAGAGATATAGATGTTGAAACTCTATATTTTTCTTACTTTTGGTCATGATTACAATAATTTTCTAATCGTCTAATTTACGGTGAAGGAGGTGCTACTCGAAGACCATTCGATACATAATAGTTTGACTAGGTCATAGATCCCATGTGTATAGTACTCACATAACAGGCATGCATACTTTTTCATCTTTCACATCTAATGTGCTTTCAAGTATAATAGTCAATTGGTTTTACCAAAAAAAAAAGTATAATAGTCAATTGGCGCTCAGAATATGACTTATTAGGTAAGGTTAGGCTTCAGCTTTCGGGCGCAAATTTTTGTATGCATTAATTTTCAGATTTACCTTAATTTGTACGTCTAACCATCACTTAGGCTTTTTCATCTACGGAAAATATATCACTAGTCATGGTTGTATAGGTTCTCTCTTAATTTAAGAACCATTCGTTGAAATTTATTGATGCAAAGCATTTGATTTAATTCAACCAATGAAGTTTGAAACAAATTGGGACGTCCAATTAAGTTTCAGAGAAAATTAATTATTGGAGACAGTGACAGGGCATATAGTGCATCCCCATTTACGGGGCGCCTTTCCCTTTGAATACGTTTCACAGCTTGATTCTAGTCCGCTTTTCTACTCTATTTTTTTTTCTTTCTATTTTAATAAAAAACAAGAGATAAAACGAGTTGTTTTATATGCCAAGTCAAGTCTTCTTCTCTTGTTTTGGTAACACATCCTAACCAAGTCCCTGGTCGAACAAGATTAAAGTGGTTACCAAAACTTAATATGCGGAAATTGCGGAAAAATTTAAAACTTATTCAATCATATTGGCATAGACAGTGACAGTCAAACTCATACTTAGACTACTATTAAATGCTTAAATAATTATCACAAAATATTATAGTAACTAATTAAATACATAACTCCCAACATAATAATAAAAATATTAATAAGTTAAGTCAAAGGATTATAACTATACTTCAACACACATCCAACCACATTAAAAACACTTCAATTTAATAGGAAAATAGTTCTCAATTGAAAATGAAATAAAAACAATATCACCATTAGGTAGACAACTTTATTGATTTATTTAGATACCCTCGAGGAACCTCCTCGAGCTACCGTGTCTATCATCCCACAAGCTCGGTAAGTATAAATCAAGCTGCTCACCTAAAAAGAAAATAAGAAAAACGTGAGTTTACAAAACTCGTAGAGGCTCCCAAAAAATTCATACAAAGCGTCAAAGCATACATATAACTTCAAATAACAAACTGATCATAAACTTGCTTAATCATAAATGTCTTACATACTTGAAGATTCATAACATTTCATAGCTCATCATAAACTTATAACATAATCAAAAAGAAAACTTGTAATGCATGCATGATTAATGAGCTTATCACATAATGGTTGGATTTCTAAACAAATTCTCAAAGGGTGCATGCATCTCAATCTCACTTATAACATAACACCGTAAGCATTTCGTCTTACTTATAAACACATGGTTTGTCATGATCAAACCTCAAACTTATATAAAGCTTCAAAATACTAAACTAAATGTAATGTGCTCATAAATCGTTCTATTTTGTGCATGCATGTATGTATTATTAATTGTTCAAATAAACATGCGTAGATCACATATACATATCATACTCATCAAATTCATGCTATAACAATAACAAAATTTCCAAGACATGTTATCCAATAAACACATATGAAAATTGCACAACAGTGTATTGTAAAATTCATAATAAATTCAATACTCATCCAAATCACATGATTCCAAAAGCACTAGGATCTCTTATATGTCTCGGATGAGCCAAAATTTTCTCATAATTTTTAAAAACAAGTAAATATTTAATATCTATTTTTTAATATGAACTGTCACATAAATTCTACAGTGAACCAGAGACGATCAAACATTTTTAATAAATTACACAAAAATCTTTTCTGCCAAAACCAGCGGCAATAAAACCATAGCAAGTAAAGGTAGCTGTATAAATTCTTTCATTCCAATCCAGGCAAAGAAACCTAACATGCTTATCCAAAAATCATAACAGTCTCAGTATTCCAGCAGCAATGCCTTAAACTTCAAAAATCCATAACTTATTCATTACAGACCGAAAAATAGAAATTTCAATTTGAAAATGTTCATAAATCTCTTAAGTCCAAACTGTAAAAGTTTCAAAGGAAAATAAATCCATATGCCCCACGAAATTATACAGAAAACACTCATTGGTCATAATTTTCTAGATTGACAGTATGAGCTTCGAAAAATTATAACTATTTCTACAAAAATCCGATTGAGGCGAAACAAAAAGGAGAATATTCGTAGAGGATAGATCTAATGACGAAAAATATATACAAAAATATTAAACATATATTGGTATTTCAAAAATCCATCAAACTCATCAAATAGTATATAAATCGTAAATCTCTTCTTAATAATAAAAAAAAATAAACATAAATAATAATAATATATATAAATCATCCAGAAAATCATTAAACAAAAAGATGGTTTAGGAAAAACCTACCTTAAACTCTTGAACTCCTCAACAGATCTGAAAAGTTCCTCGTCGAAAACCAAAATGAACCAAAGCGTCTTTTTGAATAAAAGAATGAGAGGAAGAAGAATTGATAATGCATGGTTCAGAGAAAAGAACATAGGCAGGGAAAAAGAACACATCTTAAGCTTATATCTTTGCCTTTAAATAGCAGTTTCTAGGATTTTGTCATTAATTACGAATTAATAACACTTTCCTAAAATTCATAGTCAACGTCATAAATACCATAAATCAAATTCATTGCATACCATATTTCTGAGAATTTATTTAGTAATAAATCAAAGTATTAAAACCATTTAATGGCAAAATTAATACCAATTAGGGTTTGAAACCCTAACACATATTTGAGGGTCCCACCACAACTATCTACCATTTAAAAGAATTTCGTCCTCGAAATTAAAGAAAAAACATACAATAAAAACTTAAACCTAACTTGATTTCTAAACAAGTAAAAGCTTACATTAGTTGTCAAACAAATGAGGATATTTTCTCTGCTCCTCATAGGTTAAGTCTTGCGAATCTCCAAGCGGATCATGCGAGCACGCGTGTAAAGGATCGAATACATACCTTCGGCATTGAAGCGTGGAACACGTTATGAACACGAAGATTGGGAGGTAAGGCCAAGCGATAAGCCACATCACCAACTCTCTTAAGAATTTCAAAGGTCCGATGTAGCGTGGACTTAATTTTCCCTCTTCCGAACCTCATTATCCCCTTCATGGGTGCTATTTTTAGGAACACTTTATCTCCAATGTAAACTCCATTTCATTTCGGTTGTCGCATAACTCTTTTGTCGGTCTTGGCGGTTTGATTCTTTCTCAATCCTTGAAACCACATCTTGGGTTTGTTGTAGAATTTCAGGTCCAACAAGCTTCGCCGCTTACTTCATCCCATGTATAGAGGATCTACACTTCCTCTCATACAATGCCTCGTAAGTGCCATGCCAATAGTTGCTTGAAAAATATTGTTGTACGCAAACTCTACAAGTGGTAAATGAGCTTCCCAAGAGTCCTTGAAGTCTAACATACAAGCTCTCAGCATGTCCTCCAATGTTTGTATAGTCCTCTCAGACTGTCCATCCATTTGTGGATGAAAAGCCGTCTTTGAACTTCAATTTTGTTCCATAACTCCATGCAAACTTTTCCAAAACATCGATGTAAAGCGGGGTCTCTATCGGATACAATAGAAATAGGCACTCATGCGGTCTCACGATCTCATTAGCGTAGAGTTGAGCAAATGATCCAATGAGTAAGTCGCTTTATGGGTAGGAAATAAAGGACTTTGTAAGTCTATCCACTATTACCCACACAACATTTAACCACGGAAGGTTTGAGGTAATCCAACCACGAAGTCCATGGTAATGTGCTCCCACTTTCATAAAGGAATCATCAATGGTTTTAACAAACCTGATGGTCTTTGGTGTTCCGCCTTGACTTGTTGACAAGTTAAGCATTGCTTTCAACAAATTGAGCAACTTCCTTCGCATGTTTGTCCACCAAAATGTGCATTTCAAGTCTCTAAACATCTTCGTGCTTCGGGGATGAATAGAGTATGGAGTCTGATGAGCTTCATCATAACTTCATTCTTCAATTCATGATCATTAGGTATGCAAAGACGATCTCCGAATCTTAAAGTACAATCACCACAAATGTTGAAATCTGGTCTCCTTCCCTCGAGTACTTCATTTCTTATCTTTAGCAAGTTAGAATCTTGTCGTTGTCGGTTTGATTCTTTCGATGATAACAGATTGCACCTCGAGAGTAGCTTTAAAGTGGTCGAGTGTTGTCCAATGACTACTTCATATCTAGCTTCCTTAAATTTCTAATATCTGTCTTTGCTTGGTTATGAGGTTGGCACTAAAACCAGCATACATCCTACTCAATGCATCTGCCACAGAGTTTGCTTTTCCCGGATGGTAGTCAATCACACAATCATAATCCTTAACCAATTCCAACCATCTTCTTTGCCTCATATTCAAATCTTTTGTGTAAAGAAATACTTCAAACTCTTTGGTCGGGTGAAAATTTCGCATTTCACTCAGTAGAGATAATGCCTCCAAATTTTCAATGCAAAACTAGCAAACAAGTTCCAAGTCATGTGTAAGGTAGTTTCTTTCATACAACTTCAATTGTCGTGATGCATAAGCTATCACCTTTCCTTCTTGCATCAGACACGCCTAATACTAGTTCCGTGTCCACTATAAATAGTGAACTTCTCATGCTCGTTGGTATGGATAGCGGGTGCGAAGAATCAATCTTTTCTTAAGTTCTTGAAAACTCTTCTCACAAGCTTGGACCAAATGAACTTAACATATTTCTTTGTCAACTCAGTGAAAGAGAAGCGATCTCGAGAATCCTGAACGAATTTTTGATAGTAACCGGTAACCAAAAACTTCTTACTTCTCCAACATTGGTCGGCGTCTTCCAATCTTGAACTGCAGCAACCTTATTCGGATCGACTTCTATTCCCTTTTTAGAAACCACATGACCAAGAAAGGATATGGTTTCTAACTAAAATTCACACTTCTTGAACTTTGCAAACAAACTCTTTCTCTAAGTCTTTGCAAGCCGGATTCAAGTGTTGCTCGTGTTCTTCTTCATTCTTGGAGTATATTAGGATGTCGTCGATGAAAACTATTACGAACTTATCCAAATAGTCCTTAAATACCTATCCATGAGATCCATGAAAGCGTGAGAGGCATTTGTCAACCCAAAAGGCATTACTAAGAACTCGTGGTGGCACCGGTCGGAATGCACTCTTGGGTATATCTCCTTCCTTTCTCCTCAATTGATAATACCGGTCGAAGATCTATCTTGAGAATACTTGAGCTCCTCGCAACTGGTCAAATAGATCCTCAATCCGCGGTAAGGGATACTTGTTCTTGATCGTTACACGATTGAGTTCTCGATAGTCGATACACATTCGCATCGTGTCATCCTTCTTTTCACGAACAAAATAGGTGCTCCATGGTAATACACTTGGTGAATAAAACCCTTATCCGATAGATCTTGTAATTGCTGTTTGAGTTCCTTCGGTTCTACTAGTGCCATTCTATATGGAGTCTTCGATATTGGTGCGATTCTGTATCATTTCGATTGTGAACTTCTACTTCACCGGCACTCCGGTAGATCTTCGGAAAACATCTTCAAAATCTCGAACAACCTTTACGTCTATGAGCGTCGATACTATCTTGCTAGTATCCACCACACTTGCCAAATAAGCTTGACATCCTTTCTTTACACTTCTATAGCCAAGTGCGAAGAAATAACTGCGGGGTGATTTGGATCTTACTCCTTCAAATGTCACAATTTCACCTCCAAGGTAAAGAGGATGCGCCTTTACAGTAATATTAACTTCATGCATGGACATCCAATCCATGCCAAAAATGACATCAAAGTCATTCATATCAAGAATAATTAAATCAACTAATAAGGTTTTGCCTCTAAACACAACCTTGCATGACTTTAACATTTCACAAGCACACATTATAGTTCCAAAGTGTGGAAACACATAATTCAAAATCCATTTCTTGGATTTCATACAAAGATTTTCAGCAAACTTTCTAGACACAAAAGTATGTGTCGATCCACAATCAAATAAAACAAGCGCATCATGATCAGATACTAAAAGTGTACCTGCCACCATATTAGCAATCTTATCCCTTGGCCCATATGGTGCAAGTCACATGTTAGCCGCTAAGGCTTTCTCACGCCTTAAAGCGGCTTCCATGACACCAGGGCTTGTTTGATAGATACCTCATTCCTTGTACATGCCATTCTTGACTATACATAAGTCACATACAATTTAATGAAACTTGAGGAAAGACAATAAATCAAGTCTTGAAGTTTCATTCATTCACTCACTTTCATATACTTTAACCACAAAGTTACTCAACACATAATCATTGCAAAAGAATGTCAACATTTAATACATCACAAAATGTAATAAGCCTCCATATAATTCATAATAAGATAAATAATTTCAAATCAAATTCAAGTGTAACAAAACATAAGCCAAGATCATAATGTAGCATAACACGCTCATTTATTTTAATTAACTCATAAATGAAACTAAACTAAGCGCTTTAACTCCTTTCGCGGTTTCTTATTCGCTGACATCATCCCCATCTCCTTAACCTCCAACTCTCTAGGGTTTTAACAACCACCTTACTAGCAAAAGGAAGGTCTTTTTCCTTCTTGCAGGACTTAGGCCTAATTGGCCTCGAGCGAATCACATTCCTTTTCCGTTTGATGCTCCCGAACTCTTCAAAATAACTCTTACATTCAGGAGAATCGTCAATCACTTCATTATCTTCATAACCCTAACCAAGTCCCTTAGGTCGAATTCATTACATACCATATTTGCAGAGAATTTATTTAGTAATAAATCAAAGTATTAAAAACCATTTAATGGAAAAATTAATACCATTTAGGGTTTGAAACCCTAACACATATTTGAGGGTCCCACATTTTGTCTTTTTAGAGGAAAAGAACTCATATTAGAGGATAAGGAGTACTAAAAAAAAAGGTAATTGTTTCAGAAGCCAAAGTTAACTGTTTTAGAAGCCAGTTGTAAGACCGCATATTAGCTTAGGTTTTAGTATTAATTTGGGGACATTAACACTAGCCAGTATGGACCTAACCATAACTTCACCTATATATATATATATATATATATATTTGAATTAAAAGGGTCTCAATATAAATTCATCAACCTATAACTCTATCTCACTCCTCTAATAGTTCCCATCCATCTTACATTCGATGCGAGATTAAGTATACCTGAGGCATTAGTGGAGCTTGTCAAGAGTTGTGGCAGCATTAGAGAGGCTTATCAAAATTCAAATCACAACTCTCGCAAGCGAGTGTAATAAAACAATCAAATTCCTTTCTGCTAAGTCACACCTCCAAATGCACCCATATATATATATGTACCACAATAATAGATAATATCCCATTGGAGTCAAAGCTCATTGCTGAATTAAATAATTCTCTTTCAGTTCATGCTTGATAGCTTGCTTGGCATGAATTAATTTCGACCATAATTTCTTAAATTATAAGAGACAAACATGAATTAATTTCAACAATATATATGTATATATATGTTTGTCTCTTATAATTTAAGAAATTATGGTCGAAATTAATTCATGCAAAGCAAGCTATCAAGCATGAACTGAAAGAGAAATTAATTCAGCAATGAGCTTAGACTCAATGGGACATCCTATTATTGCAAAGGCAGACTATAAAGTCCATCCCAATTTTGGATGCCTTCCTATTTGAACACTTACCTCCCACAGCATTTGTGGACTTTTGTCCTCTGCTTATTTTATCAAAGAAAGAAAATAACGAATAGGACCATATCTGCTAGTCGTCTTCCTTTGTTTTGCTATAGGGTAACAAATAGCATGCTGCAGATTGAAAATTTTAGAAGCTTGTTCTTTTTTTTATTGTAACTTTGTAAGTAAATCGGCATTATTGCTATGAAAATTCCTGTTGATGTGCCATATAATAAAACAAAAGAAGAAGAAGACGAGACTTAGCATATGGTATTATTTTTCCTTACAATTGTTGATATTCTTCTTTTATTATTATTGTATGTTAAGAAATAAGAAAAGAAATTGAAGAAATGTAAGCATTTTCCTTCATTTTTCAATGCCAACTCTAATATAATAATGTATTCTTCATTCCCCAAGTCTTAGCCAGACAATGCATTTAGAAAAGAAAAAAATGAGGGCCATAAAAATAAATAAATAGTATTGTACAAAACCATTATTTGCTGAGTTGACTATAAAGAATACACGTCAATAGTCTTCCCTGGCCCTGTCTTTAGTGCTGGTGCAATGTAGCGTACGTTGGATATCAATGAATGAGGTAGAACCCACCACTGCATGAAGCACGATGGAGAATCATTTTATTATTTTTGGGTTAATTTCATTTGTCGCATCTGGGTACGTCAACCTACATAGTCTATGCACATTTTTTATTTAAACAACCTCAAATCTCAATTCTATACTTTTCAATATAATCAGATTGATCTTTTTTGTAAAATTTGTGCATTGTTTTGTAGCTTATGTATTGTTTTTCAGGAAGGCTAGAAGATTAATTAATTTATTCCCTGTAGTAATTTGATTCTTAATCATGACGCGATCACTTTATCATAATTAAAAAAGTTACATCGTAATTTAATGTTACGTCGTTTGAGAATGAAGTGTTTTTGAGAAAACATGTATTATTTGATATAACAAATTAAGCAAAATTCAATACAAGTGCTGGCCTATTAGTCCTTGTAATGTTGTTACATTTGTGGCCTACTCATTGCATGGACCTTCATTTGATACACTTGTTATTTGAACTAGGTAATAGTCATCTGTAAAAACACAGATGTTCACTTACAGATCCACATACTGTAGCATGCAGCTTTTTGTATATCATCCCCCAAAAGCTGAGTTATTTAGTAGAAAATTACCACCACACAAGATATATCATCGTGGCTCTTTCTGTGTAAAGCTTCTCTAATCAACTTCTTCGAGGTTTCTTCAGCATCGTCTAGGCTTTTAATATAATCTGACGCCTCTTGGTTGGACATCACCTGCATACGTAAAACACAAAGCCATTGATATATGCTTCCAAGCTTCGACCATAACAAAAAAATTTAACATGGTTAATTAGCTCATGGCATACATGCATTTCCTTTTTCATTTTCAGAGCAAAATTATTGTACCTAACTACTTTTATGTACTTCAAAATTGGTTTCAAAAGTTGTGTACTTCAAAATTATGCAAATTCTTGGTTGCATCTTTCGACTTGAAATTAATTTTGAAGGTCATGTCACACACCATTCGATTCCCGCCAATTCGCCAATTAATTAGCAGCTGATCGGCCACTTCTACGGATAATATCCAAATTATACCACAATGTTGATCTCTAGTAAACTATAATAGGTTAAGAAATGAGAACTCATCTTTTGCTTTTAGCCATGTTGTCAAATTCAAACTATGTAATTGTCTGTACAGAATGTATTTTTCCCTATGATTCAAATTTTATTATTCTCAATTAACTTCAACAGGAATTCCTTATGGTAAGGTATCTCTGTGGAATATATTATTAAAATGAAAGGCTAAAACATAAAGATAACTGCAAATCTTACCTTCTAAGGGCCATCACTTGCCAAAATGATGAATTCAGTATTCATGTCGATGTTTTCAATCCTAACTGTAAGCGTGGTCCACTAATAGTCATGTAATTAAATAGTTATTTTGTAGCATGTCAGTCCACATGTGTTGTTTTGGTTGGTCACCATTACCAGGTGTGGGCTGGATGCATATACTCTTGTTTATGTGGGGAAAAAGCAGAGAGAGATCGGGAAAAGGGAGGTGAGAAGCTTTCTGGTTCCCGAAAATCCCTAGAAAACATGAGGAAAAATCTGATGCTTTGTAAAGGGATTAACTTGGGTTTTGTTAGCAGCTTCTTGGAAGTTCTTGTAATCCTTGTCTCTGTAAAATTGTTTCATCTTCATAGTGGATTACTCTCAGCTGGAGGCTGGATGTAGGTACTTCATTGGTACCAACCATTATAAAATCTGTGTTTTATTTTTATCTTATATTAGCTTTGCCGCTTTATGGTTCTTTGTGTTCTTTGTGGTTGATCTTTGGATTATTAGACTTGGTTTGCTGGTTTTAGTTATTACAAAAGTGGTATGAGCTGAGCCAAGATCTGTGACAAAATTTCCTGATTTCTATTTTGTGAGAGATGGGTAGTATGAAGTTTGAGTTGTGTTGCTTTGATGGAACCGGGGATTTTGGTTCTTGGAGGAAAAAGATGAAAGCTTTACTGGTTCAACACAAGCTGCAAAAGGCTCTGGAGGAACCAAGCACACAAGGAAGTTCAAGTTCAAGCACAGCAGAGAAGGAATTGCAAGAATCTGCTTTTTCCATCATCATACTATACTTGGCGCATAACGCTCGAGCAAGTTGATGGGGAAGACACAAAGATACAAGGTATGGAAAAAGCTTGAACAACTTTATTTAACCAAATCTTTGACAAATAGAATTTTGTTGAAAGAAAAAATTTTTGGCTTTAAAATGGATACAGCCAGAAATTTGGAACAAAATCTAGATGATTTTAAGAAAATTGCTATTACGTTAGCATCCATTGATGATGAGAAAATAGGTGATGAGAGCCAAGCAATTATATTATTAAATTCTTTACCAGAATCTTATAGAGAACTGAAGCAGAATTAAGTTTGGTAGAACAACAATTACATTGGATGAGGTAATCGGCACTTCGTTCATGGGAATCAAATGAAACCAAACATTAAAGGAAATGGAAATGGAGAAAGTTTAGTTATAAAGAAGGTCAAGAGACAAAAATCAGAAATGGAGAGGTAAATCCAGATCAAAGTCAAGGAATGGTTATAAAATCGGTGTTACAATTGCCATGAAGAGGACACATCGAAAATTTTGTCCTAAGAGGAAACAAAAGCAAAAAGAAAATGAGGACCATAGAGGAGATGCAGCAGTAGTCGAGGAAGGCTATGAGAGTGGATGTGTTATTGGTGGCTACTAGTAAACACAGATATAAAATGGATACTTGATTCGGTTGTTCTTTTCACATGACACCCAATAAACTGGTTTGAAGATTACAAACAAGTGTGATGGAGGTCAAGTATTGCTTGGAAACAACAAAGCATGCAAGGTTGTTGGTTTTGGTTCAATTAGAATTAAAATGCATGATGGGATTGAAAGGGTATTACAAAATGTAAGGTATATACCGAATTGAAGAGAAATTTAATCTCTTGGAACTTTGGATTCAAATGGTTATGGTTACAAAGCGAAGGTGGAGTACTAAGGGTAACAAGAGGATCTCTGGTTGTAATGAAGGGTATCAACGAAAATGGCTTGTATATCTTACAAGGACAAACAAGATTGGGAGTTGCAAAGCGTGACTGTTGATATTGAAAGCACAATGGCATCAAAGGCTTGCACATGTTAGTGAAAGAGGGCTTCAAGAGCTAGAAAACAAGGCTTCACTGTGTGGAGATAAATTGGGGAAGCTGGAATTTTGTGAGCATTGCATATATGGAAAAGCTTCAAGGCTGAAATTCAACAAAGCAGACACATCACCAAAAGCATTCTAAATTATGTTCATTCGATCTTGGGGTCCTTCATCACATGAATCACTTGGAGGAGGTAAATATTTCATGTCCATTATTGATGATTTTTCTAGAAAAGTTTGGATTTATATTTTGAAGAGTAAAAGTGAAGCATTTCAAAAGTTCAAGCGTTGGAAGAAAATGGTTGAAGTGCAAACCGGAAAGAAGGTTAAGCACTTGAGAACGTATAATGGATGGGAATTTTAAAAGATGAATTGAGACAATTTTGTTTGGAAGAAGGCTTGATAAGACATACTACTGATAAGTATACCTCAGAAAATGGTCTTCTGAAAGAATGAACAAAACTATCTTGGAAAGGGTGAGATGTATGCTGTCTTGTCTAATGCTCCACAAAAATTTTGGTAAGTTCTGAAATACTAAAGATATCTCATTAATGAGAGTCCTTCAAAAAGAATTGGGTTTAAAACTCCGAAGAAATGTGGAATGGTACATCTCCAAAGTATGATCATATAAGGGTATTTGGATGTGGCTTATGCACATTAAACGCAAGTTCGAACCAGAGCAATAAAGTGTATGTTTATTGGCTATCCGAAGGTGTTAAAGGATATAAATTGGTTTTCGGATGCAAGTGGATCTAAAAGCATAATAAGCGAGATGTGACTTTAAGGAAGATGAGATGTATATGGGAAAAGCACATCCAAATCAATCAACTTTAAAAAGAAGAGAATGTTCGTTCAAGGTGGAGCTTCCGGTGAAGTTAAATCCGAAATTGATACTAGCGGCGAAGTTGAAGGAGCGAGCATGTAGATTATGCACCTATTCAAGAGGAAGAGCTGCGATTCCTATCAATTAATTAGAGATGACCCGTAAGACAAATAAGACCACACGAAAGATATGGTTTTTTGATATTATTTCTTATGCTTTGGCAAGTGGCTAAGGAATTAGAAGAAATGGAACCTATGAATTACAAAGAGGCAATGGTGGATAAAAACAGCTCAAAATGGATTGAAGCAATGGAAGATGAAATGGAAAGCTTGGTGAAGAATCAAACATGGATTCTTGTTGATAAACCATCAAATCAAATCGGTGGGATGCAAATGGATTTACAAAAGAAAAGAAGGAATTCGGGTGTGAGAAGGCTAGATATAAAGCAAGGTTAGTTGCCAAAGGTTTTACTCAAAGAGAAGGGATTGATTTCAATGAAATTTATTCACCGGTGGTAAGACACACATCAATTCGAGTATTGTTGGCATTAAGCGTACAATTTGACATGGAACTTCAACAATTAGATGTCAAACAAATTTCTTCATGGGAATTTGGATGAGCAGATTTACATGGTGCAACCCAGGGATTTGTTGCAAAAGAAAATGAGGATAAAGTGTGTTTATTGAAGAAATCACTTTATGGTTTAAAACAATCTCCGGTGGTATTTGAGATTTGATGAATTTATTTGAAAACAGGTTTTAAAAGAAGTTCATTTGATAGTTGTGTATATCAAGTGGATAGATGATCAAGGGCGTATTTCTTTTGTTGTATGTTGATGATATGTTAATCGCATCAACCAATAAACAAGAGATTGAAAGATTGAAGCACCAATTGAAAACTGAATTTGAAATGAAAAACTTGGGGGAGGCCAAAATGATTTTGGGAATGCAGATTTTCAGAAACAAAAGGAAAGGAAGAATGTTCATCTCTCAAGGAAATTACATCAAGAAAGTGTTGGAAAGATTTTCTATGATTGGTGCAAAATCAGTTACTACTCCATTGGCTCAACACTTTAAATTGTCTTCATTGCAATCACCATCTACTGAAATAGAGAAAATAGAAATGAGCAAGGTGCCTTATGCTAGTGCAGTTGGAAGTCTTATGTATTCCATGGTGTGCACTCACCGGACTTAGCATATGCCGTTTAGTGAGCAGATTCATGGCCAATCCAGGAAGAGCTCATTGGGAAGCAGTCAAATGGGTTCTAAGATACATGAAAGGTACTTCAGATTATGGATTACTATTCAAGAGAAGTGAAGGAAAGCAGCAAATCAATGGCTATTGTGATTCTGATTTTTCTGGTGATCTTGACAAAAGAAGGTCTTTAACAGGATATATGTTTACTTTGTTTGGAAATATTGTGAGTTGGAAAGCTTGTTTACAACGGTTGTAGCTCTTTCAACCACAGAGGCTGAATATGTGGCATTGACTGAAGCAACTAAAGAAGCATTGTGGATGCAAGGATTAGTTGGTGAACTTGGAGTTAAACAAGAACAAGTTCAGATTTTCTGTGATAGTCAAAGTGCTATATATTTGACAAAGAATCAGATGTTTCATGAAAAGACGAAACACATTGATGTGAAGCTGCATTTTCTGAGAGATATAATCTCTAGTGGTAAGGTAGCGTGGGAAGATACACACCGATGATAACCTTGTCGATATTACTAAACCAAGAACTACAATCAAGTTTAGGAAATGTTTAAACTTGATGGGGTTCTGATTTAGAATCCGTTGATTTCTTATTGAAGCATCCTTGTACAGCTGAGGTTGATATGAAGATAAGTAATTTTGTATTAGTGTACCAAGGTGGAGATTTTTGTAAACGTGGTCCACTAATAGTCATGTAATTAAATAGTTATTTTGTACAAGAATCAGTCCACATGTGTTGTTTTGGTTGGTCACCGTACCAGGTGTGGGCTGGATGCATATACTCTGTTTATTGACAGGAAAAAGGCAGAGAGAGATCGGGAGAGAGATCGGGAAAAAGGGGGAGGTGAGAAGCTTGCTGGTTCCTGAAAATCCCTAGAAAACATGAGGAAAAATCTGATGCTTTTGTAAAGGGATTAACTTGGGTTTTGTTAGCAGCTTCTTGGAAGTTCTTGTAATCCTTGTCTCTGTAAAAATTGTTTCATCTTCATAGTGGATTACTCTCAGCTGGAGGGAACTGGATGTAGGTACTTCATTGGTACCGAACCAGTATAAAAATCTGTGTTTTATTTTTATCTTATATTAGCTTTGCTGCTTTATGGTTTGCTGTGTTCTTTGTGGTTGATCTTTGGATTATTAGACTTGGTTTGCTGGTTTCGTTATTACACTAACATATGGTTTTGATGTTATGTGTTCCTTCACTTTCGCATCCCCGAATGCCCTTGTCATGGCTAAGGTGCCATCAACACGAGGAACATTTCCTGAAAACAGAATAGAAAGCAAGAATCATAGACGTATTAAGCTTGGTCTTCAAGGCCAAGGCTCATTTGTCAAAACAAATATAAGGGAAAGCCAGATTACCAGTCTTTGAATCCCTAAAACTTGTGAAAATATAATATTATAGGATCACCAATTTTCCATATAATTATCAATAGCAAAAGATTGAAATACTATACCAGGAAGTTGAGACACAAATCCTCTGCTCTCAACAAGCTCTTTCTCCTTTTGAGGTTCATGATCTACAGTTGTCTGTTTTACATGACCATTCCGGCATAAGATACCCTGACAGTCCCCGACATTGGCTACAATTGGCTTCTCTTGATTGATTAGTATTGCAGTAACTGCTGTCAAGCCTCCTCGGAAACAAACTACATTTCCTAAAATTTTGTCATCTGTAGTCTTATATGCTCTCTTGACAGCCCTTTTTGGGTTTGTCCAGAAATCGGCTGCTCATTATACATTGCACTACAATTGAGTTATTCAGCTCAGTATAAAGTGCAGAAATCGGGCTGCTCATTATATTCTGTCGCCATTATCAAGTTGAAAATAAATGTTAAACTCTAAATCAAGTTTGATCGTTAGAACGCTCTTCAAACTTGTAAAGTTTAGACCTCATTTGAATAGTGAATGCTGACACACACCCCAAGTACTAGTAATACATAGATACACAGCACAAGCAAGTTGTAAATTTCGGTAAGAGAAACACATGCAAGCACATACAATAAATAGCTTTAGACAATGACCAAGAACTTTATACCTTTACTTTGATGAACTGATCCACATCATCATTTTCCAATATTGGTTTCCTTTCCTGCAAATTGTATCCATACACTGAATAAAATCTATATTCTAACTAAGAATATACTAGTGAGTAAACATATATTGACAAATCTGTGAAGCCTGTATGTAAGATCGATTTTCATTAAATGGATACCCACACCATTTGAACTGAAATGGAGTCCGTGCCATGAGATTTATGTAATAAATGGTGAAATTTAATTAAGTTGCAAAGAGAAAAATTGCAACGAGGATGAGAACGAATTAAGCACCTAAACTTTTACCCTGACTTGAGAATTTATGACGTGGATTTATTTTGTAAATCTGACAAATAAAGAAAAAAAACCTTGACTCTTGAGAATTTGCTTTAAAAAAATAAATAGAAATTACAATGTATTTATATAGTCCCGAACGAGACCCAAGAAAGAATCATATTTCACGAAAGTACAAAATAAATGAATATTATAACTAAAAAGCACAAAAAAATAAAAATAAAAATTAAGCACACCAAAACACACAGAGAAACTGCAATACAATTGCAAGCGCAAACTGTCTGACATTGTTATACTGAGAATGCTTCTCTAAAACTTGGACTGCATGTACTTGACAACGTTGCCATCCAACTGAAAAGCCTTTACAAGAACATCGCTGGCAATATCAGGAGTTGACCCAAACACTGCATTTGCAATGGTTGCAACGCCAGGGTTCTGGCTGCTGAGAGCTGCAAAAGCAATGGCGTTTGTGGAACCAAGATTTCTCTGATAGTGGACGAGACCAACTGGGAACACAAACGCGTCACCCTTCTGCAAAACCGCCCTGAAATGTTTGTTTTCTGGATTGGAGGTGACGAAACCGACTTCGAGGCTTCCTTCCAAGACTGTTAGTATTTCAGTTGCACGGGGATGATAATGGGGAGGGTTTATGCCCCATGGAGCATAGTCTACGCGTGCAACCGAGATTCCAAGAGTGTTGAGACCTGGAATCTGCAAGACTGCCGCTGGTGTCACTTTCGATCCCACCGCGTTTGATGTGTTGCCTGCTACGCGAAGTCCATCGAAGAAGAAGTCGTCTGCTTGAACAAGTTTGGGGTCCTTGCAGGCCACACCATTCACCAACACTATTGAACAAATTAATTAATGCATGTTATATGTAATTAGTCATATATATCCATAATTAAAAAATAGACAATAATTATATCAAATATGGACATAATAAGCGCTTGAACGTTCAATAAATTAGCTTAAATAACACAATTAGCTTTGTATGTAGTGAAGATTAGAAACTTAATATCTACATACACACGTAGATTACAAAACAAAGCAGAAAAAAAACTGTCCATACATGCATCACGTATATGTATATATGTACCTTCAGTTTTTGAGTCAGAGACACAAAAGTCCTGAAGAGGACTATGATCAGATGCCAAGGCAACAGAAAAAGATAGAGCTAGAAGACCGAAGACGATGAGAACAGGGGAGGCCATTTCGGGTATTATAGCTAAAAGTGGCTTTAATTCTCAGTGTAAGTTGAGAAATAAGACGGAGAAGGAGAAGTGCTGAGCACTAGAAAGCTAATTGTTTGTGGAAGTACGAAGTTATCAGTTCAGGTTTGTTTATATAGAGAAATTTTGAGGCTCTTAACACCGCGTGAACTAGTAAGCATGCAAATGCCGTCCTAAGCTCTATGAAACAGTCTTTATTAATTTGGTAGGAAATATTTAAGACCGCATAAAGACATGCACTTACCTTGCAGTTTTCTTATGCAAACAATATGAATAAAACTTTTCATTTATATTGTAACACAAATATTATGACATATTTTTATTGGTTGGAGATTTACACATAATCATAAAAGTATGTCATATCACTTGTATTATAACTCAAGCTGTGTTAGTACTTAACTGTAAAATGATTCTTTCAGCCGGCCGACCTCTACGTAACATGTATGCATATAAGTACGTACTAGATCTTTTGTTTGGTCAATATGATAAAGTTTATAATATATGTCAATTGCTTCAATTATTTATTTTATTAAATCAATTACACTTGAATGTTGTCAGAACAGTGAACACCGTGTTTCTTATGTTTCTAAAAACAAAAGAAGAAAAAAAGAAATTTAAAATGTAGAAGATTATTAATGTTATTCCACTTGTCTGTTTTACAACCACTTGTCTGTGGGATTACAGCTGTGATTAATTAAAATAGAATAATGGATCTGTTTTGGTAGCATCTTATTTTTTATGTAGAAGGGATTAGATCTTTGTTTCAATTAATTTGTGCTCATTGTTTGTTAAACAAAAAATTTTGAAAAGAAATGAACATGTGAAATTTGTATAAATTGTTTTGTTTAAAGTGCTTTAGAACAAACAAACTGTTTTAATTTGAATTTTTATAAAGCTTAATTAAAGTTGTATCCAATATGATTGTTAAATTCTGTTCTTTCTACTACTCTTTTTACTCTTTTATGTAATAAAATTTTTCATCACAATTTATATTAGAATACAAGTGATATGGCATGTCTTCATTAGTTGGGGATCAAATATAACTCATAAAGCTACACATCCATTACATGTAACAAATAAAATCATTTTGGTCTGCTCTGTTTCTTACTCTGTTTTCTCCAGAAACAGCATATCTACTTTCCTTTCTCAAAGGGTAAAATTTTTTTCTTAAAATGATCCATTGAAATTCGGATTGAGATGTAAACAACGGCTATTAACTCAATTACATACAAAAATAAATAAATAAATGAACAAAACCATTACCGCAAGACATAAATAATCTCTGTTAATGTTGAACTTTGTTGCTTTGGTAATCTATTTTATTGCTCGTTTAAAACTGGGATTGAAGGTAATTAACAACACTCTTATTAAGTTGAAAAGCCCTGGAAAGAATGTTTCCAGATATATCCGGAACCGAGCCAAACACCGCATTCGCAACAGTAATCACACCTGGATTTTGGCTGCTGAGAGCTGCAATGGCAACAGCATTGCCTGATCCAACATTTCTCTGATAATGAACCAATCCAATAGGGAATGCAAACACATCACCCTTGTGCAACACCTTGGTGATGTGCCGGTTCTCGGGGCTCGAAGTTATGAACCCGACTTCGAGGCTACCTTCGAGAACCGTCAAGACTTCGGAGGCTCGAGGGTGAGTGTGGGGAGGGTTAGTTCCCCATGGAGCATAATCAATACGAACGAGTGAAATTCCAAGAGTGTTAAGTCCTTGCAATTGGAACACAGTGACTGGAGTCACTACTGAGCCAATAGGATTCGATGTGTTTCCGGCTTTGTGAAGTCCACTGAAAGCAAAATCATTAGCTCCGACTATCTTTGGATCTTTGCAGGCTATTCCATTCATATGCACTGCCAATTTACCATAACAAGTAGAAGACAGTTTTCTTTTATTTTAGCAGCCTATACAAAGTAAGCAATTATTTCATACTACATATAGGCGAAGTATATATACAAGTATGATTATGCAAGAGTGAACTTCAAAGGAACAAGAAAATAAACAAATCTTCAATTACCTTGACTCGTTAGGTCTGCCACACAGAAATCTTGAAGAGGACTGTGATCAGATGCCAACACCATTGACAAAGACAAAGCAAGAAACATGAAGATGGTCGTGCTAAATATTGCCATATTGTCCACGAACTTTTGAGTTTTCAATGCAGCTATGTTCAATTTTGAGAGATATAAATTGTGCTGCTATAAATATATATGTGTGTATAAAGAAACAGCAAGTTTGGTATCCATGGAAGGCAATGAAATAGGCAAAAGGTCTCCAACTTTCCCATAAATTGTGTATACGCAATTTTGTTAGTCTAGTAGCATGACCGCGTGCTACATTAGAAGTATAATGTCCTTGGCCTCGTGCAAGAGTGCATGGTAGTTTTAGGGTTTTAAGTGGGCAGAGCTTGGCCAATTGTGTTTATGCAATAGGGAACAGAGTAATAGCCATTTCTCCATGCGCAGCTTCAATGAATAATTTGGTTTATTGCTAAAAAGGCAATGTCAAATTCTTTATAGTTTGAATCAATATGTTTGTATATAGAGGGTAATAAATAGTGGTTTAGTTTAGAACAAAAGGCCATTATTCTGCATAGCAGCTTGTTAAACTTTTAGACTTGGTATTATTAATTTGATTTATTCTACAAAAAAATTTGATACTTGAGGTAATGATATATGAATAGTAAATTGTAGGAAATGAGTGAGTAATAGAAAAGGGTTGGGAGTGACCACAATCCATTAATATATAAGAAGCTAATGATGAGGACCTTAGAATCAGGGTCCAATCAGAAAAAGAACTTCAGGATAGAAGGCTCCACATCTCTGAATGAAAAACTTGGAAAACAATGTAATGACACGTGTCAACATTACAATGATTCTGTACAAAACATGAAGATGCCACCACAGAATTCATATATTCTACTCTATATATAAACAGCTTTCAAAGTTATTTTTGTAGTGATATATGTATACCCATTCTTTCCACTTTTTAATGATTATTGACAGCAGGAAGATGTTGTCTTGACATCCTCATGTGGCTTAGCGGCTAAGACATCAAATCACTTAAAAAATAAAATAAAATAAGCTAAATAAAAAAGTACGACAAAATATCAAAATTGATGAACTTGGTGTTATACATGTTTTTAGATTATGCATCACAATTTGTGAGTTTTCACAGGCTCATTTATAATGTTGACTGATTGTCTATCATTGTCAAGTAGATGGCATGTCATTAAAATTGTAGTTCTCAACTTGTGGCAATGAGTTGTGCTTCAAAAAAATTTAATCTCCTACTTTGATACATAACTGAATAGCCTAGATTTGGTTTGGTTAAATTTTGAGGTTCTTTTTTTCTTTTTTCTTTTCTTTTTTTTTTTGTGTTTTTGTGATTGCCCAAATTGGCTATTTAGTAGTAAAGAAAACACAACATGTGTCCGCTAGATAAATAATGGCCCATATTCAATAACATGTCTTCATTAATGTACGCGAATTTTGGACAAGTTTAGATTTTCTTTTTCTGGCTAGAAAGATAAGCTGGTAATCAATCATCTAGAAAATACGAAAAGGTAACCAAAAATAAAGTAAAATAAAGCGGGGAGAAAAAGCTTCACATCATATATAAACTACTGAATACAAAATAATATCACCATTCAAATCAAAACAAAAGTATTGTCACCAAAACCCATCTCTTATACAAATGACCCACAATCAATACACATCAATATGTCAAATCTAAATTGACCTTGCGCGGCCAACAGACAATCACTCGCTGAAACTAAGCCAAGAAGAACATACCATTTTTTAGACAATCTGAACAGAACTACGACGATACATCATTCAGCAACTTCCTCTTCTTCCTCCTCCTCCTCCTCGTACTCCTCATCAGCGGTTGCATCCTGGTATTGCTGGTACTCAGCCACCAGATCATTCATGTTACTCTCTGCCTCAGTAAACTCCATCTCATCCATTCCCTCGCCAGTGTACCAGTGCAAGAAAGCCTTGCGCCTAAACATTGCTGTGAACTGCTCACTGACCCTGCGGAACATCTCCTGAATCGAAGTTGAATTTCCAATGAAAGTCGATGCCATCTTCAGACCCTTGGGTGGGATGTCACACGCTGGACTTAACATTATTCGAATCCACTCAACAAAGTAGGAGGAGTTCTTGTTCTGGACATTAATCATCTGTTCGTCGACTTCTTTGGTGCTCATCTTACCACGGAACATGGCAGAGGCAGTTAAGTACCGCCATGGCGTGGATCAGCAGCGCACATCATGTTTTGGCATCCCACATCTGCTGGGTCAATTCTGGCACAGTTAGGGCACGGTACTGCTGGGATCCTCTTGATGTTAGGGTGCAAACCCAACCATGAAGAAATGTAGACGTGGGAAAGGAATGAGGTTAACTGCAAGCTTCCTAAGGTCAGAGTTCAGCTGTCCAGGGAACCGGAGACAACATGTGACACCACTCATTGTAGCAGAGATGAGATGGTTGAGATCACCGACTGATATAAGAAAGCATACAATGGCATAAGAAGAGTCAGTTAAACTACAAATTGTCTATCACTAGAGTAAAAGATAGATTACATATAACATATTCATTAAGTTGTTTTCCTGATTCGAAAGGGACAGAAAAACTCAAGACAAAATAATATTAAAAGGATGGACAAGAAATAACTAGAAAGACTTATACGACCCACATATTTAACCGCAATAAACAAGACTACAAGAAAGCCATTCTCCATAATTCTATGCAACCCAATAGACTGACAATTAAAACCAGTAAGCTTAATTCTCATTCATGAAATATAAAATTGAAAGATAAACTGCCTTGCCATATTATCACATGTTAAAATTATAGAACATAAATATAAACAACACTACCAAATTACCAATTACTAGTAAGAGGCCTTTCAAATAGATAAAAGGGGCTTACAAGTAGGAGTGGCAAGCTTGAGAGTTCGGAAGCAGATGTCATAGAGAGCCTCATTGTCCAGGACCATACATTCATCAGCATTTTCAACAAGCTGATGCACCGAGAGAGTGGCATTGTATGGCTCAACAACTGTGTCAGACACCTTGGGGAAGGGAAGACAGAAAATGTCAACATCATCCGTCTGGATACTCTTCCCTGATTTTGGAAATAAGAAGAGTTCCCATGCCAGAGCCAGTGCCACCACCCAATGAATGACAAACTTGGAATCCTGTTCAATTTAAAAATTATGAGACTCAGAACATATGGATGGAAAAGAGGGTGTATAACATCAATCCCCTTTCATATTGTGAAACAAAATGTTACAGTCTACTTTTGATACACATAAAGTAACAGAATTGCTCATGGTTGTTAAAAGCTATGAAGTAAACTCAACTTTCATAAAGCCACAAAGAAAAAAGGACAAATAGGACTTCTAGGCAACAAATGAAAAACTAACAAAATGATAAAATTGAAAGACTAAAGTGAAGTCACAACCAGAAAAGCAAAGTAAAAGGTAAATACATTAACCTTCCAAAACAGCAATAAAATATAATCCAAGATAGAACCTCACCGTGAGGTAAAAAGTCTGTTAAGTAAATCAATAATTTAAAAAGAAATACAAGCAACAAACTAAAGAAGAAATAATAAATTTCACAATGTTGGACACCGCACAAAAGAATCTAACTTGCAAACACAAATTTTCTCAAGACTTGCTTATGAATGATAATCATCCAGTACACAAGCCTCAAAACAAGAGGCTTTAACTTGGTCATTTCAGAATGCAGGACCAAAAGGAAAGATTTGAAGTCAACCTGGAACGCAAAACTATGGAGTAGCCAATAACTTAAAGAAAACAAAATTTGGATTTTCTAAAAATTACACATGGAAACAGCACAAATTCTCTGGATACTACTTCTAATAATTAAAGGGACTAAGGACCATTTCTGTATGCCAGAATATGCAGCCCTACACAGATGCAAGTTCTCAAGAACAAATCCTACAAGACTTAACAGATACCTAAAATAAAGCACTAACACAAAAACAATAAAGAAATCGTAAGGCCTTAAATCTGTGAGTAATATAAGCAACATACGTACGATGCACGAATGAAAATATAATCATGAGAACCAATATAGAAATACTTCACAAAACAACCTATATACTGTAATACAATAAGAAATAATAGATAAGTGAAAAAGTGGGACAAAATTGTGAGAGAACATAAAATAAAAAGACAAAAATAGAAAAGAAAACTCTAATCCAAGTGCAATACCATCAATGCAACAAGAAGACCAAATTCTAAAATCACTGTTTTGCACAATCTGTGAAGTTCTAATTCTCCAACACTATAATACAAAGTTCTACTGTATACAGCTCGCAATCAAAAACCATTACCGTAAGTCTACAATCTTCTTACAACATAAAAAAAAAAATGAAATAAACAAGAGACTGCAGCTCATATTGAACAAGAAAACCCAAATTCAGCTAATATGAAAACGGCTCAAAGCAAACACAAATGGAAATCATGTAGAAGAAGATGAGATCCAATATCATTCAGAAAAATAAAGCAAACACAGACAATTGATCTCACAATTATTCTCAAGTAAATAGACGCAAATCGGATCTTCCCTAAAACCAATCAACATAGCCAATTCGGGAACAAATAAGGTCAACGTTTCATTTTCAATACCTTGCAAGCAATCGCAATTCTCGGCCTCCTTGCGAACAACATCGAGCACAGAATCGATGAGCTCGGCACCCTCCGTGTAATGGCCTTTCGCCCAGTTATTTCCAGCGCCGGACTGCCCAAACACGAAGTTATCTGGCCTAAAGATCTGTCCGAATGGGCCGGATCTGACGGAATCCATGGTACCAGGCTCCAGATCCATGAGAACGGCGCGTGGGACGTACCTGCCACCACTGGCCTCGTTGTAGTAGACATTGATGCGCTCGAGCTGAAGCTCAGAGTCACCACTATACTTCCCGGTGTGGTCAATGCCATGCTCATCGCAGATCACTTCCCAGAATTTGGCGCCGATCTGGTTTCCACATTGTCCGCCCTGGATGTGAAGGATTTCTCTCATTTTCTTCTAATTTTCTCCTCTTCTCTTCGCTGTTTGTTTCTCGGGAAAGTGTGAAAAAGTAGAAGTATGGGAAAATTTCGGGATCTGAGGGAAAAATTGTATGGATTTGGAACGAATTTTGGGTGGAAATGCGGAGGGGCCTGTACATGAAATTTAGAAAAGGACAGGTTGGGTGTGTAAATAATCAGACTAATGCGGGCTATTTTGGGAAATTAAGATAATACTGATCGCTAATTGGTTGTTTTTTTGTGGGGCTTTCGGCCTTTCATAAACTTTTCAGGTGCTGAGCTGTAACTTGCAAGTGATTGTTCTGGTACACTTGGCCCACGTTGGCGTTGGTCGGTTGGATATTTGTGGTATTTCACATATGGATGATAATATCTGGATAGGGGGTTTTTAATAAATTCGACCTTTCTGGATTTTTAAATATTTGAGAATGATTATATAAGGGTCAGTAACCACCGCCACCACCACCACCCTTCCCTTCTATTTCAAGCAAAACAAAATATGTCTTTTTCTTAAATTGATATTTATGTCTCTTTTTCTTTTTTTCTTTTTTTTTTTATTTTTTTAATTTTTTTTTTATTATTTTTTGGTGTTTAGGGAAAGGGCGATGATTACTAGGATTGCTTTTTTTAAAACGATGTGATTGACTAATTATTGGAACATTCCGAATATGCTTAAAATTATGAGTCTCTTCTACTTTAATAAAATTTACTTTTTGTGGAAATATTATGTGAAAGTGTTAATTGTACAATGAAAACATTAATTACTATTGTTTAATTACTTAGTCAATATAGCATGAGCAACAATATAGATGTTTCTTTCTTTCCATTTCTTTTTTTTCCTTGTTTTTTATTGAAGAACAACACTAACTATAAATGTATGTTATTATTTTTTGTTCAGTTTATTTCTTAGATTTCTAACTTTAATCAACAAAAATAATGATATGCATTCCTTGGCATGACATGTCTAATCTGTAATGGAATTTACATAGTCTTCTCTTTTCCTTTTTCCCTTATCAAGTTGAATTCAGTGTCATGTTTTATAAACTAATTTGTGTTAATGCCGGGGAAAAGTCTCCTCTATGTGTTTTTCTTTTTTATAAACCAATTTGGGATCAAACATGCTCATTCATGGCATCGGGCAGTTTCATGGGCCTAAATTTTGGGCCTATTCAATTGGAGTGAATTTTAAGCCCATACAATGCATGATGTGATTCGAATTTTTTCTTCCCTTTAAACTTTGTTTCTCTCTCAAATCCCTTTTTATTTGTTTTTTTTTTTTTTTTTTAAATAATGGAATAGATGTCTGAGTACTAGAGATGGATCAAAAGTGTATCGTGCATGTGTGATTTTCCAAACCAATCTTATAGAAAATATGATTAAATCAACTTTGAAATTAAGCATTTAATCAAAAGCTTAAAGATGAAATAAGTTTATGAAACAGATTTAAGAAATAAAACTCATTTCGGTTGATAGAAGTACTCTAATAGGGAATTTATGTTTTAATGGACTATGAGGTCCATTATTTGCCCAAATGTTGTCAAACATAGTAACTCTAATATGATTGTTAAAAAAGGTCCGTATGGGCCATGTAATGTCCAAAGCAAAACCAAACCCATGTGTCCATCTGAATTGGACTTGATTTATATTAAGAATATGAACAATTTGCAAAGCTAGCTTGGACATGGATCAATGTGTGATGAAAACTTATTTATGAGACATTACAAGAACTTATCAAGGGTAAATTTCAAAGTAACCCTTCTATTTTGTATTTTATTTTCATAAGATTAGTGATTTTTTGCATACAAGTATTAGTTATTTTCGTAAGTTATTGAGTTATAATTTAATTAAAGGGATTTTATATATTTAGTCTTGAACTAATTTTTTCACACCATAATCTCTTAATCTTAATGGAGGACGCAGCTAAAGGATAAAAGGTTAACAATAGATATTAATTGCGGTCTAAGATATATTTTAGTCATTAAGTAATTGACAATTGAAACCAACGTATTAAAAAAAAAATTATTAACTTTAATGTCTTTTCAATAATAAAAAAAAAAGAATAATGAAAAAAAAATATTTTATATATATATATATATATAATTAATGAAAAAGAAGCGGTGCAATAATATGGTAAAAAAAAAAAAAGATTCACGCTTTGAGACTTTTAAGTTGAAAGAGCTTGTAGCTTTATTACAGCTGTAAACAAACAAGACCATGCGGCCTCCCTTAAAAAACATGATTGAAAACTTCAGTCAAACACAATCATTTCACGTGTTTGTCGTTTCTATTTCCTGTGCATATTGTTTTTCTTTCTCCACCAATGATTTGCTCACAATTTATTTTCCTTTCAATTTACTCCACACCTTGTTTTTGTTTTATTTTCAGGTACAGCAAGCACTACCTAATGATATCAGGCCTCCCTGTGCCTCCATTGCCTTCTTTCTTTCTTTTTTCTAACCTAAAATATTTCTCAGCAATAATGTTATAATTATCAATTTTATTTATGAACTGACATATTATTGGCTTCCACATTTTAATTTATTATTAAAATATTTTAAACTATCAACCACTTTAATGAATATAAAATAAAATTAGCAAGTCTGGTATTACTCTTTTTTTTCTAAAAAAAAAAAAACACTTTCATGCAACTTGATTGGAAAATAATTTTTAAAAATTGTAGGGTGAATTTCAAAATTATCCTTTGTGTTTTTACATTTTTGTAGAATACTATCATATTTATAAAAATTACACTACAGCTCTCTCAAATTTCATTTTTATTAGTCAAATATTAGTCCCCGTATATATATATATATATATATATATATATGTATATTTTAAACTCTCTTATTCTTTCATGTTAAGGTCTAAATTATTTTATTATAGGCTTTTGTTATGATCGAGCAACATATATTGTCAAAACAATTTTTAGGTTGGAGTTTCTTTTCTTCTTATTTTTATTTGAAATATATATTAGTTTATAAAATATTAAATTTATTGTCTAGTATTGTAACAATGATACATCTTACTCAAAGTAAAGATATTTATTTAACCGCACTTTTAGTTCCCATATTTATTTAACCGTACTTTTATACCAATGCACGTAAATATTAAATTTATTAATTAGTCTTTTCCATATTTTTATGTCATATGTTTCATGTAATTTTTTTTCTCTTTAACAAAAACCAAAACGAATTATACACATATATAATTCTCATACTTGTTCAAAGTGTATTTCATTGACTATATATTATTTGCCCTTATTTTTAAATTTATGTTATAAAATACTCATTGATTTTTAAACAACTGATATTACAAAAATATGTCTTAATTAATATTGTCGTGACTTGAGTGCATCCAATAGGACCATCGCAACAATCATCGTGGCATAACCCTAGTAAAAGAAGGACGACCTCAGGATAAGAGAACTGAAGACGCCCTTACCGTGTCGCAGACAGACTCTGCGAGTAAAACCACATTGATTCCACGTTACAAGGAGTATCGGGTCCCACCTATTGCCTTCACTAACACCCACAATGATACTCCCAACTACGTTCTCACTTAAAATTCTCACAGCTTTCCTACACGTTTTTAACTTTCAGTTTTTAAATCTAGAAATTCAAGTGCCTTATGCGCCAAAAGCAATCCCTCCCATTGGATTCTAATCAATCACAGATGGGACATTGGGTCCCATTTAAGAAGCATCCTAACCTGGTCAAGATCATGTCCCCAAGTGGTGGTCATTGTTTCAGCGTGGAGTGGGAGACAT
The DNA here is from genome assembly GCA_007844105.2 of Rhamnella rubrinervis. NCBI lineage: Eukaryota > Viridiplantae > Streptophyta > Magnoliopsida > Rosales > Rhamnaceae > Rhamnella > Rhamnella rubrinervis. The sequence goes on along the minus strand of CM017579.2, from coordinate 20,033,762 downwards.
TCACGCATGAAAAAACTTAATTATATATATATATAAAAAAAAAACCCTATTTTCCTCAGTAATTTGTTGACCTAAAAAGTTACAGAACCTCTTTTTAATTAGGCAGAGATGCCAATTTTTTATACATATATAAAGACATATGAAATTTGTGTGTTTTGTTAAAACTAATCATGTGCTTATTACCATTAATTCATCCAATCAACGCAAGGTTTTATTCACTTTCAAGAAGTCCATTAGTTTATTTAGGACGCAGATACAGAGAATCCATGATCAACTTTTGTTAATTTAAATTTTTGTGAGATTTGACATCTAATCTTTCAACTTATTTAGTACGCATCTATCCACAAGTTATGTCCCTAAGCGAGTAATTTTGTTTCAACTTTTATACATATATGTATATTTATATATCAAAAGAGTTACATATAGATTAACATGAGACATTTTTGAGAAAGTTAATGCAAAAGTTGTAAACACAAAGATGATGCTACGTACTATATATGTGGATTTGGATTTGGCAGACGCGTGGTGGTATTATTATTGTTGGCTTTGGATATAAAGTTAGGAAACAATTGACACACACTGCTAATTAATTGACATTTGAAACATCTTCGTACCATTAAATGTTTCAGCTTTCAACACCCACTAAAATTAAGCACCATAATTAATAACACAGATTATTTGCAATTTTTATTTTTGGTTGATTTGTTGGGTAAAGGAAGTGCAATAGGAACATAGGACCACAAACCTATCGCAAGTTTTGGGTTGTGGAAATTTCAAAACCTATTTTCACAAATTGACGTTATTATCAATCCAATCCGAGAATTGACAAATTAATTATTTTCTTTTTCCATTATTCGCACGGGCCACTTTAATTTATAGGTCATGCAGGTCCAATAATTGTTAATATTATCACACTAATAGAAATCAATAATTTATATTTAGAAATTTTCTTAATCGAGACGTCTCGGTCTTCATAGAAAAACGCTCCCAATCGACTTTTAATTGTGGATAAAGTATTGCAATTTAGAGAAAAAAAAAATATATTCCTACGGCTAGGGTAAAAATCTATGTTTCATTTATATATATACATATATATATATATATTTAATACGTTAATTATGAAATGGAAACAGCATCATTAGCTAAAACTGGGGTAAAAATGGATTTTCATAAGCCTCAAGTGTATTTAATCTAATTTAATATTTGACAAACCTTATTTATATATCAAATATACTTAATCTGCTAGCATACATATGGAGGAAGACCTTTTTTTATTTACAAAAATATATATCAATTTTGTTCTCTCATATGTGTTAAATTTAAGGAATTTTTTTTTTATTTGAATGAAAAATTGGAATTTGTCTAATAATATAACAATAGTTTTAAGCAACTAGGATTTCTCTTATGAAGACAATTATAGGTAGTTTTAGGGTATGAAGTTTAATCCAGCCATGCATGCTTACCACAAAAGCTTATTCATAAATGTAGATATGTTATTACATTTTAACTTATTTGTATGTACTTTCAAAAGTGGAAAAATTAAAAGAAATTAAAAGTTCGTATACATGCATGCACTTTCCTTTCCTAGCCATGTTTTGAGCCAATTGGGAGACAATCACCTAACTCACTTCCTAGCAATTAATGTCATGCACAGCCCAATAATACTCACTATTTTTGTTTTATTATTATTTTTTTTATATACTATGAGTATGCAGAACTAAATGCGTATTTTTATTTTCTCGTAGAAGTAAATGCATATTTAAAAAAAACGAACAAAATACGTGATTTTTGAAATTCAAAGTGCAATCCTTATTTCAAAAGTTAAAAAACAAAAGAGTTCTGGAATTTTTAATACTCTATATTAAGGGTTAGTTGCAATTTAGTTTCCCTTCTCAAAAAGAAAAAAATTCCAAATTAATTAAAATGAATTTTTCGATAAAAAAATCTATATTTCGGTCCTTATTATAATAACGTAGTTTCATTAAATGAATATATCCTAATATTACTAGACTAGTGTTGATAGCACATTTGTATAATTACTAATTACACTAACTAAAAATTATCAGAAATTCTATGCAAAGATTTTTATAATTTAAGGAACAAAATGAAAATACATGAGAATTTGAAGAGACAAAATGTAATTTAAATCTCTTCTCAAAGATTGAAGGAGAACTATTATCACAAACCAAATAACATTCCCACATTAAAGGCCAATTACACATAGACAGTTTCTTATTCTCATTTCGTTGTGTTATAATTTTGGATCACCCTATTTTAAAAATTAGAACAAAAAGAAACAACCGTATCATTAATTTTTTTTTTTTGACAAACTAAATTATTAATTTTGGTTTTACACTTATATGATACCTACCAATTATTTTTTTTTCTTTTTTCTGGGTGTGGAATACTACTCACCAATAATTATGAAAAAATAAATTTAATATTTCTTTTGTTTTACAATTAAAAAAAAAAGAATTGTTTTCAGTATTTCCTATAAATTAATTAGAAAGAAAAAAAAAAGAAGAGAGAGAGGCTCAGTTTTGATGCACTTTATAGTAAACGGCACACGGCCTTCCTGTCAACCACCAACGCGCACACGCGTAGAACCGTAATTTCCTCTCAATTTCCCACTACCTCCATTAACACACTTTCTCTCTCTAACCCAAATTTTCACATTATTTATTTATTTTTGTTGTTGTTTGGTTGCCTTATGAAAACCCCAGACCCACTGCTGGCTGTCTCACCATGTAATTCTCTGGCCCTCCTGCTAAATTCTTCTTCCTCTGGGCTAAAAGAAAAAATTATACCCAAATCAATAATAGCCATGCCGCTCCCGTGGAAGAAGACCGGCGTCAACCGGATTTCTCAAATCGTCGCTGATATTCACTCCAAAGCACGGTGGCTCTCTTGTTGTGGAGACCGGTTTCCCAACCTCCCTCGTCGACCTCTTCGTCAAGAACCGTGACCGTATGAGGAAATCAAGAATAAGAGGAAGAGGAAGAGTAACAGCGATGTTGTCAACCACGGTGATGATGTCCATGTCGCCGGCGGCGGCTGGATCAGTTCGGAGAAGAATAATTCGTGTCGGATCGTCCGACCCAGTTGCGGGCAGATCAAGAATTTGAGTCGCGTCAACGAGGAAAAGGAGCGAGCCATGGTGATGGTGGTGTTGAGCGAAGTAGTGGGTCCGGGTTGATGGCTAAAATCGAGAATCAGAATCGCAGTTTTGTCGTTCTTGATGACGAGGAGGAGGAGGAGGAAGAATGTGTCGGTAGGGATTCAAGTGCTGTTATCATGGCGGCGCTGAAAGTTTTGTGGTTGTGGTTTTGGCTTTGAGCACCAAGCGACTCGCTTTGGGGATCACATTGTCTGCCTTTGTGCTTCTCTTTGTCGAATTCGTAAGCAAACGCTTAGTTTGCTTCTTGAAACCGTGCTCCAAAGCAAAGGTAATGTTGAATTCTATGACCCAGAAAGACTTTCCCTCGGAACCGAAAAATTTCGATAAGGTTGAGAATCACAACAAATTAGAGGCTTTTGGTGTGTCTGAATCATCGGTAGTTGATGGGATGCGATCAAATTCTTCAAGTGAAGAAATTGAAATAGCAGATTCTAAGCGCGAAGAATTTTCAAGCACAAGACCTGAGCTTGCGTTCCTGAGCCGTGAGACGAAATCGGGAAGTTTGGATATGGAGGACATCAAGACAAAGGCCGTGGAGGACAGTGAAGCTTTGGTAGAAAAGCACAAACATAAGAGCAAAAAGGCTAGAATTAAAGCCAAGGTCTTCAAGTACTTAGTGCCTAAGAGGTTGTTTCGTGGTTCTAACAAAGGGAAAAAGTGTAAGGTATACGAGGACTCAATGAGTGAGGTTTCTACTTCCATTGAAGATCATAAATTAGAGAGTCATAGAGAACAAGAATCCAAACACCAAGGGAAACAACCAAGTCAAGGAAGTGAAAACAGAGTATTGCTTTTACCAACTGTAGAAAAAGTGCATGAACAAGAAGGGGTTGACAGTGAAAGTTCTGGTTTTGATGGTGAAATACCATGCAAGGTTGGTTTGGAAGAACCAGTGATGGATGAAAAAGAAGGAAGAGGAAGAAAAGGCATTTTGGGTTATCCAATTCTCTTCCTAATTGGGCTTGCTGGATTGATGGGAGGTCGAATTGTTGCTCTGCTGCTTACCATAGCTTGGTGTTTGATGTTGAAGTTAATAGGGACACAAGCATTGTCTATAAATTTTCCTCCTTTAAGGTCTTCTGTCGCAATCTCAAGAAAGAATTTTGGGGGAGTTTTTGCTTAAATTGAAGCCTTTTTTTTCTCCTTCTGTTCACTTCACAGTGTTGGTTGTTTTTTTTTGTCTTCTGGTATAGTTTTCTGTATTAAGAAGGTGGTCGTAGAAAGAAATTGCCAACCTTTTTGTTGGTAGCCGAACAGTTGTATTGTAACCAAAACTGTAAAAAAGTTTTACATTATACAAAAAACATAGTACATTCTTCATATTTTCTGGGTTTTTTTTTAATATATTTTGTGATGCTTATGATGTTCATGTTTTCATTTCAGTTTATATGTCCAAAAAGTGTCTGCCATTTCACTTTAGATTCTGTTTGCTCTGCTTTTTTGACTAGTTATGCTTTTCTGGTTCTCTGAATGAGTAATTGAAAGGAATTTTAATGTGAAAATTCTTGATATGTTCTGATTCATGTAGAAGTTGTGAGATTTCATTATCCCTTCCTTTTGGAAAGCTTAATTTTTTGGGGGAGAAAATGAATGAAAAATCTGTATGTAAATTAATATATAATTTGTGTTAAAATTATAAATTTGTATAAGAAGTGATATTATACTATTTTATTTATTTGATTATATTATTCTCACATGCTCTTATAGTGCGAATTGCAGTGCTTTTTCTCATAAATATCTTCTGCCACGTTATTCCATATTTAAAGTTTGACCTGGATATTTACCAAAAACAAATAAAAAATGAAAAAGGTTTGATCTGGTACATTTAGTATTATTGTTAATTACTTTTTGTATTTTTCTTAAATGTATACAAATATCAAGTTGTTTATTACTTTACGTATTTTTCTTAAAAGTATACAAATATCAAGCAGACCTGTAAACTATATTTACCTTTTGACGCCCATCACGTACATTATAAAGTTACAAACTACATGTTCATTTTTAGTAAACTTTGCTGTACCATCTGGAAATTTTTTCATTCATTTTTAGTATATTTAGAGGGCCTTTTTTTTTTGGGTCTTTTAACAGTTTTGATATTATTTGGTGGATTTCTAGTCTTTGAGATTTTAAAATTTTCTTTTTGGGATTTTCTTATTTAATCGGGATTTTTTTTTTATTTAGACATTATTTAACCGGGAGGTTACCTATAAATACAATAATATGTAGCTTAATTTACCAAAAAAAAAAAAGACCCCTATAAATTATACAGCTCGTTTAGAAATGGTCTTTAGTCTTGATCTATTCTATGGGTCTGTAATCCCCACAGTAGGTCTTATTAGACCTACTTTTATTTATCCAAAAAAAAAAGAGAGGCTTGCTTATCCTAGGCAAACTTTGCACACTGCAATGTAAAATTGGGAGCACAAAGCAAGCTAGGATTAGATGTCAACCACTTTTCACTAATTTCTTTTGCTTCTCTCTATTTTGGTTTTGACACATGTAAGGGGCAAAGTTATGAGAGACTATAGATGAGTTTGAATTTTCAAAAAATAGATCATTTGGTTGTTAAATCATACTTTCTTCTGGTGTCTAAAGTGTATGCAAAAGCTATTATCAGTGTTTTCCCAACCAAAAATAAAAAAGAAAAGAAAAAGAAGCCCACATTTTGTTGTGTGGTTTTGCATGTGGATATGGCATATTGGTTATGCCCTTCATGCTTTCCTTAACACAAAAGGTTCATAGGTTACCAAATGGGCACTACAAGAAAACTCCAAATTAGTTCGCATGCATTTGAGACAGTAACCTATTTCTCTCAAACCCTCATTTTACCAATATTGTAACATAATTTACGCAGTGCCACACTATGATTCCAAATTGCTGAAGAGTTTTTTGATTCACAAAAATCTACCGGCATTGTGGGAGCTGGGTCAAATTTATAGGGTGTGTTTGTAATATTAATGTCTTTGTGATGTGGGTGTATTAAAAAAAAAGAATTGATCTTACAATTGTAGTACAATAAAAGAATAATAAAAAAGTTAAAAAATTTTACATTGGATTTTAATGCCTTAGAAATGAATGGACTTTAAATAAATAATGAAATTCAATAATGAAAATAACAACTAAAAATTAAAATAGTGAAAAAGTTAAAGGAGGAAACTGCTCAAAGAAGTTTGGCTAAGACATAACGTAGAGAATAAATAGAATTTGAAAATAATTAAAAACGAATCTTAAAATAATTAATCTGTATTAATCTAATTAATACAGATTAAGTTGTCATTTAATTACTGCTGGTCATATTACTAAGTTGCTCTAAACTGCCTTAAGCAATCATAACACTCGGTGGAGGTCTACTTCAAATGAACTCTGATTATTAAAAGACGAATCAATCTCATTGTAGGCTCTTTAATGTGCGCAAACAGTAGCCAAAAGTCATGAGAGTTTTCAAAGAAGGGTAATTGTGTAATTTCATGTACCTAACAAATGTGTTTAAATTGCCATTGAAAAGGGAAAAGGATATTTTGGGTTTCTAAAAGTTCAAAAAATAATTATATATTGTAAAAGAAAAAAAAAATTCACAAAGATATATATATATATATAAATAGGTAAATTCACAAAATAGCAAAACAGTGTTAATTATGAGCCAAAATTCAGACATAATAGAGGGGTAGTATTGTAGCCTTAAATGGACAACACATGCAATCTTAATAAATTTCCAATACAAAACTACCTTATACGAATGGCTTAATTAATATCATAGCATTGTACATTAAATAGATAGACACACACACTCAAAACCAATGACATAAAGTCACATAAAACCTTCTCGTCCCTTTATATATGGAAATTAATAACTCGTCTAGAATTGCCATTGGAGACGATCAACAACATATTTGTCCGCCTGAAGAGCCTTGGAAAGAATCATCATCAATCCCCGGTTTCGATCCGAAAACTGCGTTAGCAATAGTGATGACACCACGATTTTGGCTGCTCAAGGCAGAGATTGAGACAGCATTGCCATAGCCTACATTCTTCTGGAAGTGTACGTACGAGTCCAACAGGGAAGACAAACACATCACCCTTTTGGAGGACCTTTGTGATGAGCTGGTTGTTAGGGTTTGAGGTCACAAACCCTACATACAAACTTCATTCTATGACTGTTAGAACCTCGGTGGCGCGAGGGTGTGTATGTGCATGGAGGGACAACACCGGTCGGTGCATAGTCGATGCAAGCCAAGGAGATGCCGAGGGTGTTGAGTCCTGGGATTTGAACAACATTCACTGGTGTAACCCTAGAGCCATGGGGATTTGATGTGTTGCCGGCTATGTAAACTCCGCTAAAGCTGAAATGCTGAGCCGTTGAGCTTAGCATCTAAGCAAGCCAGGCCGTTTACTCTAGCTGCAATGTCACATTTGAAATATATATGAATTTTTAGCACAAATTAATTAAACAAAAGGTTAAGGCTAAACGCATTGATCATTTCATATACATTACCTTGGCTAGTAGGGTCTGCAACACAGAAATCTTGCAAAGGACTAGGCTCAAAAGCAATGGCTAGAGCAATGACGTGGTTAGCAAACTCAAAATGAAAACTACTTGGTTTGCCATCTAATTAATTAGATACTAATTGGGAAGTTATAGATATTATGGAGATGAAGATTTTGATTGGAGACTTGTGTGAAATTATTGTAATATGGACTGCCCTATATATAATGAAGTTGCGCTACTAGCTAATGGGCTACTTAATGTGGACATTTATAAAATTAATGCTGCATACAATTGAAAAGTTGCACGCTTTTAGTGGCCTGCCTAACACTAATAGAGGGATTGGGAAAATTCTAGGAACCTTCTTAAGGCCAATTTTCTCATTCTCGGACTTTAAACCATAGTAGAATGCGGGACGTCCCAGTTAATTTGACTTCGGTCAAAGAATCTATGTAGGCCAACGCTGAGTTATATATAAGAATAAAAAATATATTTATAAATAAGACCCATTAGCAAACAACAACAAAAATGCATATTAGCTTATAAATAAAAAGGTATTAATTCTGAAACAGCTAATAATTGTTATTGAAAAGACAAATCAAGAACCCACTAACAAATTGTTTCCTAACATGAAGATTAAACAAAAATAATTTAGAATTAAAATTTTAATTCTTTACGTGGGTCCTAATTTGTTTGATATGGCCAAGTTACTAATAAATTTATATTTTCATTGTCCAGAAGTTAATTCATTAAATTTTTAACTTCTTAATTGCCCATGGACTTGGTCAAATTAGTTAGAGAAACATGCATGATGTGTAATATATACTATATATATAATTTCATAAGGAATTATCATCTTCGGAGTGCTAAACATTTGTATGTACGTATTCTGTCCACAAACAGAATAATGGTACCCGCTTTGCATGCATATTTTCACTCCATAATGTTCTTCTTGTTTAGTAGTTTTAAAGAATTCGTTTTGAAACAAAATGTATTATTAGGTTTTGATTTAGTCGTAAAAGGAAAATTAATTCATTTATGCAATTGTAAAGAAAAAAAAATTTGTACAAAATTTTTATCAGTTCAAAACCACCAAAGAACCTAAATTATACACCAACACAAAATGCAAAATCAAAAGAGCCGGCAAACCTTCACACAACAACAAAAACACACAAAAAAAAAAGAGCTAAATATTTTAAGATTTCTATGCTTATCTCAGAAAAGTATTTTATTTTCTATAAATAAGTACGAGAATCTAGTTGGAGAAAAGTAGACATCCACAAGAGTGTCAATCTCATATTTATTGAAAGAAGATCAATATATATTCTAGAACAATAATTGTGATTTCTCTTACTCTTACATCTTTCCCCCTAATCTTATTACAAGTTCGATTCTTACTTATCCATTTGGCTTAGTTGTACATGGATTCTTTGACACATTCTTCGTCGAATAAACTGGACCCACATTAACTTAGCAGAGAAGCTGGTTTTTTTCTTTCTTTATCAAAGGATAAGTTTGATTTTCCACAATATTGCCATAAAAATTCTCTAGTAATAAACTAAAAAAAGGAAAAAGCATGTAATCGGTGTGTCCGGTGGTAGAGAATCAAAATTAATTAAGTTCAAGAACTAGAGGCTAATCTCTCGAGGATGCTAACCAAAACCGGTGATGTTCATGCTCTTAGGAAATTAAATAATATTCTCTGCATGCATGCACTTGATTATTACAATTTTGCATGCATGAATCTTTGGAGTCGATGAACATCATCTGTTTAGCAGCGTTGTACATAAAAGTTCATTAGATTTGGTCCCTGATCCTCAAGAAATTAACCTCTTAATTTCATGATCTTCGGAATCAATGATTATAGATCTAATTTTTCATGGCTGTTTCATGGAATAGGCCAGGAGGAGGCCAGGAGTTGCTCCAGTCCTAATTATATATGTACAGGAGACTACTACCTTCTCCAATGTAACTTTGATTACAAGAAAAATGGACACCTAACAAGCATACATATATGCAACCCCACAATATATACAACAGAAGAAAATTCAAAATCAAGGATCGCATTAACAGAAAGACACGAGCTATCAAAATACTAAAAGCTAGAAAAAATATCTTGAATATTTTTTATGTAAGAATATTTTATACTTGTCGGATACATAAATAACTAAAGTATGAGAATCCGAAACTTGGAAGTTAAAAATGAGTAATGCTATGGGTACCAAAATTTTACCAATTTGCCTACTGATTACATGACAGTTCAGATGACAGTACAATATTGATTCACAATTTAATATAAGAATAAGGTTTTTATTATATACCTTAGGGTCCATGTGACATGACCCCATACAGTAAATCACACAATTTATATTAAATATCAATACTCTTTAATATAATATAAAATGGTTAATTCAATTCTAAATGGTTTTCAATTATTGCTATATCAACTTCTATGTCGATTGGTAAAACTTCTTGATACCCAAAGATTTATTGAAGAAAAATGGCGAGAGAGGTAAAGAAATGTGCACTAGATAGTTGTAATACGAATTCAAGGAAGAGTGACAAGACAAACGCCAAAATACTTATTGATAAGTGTTTTTTTTAATTTTAAAGACCACGAATAATAGATAGTTGTTGTAATAATTATAAATATTATTATAAAAAGAAACTTGTTCAACAAATTTCTTTAGCATAATATGTGATACAAAGAATTATTCTTGACAAAATGGTTTTATTTTTAAAAAGAGTTCAGATGGTTAACTTATATAATGGCATTACTAAGCAATTTACATATTACTTACCTCTAACTTACAAATTCTATTACATAACCATTCGCCCAGTTAAACAAAGATTCTTTGACACATGAATAGTCGAATAAATTGGACCCACATTTTATAAAGAAATTTTGAGAGGTTAGATATGTTTAACTTATATATCTGTTGAGCTTTAACTTATATACATATAACAATAATAATTCAACATTAATAAAATCGATAAAGTTTTATTGCGAATTTTGATCGAACCATAGGCCTGTAGTTAGAATTGCTGGGTCTTGGATTTAAAAATTCATTAAGACAGCTCATTCAGTGTATATTGAATTCAGCCGGCTTCAGAAGCTACTTCTGATTATCACCTTCTAGTCCTTCTCTATAAATAATGAACTCCATTATAACAATTGCTTCACATCCAATTCACTCCAATACATTTTTCATATAAATATAATCATAATCTTAAAGGAGAGAGAGATAGTTTCCTGAAAATGGCAAAGAGCATTTTGGTAGTGTTTTTCGTAGCCATAACATTTACTGCGACTATTAATGCTTTTGAGCCTAGTCCGTTGCAAGATTTCTGTGTTGCAGACCCTACCAGCCCAGGTAATTGGAACTTAATATGCATTTCGTTGGTTTTGAGCTTTTCTTGGTTAATTTATACTAAAAAATCAAATATAATTTTAATTAGTCTACTACAATTCAAAGATCTGATCTTCAAGCACTTTGTGCATGTATAACATTGCAGCAAGAGTAAATGGCTTGGCTTGCTTGGATTCCAAGCTTGTAACTGCTCAGCATTTTAGCTTTAGTGGAGTTCACATGGCAGGCAACACATCGAATCCTCTTGGCTCTAAGGTTACACCAGTAAATGTTGTTCAAATCCCAGGACTCAACACCCTAGGCATCTCCTTGGCTCGTCTAGACTATAGGTGGGGAGGCGTTGTCCCACCCCACACGCATCCTCGTGCCACTGAGGTTTTGACAGTCTTAGAAGGCAGCCTTTATGTAGGGTTTGTGACCTCAAACCCCAACAACCAGCTCATCACAAAGGTCCTCCACAAGGGTGATGTGTTTGTCTTCCCTATCGGACTCGTACACTTCCAGAAGAATGTGGGCTACACCAATGCTGTCGCACTCTCTGCATTGAGCAGCCAAAATCCTGGTGTGATTACTATTGCCAATGCAGTATTTGGATCCAACCCAGGCATTGAAGACAGTGTTCTTGCCAAGGCTTTCCAGGTTGACAAATCTATAATCAGTCGTCTTCAAGCACCATATTAGATGATGGAGTTGATTGTCTTTTGGTTAATTTGATGTCAGAACTTTTTGTTGATTTTGTTTTGGAAGTGTGAGGATTTGCTTGATGTGCACTTGTATGTTGTTGCAAGATGGAACCATCTGTGTGCGTGGTTGGTTAACGCTGATGAATCTATGTCCATGTTACTTCTATCTATTCATGTTTGTAATGCTTCAGGATTTTATTTTTACTCATCTTTAATGAAATGAAATGATTCATTAATGTTCATGTTTTCAATTTAAAATAAGCAAAGACAACTTAAAAAAAAAAAAAAAAAAAACAACAACAGCACTAGCATGACACATGATAGCATCAGATGCAACTTACAAAACAAACCGCATCCAATTTTAATGAATTTGACACAGTTGAGGGAGGATATTGTTTTAAAAATAAAAATAAAAATAAAAAGTTTAGGTGGTTAATCGAAACCAAGGTGAAAAGTTCAGAGGTATTTGTTATATTCCCAAAAACTAAAAGAAATTAAGGTCCTTGATTAAATAAACATAACAATAATAGAAGACAACAATTGAATCGGATCAATATATAATTGGAATATAGAGGGTAAATTATACCATCCTTTTGCATATATATATATATATATATATATATATATATATATATATATATATATATCTTAAACTCACTCCTACCAAGGTTAACGTTTCTTGATTGGCATAAATTAAGTGTGCCATGCATATCCTTCATTGCCAAATCTTAGGACACGAAGTAGTTGCCTCAAGTGTGAAGAGTGACTGCGTCGAGAACCAATATTAAGGAACGGAATATTGAATTAACCATGAGTAGAAGCGAAGAAGATCAGAAAGAATAGAAAGAAGATATTGGATAGACACATGCTATTGGTCAGAGAAGTACCAGGATTTGCAACATAAAGTGGCATACATACCGATGACTTGTCTATATTTATAGTTCAACCACAGTCTTATAACCTTTGACTAAAATTAAAATAAGAGAAGAAGGAGATTAATGCCTTCAAAAGAGTGCCGTCTAAGATCGAAATAAATTAAGTATATATAAAATTATGCACCATCATGAATGGCAGCCTAGTGTTTGAATATAAATTTCCTTTTTGGGTTTCTTTTGTCTCATATTTTTAACCAAATTATTTTGCTGAAGCATATGTCACTATGCGGTTCGTTCAAGACTATTTCTGTGGCCAAGATATCAAGTCCATATTTATGTAGAAAACGATAATTCTGACACTTGAAATTTTTGACATGTATTAAAGGTGGTAACCTATATTGCTCATATTTAAGGTGGTAACCTAAGTTTAGGAAAATACGTGTAAAAAGAAAAATAAATAAAAATTGAGTTGCGATGTGCAAATGGGACATAGTTTAGTAGCATTGGGACATAATACAAATTTCATTTACATAGTTTGCTTTGTCTCTCAGAATCTAAACGAAGTTTTAACTTTTTAAGAATATTTTCAGTCCTGAACTATGCATTACAATAGTTATATAGCATATGTTACTTAGCATATATCGTTTTCAATAAAAAAATTTAAAATCTTTTATCTGATCACAAGGATATCTTCTTTTGTATATAATTATATTACCTTAAGATATTATAATGTTATTATATTATTTAATTATGAATTAATAAATTGAATTACATGGTAAAAAGAAAGAGATTAAAATGAAAAATTGAAAACTATGTAAATAAAATTAAAAAAATTAGATTAAAGATTTTATTTTTCTAAAAATTAATATAAAATATATATTTAATATAAAATATTTGTTTGGGCCTTCTTCTTGCGGGCCTTAAGCAATCTCTCTTAGAGGCCCTGCCGGCCCTGTCCAGAAAGGAAACACTATTTCACCTGAACAAACTCTATACACACACCTTTGTTTGTGAAATTCTCAAGAGCGAAAATCATTTTATTGAAGTATAAAGTTTGTTTTGCAGTTCGAAAAGCACCACTATGCAAAGAAATATGTAGCATTAATTCCAAACATAAATAAAAGAACTTTCTAATTAACTCAAAATTTAAAAAGTACATAATATAATTTCATTAATTAACTAAGGACTATATGGTTCTTGCAAGATTCACACATCAAATTAATGAAATACTCTCTCACTCCCAAAACAAAACCAAGTAGAACCATCAAACGGAAGATGATCATGAACTTCATGTAAAATTGAGCCTGTAGACGACTAATTATAGATTTGCCAATCTGGAAAGCCTTGGCAAGAACACTGTCTTCAATGATTGTTGATCCAAACACTGGTTAGCAATAATTATGACCCCAGGATTTTAAATCGTCTCTTTATATATGGAAATTAATAACTCGTCTGAAATTGCCCTTGAAGACGATCAACAACATATTTGTCCACCTGAAAAGCCTTGAAAGAACATCATCCTCAATCCCCGGTTTCGATCCGAAAACTGCATTAGCAATAGTGATGATACCAGGATTTTGGCTGCTGAAGGCAGAGATTGAGAGAGCGTTGCCATAGCCTACATTCTTCTGGAAGTGTACGAGTCCTTTAGGGAAGACAAACACATCACCCTTTGGAGGACCTTTGTGATGAGCTGGTTGTTAGGGTTTGAGGTTACAAACCCTACATACAGACTTCCTTGTATGACTGTTGTAATCTCTGTGGCGCGAGGGTGTATGTGTGAGCGCCAACGCCGGTCGGTGCAAAGTCGTTACGAGCCAAGGAGATGCCGAGGGTGTTGAGTCCTGGGATTAAATCAACAGTCAAGTGTAGCCGTAGAGCGAAGAGGATTCGATGTGTTGCCGGCTATGTGAAGTCCACTAAAGCCGAAATGCTCAGCCGTTACGAGCTTAGCATCTAAGCAAGCCTGGCCATTTACCTCGCTGCAATGTCATAAATACATGTGAGCAAAATCAGTTGAACATATATAAAAGAAGAAAACTTGAAATATATGAACTTTTAGTACGAATTAATTAAACAAAGGTTAAAGCTTAAAGCATTGATCGCTTCCTATACACTACCTTGGCTAGTAGGGTCTGCAACACAGAAATCTTGCAGAGGACTAGGCTCAAAACAATAGCTAGAGCACATGAGGTGGCTAGCAACCTCAGAGTGAAAACTACTAGGTTTGCCATCTAATTAATAGAGCTTACAATTGAAAAGTTGCAGGCTTTTAGTGGCCGGCCTCACACTAATATATGGATTGGGAAGATTCTGGGAAGATTCTAGGAAGATTAAGGCCAATCTCTTCAGTCTTGAACTAGAAGGAAACTTAATTAACCCCATATATACATTGTTTATTTTGTTCATGTAGCTAGGATCATAAAC